>RWGZ01000937.1:189266-675197 GCA_009725065.1 Utricularia reniformis
TAGCGAGAACTCACTGAACTTCTTAGATAGCTCCAGAACTTTAGCGCAATATAACTTCATCATCGAATCATGAGTTTCGAATCTCCCTGCGAATTGTTCGACTACTAACTTTGAGTCTAAGAACATTCGCACTCTGCTAACTCCCATTTTGCGAGCAAGGGTCATTCCAGATAATACTGCCTCATATTCCACCACGTTATTTGTTCCAGCAAAGGAGAATTTAACTGCGGAATGAATAAGGTCACCTTGTACAGTTGTTAAGGTAATGCCCGCTCCTCTTCCTCCGAAGGTTGATCCATCTACGTGGATCGTCCATCGATCATCCTCTTGGTTGAGATAAATGGCCGATCGGGTCATTTCAACCACAAAATCGGCGAGAACCTGAGCCTTGATCGCCCTTCGGGGCAAGAATTCCAGGTACATAGCACTGAGTTTAATCGCCCATTTCGCCAATCTCTCATTCAAATCCTTTTGCTTAAGTAGCACTTTCAGAGGTTGATCCGTGTAAACATAGACCGTTCGTCCTTCGAAATAATGCTTCAGCTTGGACACAGCTTTTTTCAAAGCTAACATGAATTTTTCCAAGGTGGAGTACCTTGTTTCAGCAGATACCAGAGAGTGGCTGACATAATAGACAGGTCTGTGAATATCATCACGTATGGTTACCAGAGCTGCGCTGACGGCAACTTCGGATACCGCAAGATATAGTCCCAAAGGTTCGTCGCAAGTCGGACTTACCATCACCGGGGAAGTGCTTAAATAAGTCTTCAGCTCAGAGAAGGCCCGATCGCATTCTTCGGTCCAATCCATATGGCTTGCTTTTCTTAGCACTCTGAAAAAGGGTAAGGCCCGATCTGTGGATTTCAAAATAAACATGCTCAATGCGGCTAGTCGACCAGTGAGCCTTTGAAACTCTCTCTTATTTCTCGGAGGTTGCATATCAATGATAGCTTGTACCTTTTCAGGATTAACCTCTATGCCTTTCTCTGAAACATAATATCCTAAAAATTTTCCACTTCGGATCCCGAAGCAGCATTTGTTCGGATTTAGTTTAAGCTTATATTTTCGGCATACTTCGAAACAACGAGACAAATAAGAAAGATGGTCTTCATCATTCATAGACTTAACAATCATATCGTCAACATACACTTCAATCATGTGGCCAATTAATTCTCTAAAGATTCTGTTGACCAACCTCTGGTATGTTGCTCCTGCATTTTTGAGACCGAAGGGCATAACCACATAGCAATAAACCCCATCTTCGGTCATGAATGATGATTTTCCATGGTACTCATCATGGTCTCCTTACCACAGCATCCACCAGTCGATCGATGTGCGGCAGAGGGAAAGGATCTGATTCACAGCTTTTGTTTACATCGGTAAAATCGATGCACATTCGCCATTTCCCGTCTGGCTTGGAAACCACTACTGGGTTTGCAACCCATTCAGTATAGTGGATTTCTCGGATAAATCCCGACCGCAGTAACTTGTTCACTTCAGCCCGGATGATCTCAATTTTTTCAGGAGAGTAACGCCTCCTTTTCTGCCTGACAGGCTTCGTTCCAGGCTCAGTATTGATCCGATGTTCACTATCGGATCGGTCAATCCCCGGCACATCATCCGGGTCCAGGCAAATATATCCACGTGGCTTCTCAGCAGGTGGATCAGTTCTCTTTCGAAGTCAGGGGCTAAATGAGCCCCGATGCGAGTTGTCTTGGTTGAGTCATCCTCAACCAGATTAATCAATTTGAACCCCACGGGTTCCATCGCTTGCCTCGGGTGCGGAAGCTCTTCCAGCAAATCCACCCGAGCCTTCTTCATCGGTGCCAACGTTCGGCACGAGCTCAGGTAGCATTGTCTAGCTACTTTTTGATCCCCCTTAACAGAAATAACTCCATGGATGGAGGGGAACTTGAGCATCATATGATAAGTAGAAGGGACCGCTTCAAACTTGCTTAGGCCGGTCCGTCCAATAATGGCGTTGTAAGCCAAGTCGACTTCAACGATAATGAATTCCAAATCTTCAGATCGGTCCTTGGATGGCTCTCCAAGGGTAACGGGGAATAACATCTTCCCACAAGGAATAACACTTCTTTGGTCGAACGACCAAAGAGTTATGTTGGCGATTGGCAGATCATGAGCGACTGCTCCCAACATTTCGGCGACTTCGCGCTTCATCAGATTGCACAAGGCCCCAGTGTCCACCAGGATTCTGTGGACACGACGATTCCCGATGACCCCTGTAATGGTGAGGGGGTCGTCACAGGGATCAATGATCCCCTCCCGATCAGCCGGGGTGAAGGTGATGTCCTCTCTGAAGATGGAGGACCGATCCATGGGATCATACTTTACCAGCGCCACAGATTCGGAGCTCTCAGCAGAGTCTCCGCGCGCTGTTCTCTTTCGGTCCCGGACCGACTCATTTATTCTCAATCCGCCGGAGATAACATAAATATCTCCGGCCACTTCTCTAGGTGCCGCCTCATTTCGAGGAGGTTGGGCACCAGTTTCAGCAGGTGGGGGAGCAGCATGCTCCTGTCTCCCACCCTCATTCTGCGGGGCTCTGCCGCCACGGCCCCGCCATCTTCTTCTTCGGCCCTGACCACGGTTCTCGCGACCGTGTTGGCCTCTTTCTTGCTCTGGCGGAGGAGACCTTCGGTCCTCCGTCCGATCATTATAGTTTCGGGGTTGTCCCCGATTATCTCTTCCCCGCGGCCTGTGACGATCGTCACCTTGATGGCCCCTTCGGGGGGATTCCGCTCTTTTGCCCTTCTGACCGTTTCGGTCGGGCTTTTCTTTACCCATTGCCTCTACCGTCTCTTTCAACAACAGGCACTTCAAGGTTGGATGATCGCGATTATGATGAAGCTCGCAATACACCCGGTTGTCCTCCTGCTTCGGGGGGACGTGTTTTTCATTCACAGCCGCTACTTCTCGCGACTGTTTCTTCGGGTAGGAAACCCTATGATCACCTGCGGGCTCAGAGTTCCCGCTAGGCTTCCGATAACCCAGCCCCAGCGCTTCATCTACCTTAATATATTTGTTGATTTTCTGAAGCAGTTTCCCCAAGGTAGATGGTGGGCTCTTCACCAAACTGGCCGAAAGGCCGCACGGTCCTAAGACCTGCTGTAGAATATCAATTTTATCGCGAAGCTCGAGTTTGATGCCTCGGGCGGTCCTGTTGAATTTTTCCATAAAGGACCGAAGACTCATTTTCGCCGGAATATATTTTAGCTGGTATAGTTCCTGCCTGCTTCGGGGAGGTCCTACATTTGGAGCGAATTGCTCTGAAAAAGCCAAAATAAATCCGCCATACGACTGTATGGATCGGGCCGGCAGATTTTTGAACCAGGTTCGGGCATCGCCTTGCAATCCTGCCGCGAAGATGCGGCACTTCAATGAATCCGAGGCCCGAACTGTTCCCATACGTAACTCAAAATCAGCAACGTGATCAATAGGATCACCATCGCCTCGGAATGTCGGCAACCCCTCGGGGTTGCGATAATGTCGATCTGGGACCGCTGCCCAGATTTCTTCTGAAAAGGGGAGCATCAAATCTCCCAAGGCGGCAGATACGCCTTCAGATTGCTAGGACGACGTCTGAACTGCATGTAAATTATGCCACCAATCGTCATCCTTACTTCGCCTGATAGGAGCCTCCATGGCCCTATTAAATAAGCCAGGATTGCGTCCCAGATTCGGTCCGCAATCCTTCAATGCACGCATATTCTCCAACTCCCTGGTGAGCTCATCTATTCGTCACTGCATCTGTTCCTGGTCATTTCCAGGAGCGGGAGTTAGAGCTCTGGCCGGAGGGGGATGAGTAGATCGATATCTAGGCCTCCTCGTGTTGACGCTACGCCTGAAGGTTTCTTCCTCATCAGTGCTGCGTTCGTCGGGATCACTTTCATATCCTCTGTTTCTGGGAACAGGGCTTGAGATAGCCGGTGGTTCTGTTCCACTTTTCTCCATCGTAATCTCCAGTACCACCTTCCTTACGACAGCTTCCAAATCCTGTAATGTGAATGTTGGTGCTGGAAGACTGTCGGGAAGCACGTCACTATCATTTGTCGGAGTTCCAGTTGCCATGCCTTTGATTATCCTATCCAGGTAGAAAACTCAAATGGGATTAGAAAAAATCGTCCCCACGGACGGCGCCAAACTGTTATAGTCCCTTTTTAGAGGGTACCAACAGTCGTCCGGTTCGTTCAACAAACGAACTCGGTTCTGATTTCTTTAAAATGTGGAAGACGATCAAAAGCTAAAAACCAAAATAAATGCACGGCAGTATATAGTAGAAACCCCGTGAATTGGGGTGAAAACCACTCGACTAAGAGTTGATTCTGCTCTTAGCCTGCTCACGAATGAAATAACTCAAAGTTTATACAAGACAGGCTAATGAAAATGACGAGGTAAAGAAAGCGATAAGAATCCGGCAGAGTAACAGCCTATTCTTCCGCGTCCAAAGGGTCTTGTTATTTCCTTCATCTTGCCCTGTATTTATAGAGTCGCCGGCGAGTGTAATCCACGTCCTGTAACCGCCTCTGACAAGTTTGTTAGAGGTTGTTATCACAGGATGTAAAACGAGGCTGGGACCGAGGCGTGGTCTGCGTGATCGGGCCCGAAGCATGATGAACGTGATGGGGCCCGAAGCGTGGAACGCGTGAGCCTGTAACCGTTTTGTAACCGTTCGGACCGAACCCCGGAGCCAGCTGGCAGATAACGATTTTATTTACTAAGGTTATCTTCGGTCCTCTGTGTTGAACCTCGGGCCGCTCTTCCTGAAGGTGTAAGTGGGCTATAAGAGTTCGTTTTGATTATTTAATTCGGCCCAACTGTTATCGGACCTCACCCATTACAGGGTACCCGGTCCTAGAGTTCTCATCAAACGTGTTCATGTTCATTCATATTTTATTCAAACGTGAAAATATGTTCGAACATTGTTCAAATTATTAAGTGAATGTTCATGTTCGTTCGAATAACTTGTTTGAACATTGTTCGTACAATTTGTTCGAACATGTTTGTACTATTTGTTTGAACTTCACAAAAAAAAATCACATTTTGTTGTTTTACAAACAAAATCACAAAAAAATAAATATACTGAATAAATAATCAAACAATTATCTTTAACAAAACAAAGAGAAAACTGTTCACTAACAACATAAAAAAGTTTTTTAAATGTTTTTAAACTTAAATACTATAATAATCTATTAGTATAAAAATTAAATAAAAATATATATTAGTTCACGAACGTTCAAATTTGTTCACGAAAATGTTCGTGTTCATTCAAATTATAAACGAACAAAAAATAATGTTCGAACAATGTTATATTTTTATTCGAACGAGCGAACACGATCACATACGAGACAAACGCATATTGTTTACGAACTGTTCGGATTGTGTAAAAGTTCTAATTGTTATATTTCAAACCATATTAGTGGTTATGTTGGGTCAAATTTGTAAGATAGTCATTTTTTAAATTATACTTTATTAAATAACTTTCTTCGTAAAAGAATTTGTAAAATAGTTTATGTAAAGAAATTATGTTTTAAAGAGTAATATTTGTCATTAACCCCGAACTTTGAAATAGTGTAAATGTGGTACTCCAAAATTTGTATATTGTATATAAAAACTGTGAAATTTATATAATCATTGTTATTTATCCCCAAATTTTTTAAAGTTGTAAACAACATGCACTAAAAGTTTAAGAATTATGTAGTTGATCCAAAAAATCTAAAATCATTTATATTATGACCATAACTACCGTTAATATTTTAAATACTCAATTAATATATTTGACCATTTAATTTTGAAAAAAATGTAATTACTATTTCTCCAAACTTTGAAAAATTTCAAATAGCACATAAATTGTCGAGATCCCTAATATGAAAAAAGATGAAAATCGATACTATTCATTCGAGGGTCACTATTGAATGGTTTTGAAATTTCTGGAGTTTTTTATACAATTTACAAATTTTGGGAGTATCGCTTTTATAATATTTAAACATCCGGGTCACCATCGTAATTTTCTCATTATTTAAATGATTTATATTGTGTTGAGAGGAAATTTATATATAATAACATTTAATTATAGTTAAATAATTTAATTTTTACTATTACATAGTCTTTTTGCTGTAGAACCTTATTTTATTTACTTAAAATAACATTTTTTAATCCTAAAATAGTCATTTAGATACCTGATTTCTCAGGGGTTGCAAGAATTCTAGAAAAAGCACAAATATTGCAAACAACAAACGTTAAGGATATATGTCCTAACTCTAGAGCATACAAAAAACTTGAGTAATCAACCAAAGACAACTTCTTTGGTACCGAAGCTCCCGAGAAGAAACTGCATATCGTTTGTTCAATCGGGATATCGAGCAACAACATCAGCATTGCATATGAGGAATCATCCATTTCAATTGACTTTGAAGTGTTGAATAAGTAGCTAGGGATCCTCCTTAAACCACTTCAATCCTTTATCCATTTTGTCATCTGTTTTTGCCACCTTCATTACCGAACTTCTTTCGTTCTTGTTTCGAAACGATTTCTGACTTGGGAGTTCCACAAACGTAATAAGTAATCACCAATATTGTTGTTCACTGTTTGTCCATTTTTGAAGGCTGTAGTGCGTGAAGTACACAAGAATAACTTGTGTGTTGTTAACAAACATAATACTATAAATTGAAATTCAAAGCTGTAATTCAAAGAGAAAACGCAAAACAGATGCCAACAAACAAAATAAACCAAAAAAATTAACCTAAGAACAAGAAGATACTAAGCTTTATAAGCAAAAATTGAAGTCAAAGCACAAACACACAAACGCACGAACAAGAACATGGCTATGAAGAGGAAAAGGCACAGTCCCGTAAGTTAATATGAAGAGTCAATATGGACTTTATTAAATGGATTAGCCTCAACATAAGACATCATTGGCCCACACGGCCAAACAATATTACCCATGCAAAACAATTTTCAACACTAACAACAACATCCTAAATAGTAGTTGTTAAAGAGCTCAACTTCTGCGGTTCCGAATAGAACATCGGCGGTTGGGCAACAAGCTTCTGATGGATTTCTGTAAAATATCACTTAAGCAAGGGACAGAGGAAGAATTGAAGTAGTGCGGCGTTCATTCAATCAAAACGAAAAACAATAGTAGGGTTCTAACAAAGATATGTTTTATAGTGGCTGCCCACTTTACACATCATAAGGAAAGAGAAAGATACATAAAGTAATTTAAGTCTTCATTCAATACGATCGGTCATTTTCTTTGATAGTCACTTTCAAGCCACGATCGTCATCTTTATTTCCATCTCGATCGTCATCTTTCTTTTCACACCAGTTGTCATGTTCACGGCAATCATCAACTCCAACACTCCTCCTGACGATTGACTTTGTGATTTTTTTAGTGTGATTTATAGGTAGGACTCCTAATTTCGTTCTCAAGTGTTCATATGTAATTCGTCCCAGGCCTTTCGTAAAAATGGCCGCCACTTGGTTTTCAGATTTCACGTACTTTAGGTTGATTTCTCCTAGTTTAACGGCTTCTCGAAGAGCATGATATTTAACTTTGATATGTTTTGCTTTTCCGAAATGAGTTGGATCCTTTCCTATCGCAATTGTAGCCTGATTGTCGAGTGAAAGGGTTGTGGGTTGTACCTGTTTGAAGCCAATGTCTTCTAAGATTTGTATTAGCCATGCACTGTGATTCGAAGCAAAAACTGCAGAAATATATTATGCTTCAGCTGTGGATTGAGCCACAACCTCTTGTTTCTTTGTACACCAAAAGAAAGGACAATCATTGAGATAGAAAATAAATCCAGATGTACTTTTCGCATCTTCCGCATTTGCGTAATCACTATCTGCGTAGGCAACAAGTTCCAACGTTTTTTTATGTGAGTTATATGGAAAAAACAAACCGTGCTCGATTGTGTCTTTTAAATAGCGCATCACTCTCTTCACCAACATCCAATGTGAAATCTTGGGTTTATGCATATATCTCGATAAGGCATTTGTCACAAAATTAATATCTGGATGTGTATTTGATAAATAGAGTAGGTTCCCAACTGCTCATCTATACATATGGATATCTGCATCCTCTTCACTTGTACATGATCCCAGATGACAGTGGTGATCAACTGGAGTTTTGATCGATTTGGCATCCTCCATTCTGAATTTTTTGAGAATATCCATGATATATTTCCGTTGAGTGATCATAATTAATGTATTTTCCTTTTGAATGATTTCCATTCCTAGAAAATACGACATTTCACCAAGATCAGTCATTTTATAGAGATCAAACATCGACCTTTTGAAGTCTTGAATAAGTTTTCCACTGCTAGCGGTGATAAGAAGATCATCTACATATAATGAGATAATAATCAAGTGATTTCCTTCTGTATGCTTGATGAAAACCGAGTGATCAGCCATTGATTTTCTGAATCCGAGAGCATCAAGTGTCGCATTGATCTTAGCATTCCAGGTTTGAGGTGCCTGCTTAAGTCTATATAGTGCTTTCTTTAATTTGTAAACTTTTATTTCATTTCCAGGTATCTCGAAACCTTCCGGTTGATGAACATAAATTTCCTCTTCTACGACACCATGAAGAAACGCTGTCTTTACATCCATGTGGCGAACTCTCCAATTCAGATTTGCTGCTATAGATAGAATCAATTATATGGAGTCCAATCGAGCTAGCGGAGCAAATACCTCATTGTAATTTATACCTTTGATTTGAGAGTACTCTTTCGCCACAAGTCTTGCTTTGAATTTGTTGATTGATCCATCTTGATTCAATTTTGTTTTGTAAATCCATTTCAATCCAATTACATTCTTGCCATAAGGCATACTGACCAGCTCCCAGGTTTCATTTTCTTCTATGGATTTCAGTTCCTCTTCCATAACCACAATCCATATTTTTTGTTGAAATACTTCTGTGAATGTTTTTGGGTAGCAGATACTGAGACATACATATATCTGTCAGTTTCGAGAATTTTACATGTCTCACTTTAAGTGTCCTCTCCTGAGTTTTGCAAGGGTGTGGAGTGAGAATCACCGAATTCTAGAGAGGAGTACTCAAGTTCAGAGTCACTTTGACTCTCAACAGGATCATTTACTTCTAGGAAGTTCCCTTCGTCATTTGGTTCTGTGAGTGGGTCCACATTTTGAAGTGTGGGATCGACATGTGATTCTGGAAGTAGATTGGCATGTTGGAGTGTGGGATCGACATGTGCTTCAGTAATCGACTGGGTTGCCCGATCGACATTTTTGGATGAATCGTCATTGTCATCATCGTCATCAATCTCATAAGTTTTGGGTTGTTCGTTCAGAAGTTCCAGTGTCTGTCTGTTTATTTCCTGCATAACAACAATTTAATTTTTCAGCACGATGATAGATCCAATTCCATTCTTTATCCTCCTCAAATATTACATCTATGCTAATACAAATATTTTTTGACTCAGGGAACATGATACGATACCCCTTGACTCCAGAGCAATATCCAATAAACACTCCAAGTTTGCTTTTTTCATCGAGTTTGGTACGTTTTGCCTCTGGTATAAGAACATGACATACACTGCCAAATACTCTGAGGTGCTTTACTGATAATTTGGTTTCATGCCACAATTCATAGGCNTGATCGGGCCCGAAGCATGATAAACGTGACAGGGCCCGAAGCGTGGAACGCGTGAGCCTGTAACTGTTTTGTAACCGTTCGGACCGAACCGCGGAGCCAGCTGGCAGATAACGCTTATTTTTACTAAGGTTATCTTCGGTCCTCCGTGTTGAACATCGGGCCGGTCTTCTTAAAGGTGTAATTGGGCTGTGAGAATTCGTTTTGATTATTTAAACTGGCCCAACAGTTATCGGGTCTCACCCATTACAGGGTACCCGGTCCTAGAGTTCTCATCACTATCAATTCATCTCGGGATCTGATTCCGTTAGTTATAACGAGATGACTTCGACCTTATTCATGGTATTGTAAAAAGTTTATGAACGAGTTATGGATTTCTGGACGAGCTGATATAATGTGGTTTACGACTCAGAATCTGAATCTGAAAACTAGGGGACTATTGATATTGCCCGAGGTTATTTATGTAATTTTGTTAACCTCGGGGCTCGTCCGACGTGGCTATGTGGTATTTTCGGTATTTTTATATGTCTATCGCGAGGCGTATTCGAGGTTATTTTCGTAATTCAGGCATGCTGGACCCCATATAAGGCTTCTGTAAGTGTTTTGAGATGTTTTGGGTCATTTCGGCCCCGTACGGGGCCAGGGGTATTTTCGTCATTTTCCACCTGGGAGTGCACCGGTCAGGTGCAATGATGTTATATGGCTGTGTATTCGCTATCTCAAGGCAAAGGACCAATATACGAAGTTCTCGGGAAATTTCTGATCGTATTCCCCAACTAATATCTTGTCCGAAGTGGTTTCCGAAACTTCGGGGTCAACATGGTATTTATTATATTGTGATTTGGAATATTTAATTATTTTGGGATAAGTGAAGTGAACTAGGCTTATGGGCTCAAGTGAATGGGTCTTGGGCTGAATTTCACTATAAATAGGAGCCCCAAGGCATTGAGAAAGGATTCGGACTTTTTTCACGCTTCCCAAGGAAAAACCTGACCCCAGACTCGCGACCAAACATGCCTAGCCGCGAATTAACTCACCCAGTCGCGACCAGTGGTTCTCCTCGACCACTCGCGACCAGTGATTACTCGCGACCAAACACGCCTAGCCGCGACTTAACTCACCCAGTCGCGACCAGTGGTTCTCCTCGACGCGACCAGTGATTACTCGCGACCAAACACGCCTAGCCGCGACTTAACTCATCCAGTCACGACCAGTGGTTCTCCTCGACTAGTCGCGACCAGTGATTACTCGCGACCGTCAGCCAGAGTCGCATCCAATCGCGTTGGTCGCGAGAAGCCCTGCCTTCCTACACTGTTCACTTGCGTCCAGTGGAACGCGACTGCAGATTTGATCATTTTTCGAGCCGTTTTCGCCCGTGTTATCATTATCATCTCATTGTATTTGTACCGCTTGATTATTATAGTGAAAACCAAGGTAGAGCTTCGCTCTCCCGAGGACGTAAGCCCGCACATTGTGGGCCCAACCTCGTATATCGCTCATGCCCCCCACAACAATCTAATTTCGAATTAATTATAAATTGACTGATCTAAAAATAAATACCTAAAATATTTTTAGACTAGATCAGAAGGGCAACTTGACCCTTCATGTTCTATAAATATTAGGCTATGGAGGACCTGCAGATGTTATCCGTGAGTGCAAAAAGCAGAGGCGATTTGGCCAAGCAAAGAAGTGTTTCGCACACCGATCCCTACCTTGCGGATTGAGCCCTGGATAAATCTTCCTTCAAGGCTGCCTCCACTTATTTGGACCGAAGAATTAATTGGTTTTTTTCCTCAGAAACCCGCTTGTTCTGAGACTCAAACACTTTGTTCACAGTACGAGCTTCTTTAATCTGGTCCTCCACCTCATAAACTTGGGAGGTCAGGAGCAAAATGCTAGTCCCCGCACCTAGCAATTCCTTGTCCAATTGCTCCCTTTCCTCCGGGACCAAAGCGAGCTCCGCATGTTTTATTTAAACTTGCCTTTGAGCTAAGACAAGTTTGTCTAAGGTTTCTTGGGACCCCGAAGCGTTGCTTCGACCCAGTTGGAACGCAGAGGCTATAGTTAGGACTTTCATAGCAATCTATAATAATTTTAGAAAACGTTAGAGTTAAAATACTAATACAAATCGTAAGTTCTGGTTTTGACACTCTTAAGAGTGAAAATCTACTCTGTGATGTTTTATGTATCAGGTGAGGATACTGCTGGTATTCGATTGTCGTAATGAAAGGAAAACAAGAGTTTATACAGGGGAAACCCGAGAACCGAGAGAAAAACCACGGGGCACCAAACCCAGGAATAATTCACTAAGAACTTTGGATCAGGAACTCTCTAAAGAGCTCCTCTTCTTCAACATTTCGACCTCTCCCTTTTATAGAGAGACATTCTATATATTTTAATTGTACATAATCTAATTGTAATCTACTAAGATCTCATCGCAGCTACCTCGAGCCAATTTATGAGACTTTTGTGCACGCCGAAGCCGCGCACCGCGCCTGGAGTAATGGCGCAGCCTTCATTGACATTTCCCCTGAAGACGTCGATTGCACACCCATCTTCCCGATCGTAGCAATTCATTACCGATCCTGCATCATTCCATAGGATACAGATCGACTGATCACCGATTCTCTAGTCCGATTGGTAAAAGGACGGTCGATCGGACATATTACCTTATCCTGACCATATCGTCATAAGTCATGTGTTAACATTAGCCCCTCAACTTCAACCGATCGTCATAATCGAACGTCGGAGGGAGTTGACATGTTCGTGACTTATAAGTATACCGATCGACGCCAATGTTTTCCAATTCTATCTCCCCACTCATCGTGTCAGATCTGTTCATCTTGAAAATCGTCCGGAAGCCAGAAAGTCGCAATCCTGGTCATCCACGTGGCACAATCCTATGCGTTGCTCATAAACAAATCCCTCGTCACCGTCGTCATTCCAATCGCTCTTCCGAATACACTTCTGCCCTCTGCTTCCAGGCGATTTCAACCCATCATCTCCGACGATTACTCTTCTCCGTCTAACGCAAGAATTACCTAGGTTTATTTTATTTTCCCTGCTTGTACGACCTTTTAATTTGGTTTTACTTCCTTATCGCGAGAAAAACGCGATTTTTCCTAATATCCCAGCGAGTTTCTTCGATTCTCTTGAGTTTCCAGTAGGTTCTTGTTTTGTGGGTATTTACGACGCCTATCCTTACTCGCAGATGACTCCATCTCTGAATCTTGACACAGTTAGTGAGAAATTTGGCTTTCATGAAGAATATCAACTGGAAATCGGCGAGCCTGGTTCTGAGCCTTGGCCTACGGCCGGACGATCGTCCCTGGATAATCCCATACCAGTGATGATCTCTGCTTTGTAGAATGGATTGAGGTTCCCCCTCCATCCTTACGTCGCTGAACTGTTGTGGGCCCTGGCGATGCATGTTTTTGCAGTGATGCCAAGCAGCTACTTGGTGATCGTCGCATTCATCCACTACTGCGACGCTGCTAACATGGCCCGGACCGTCACCAACTTTTTGACGATCTACAAGGTGATGTGGCGATCGGGCACTCACGTTTTTGCCCAACGTAAGATGTGGTACTTCTACAGCAGAGGTAAAAATAACGATCTTGTCGAGCGACCAGATTCGCAACGCGACTGGCACAATTCATTCGTCTGGGTCGGAATTCAAGATGATATCCTTGAATTCCCCCTCCAAGTATCGTCCGACACAGGCAAATTCATGGTCGACGGTGAAGAAACGATTCTAACTGCTGATCGGGTGAAGAATTTGCCCACACTGATGGAAAACTTTCCAGATAGAGACGATCGTCTTAACTGGAAAGTGTTATGTGCACAGGATAATCTTTCCCGTCTGCGCATAACAGGTCGATCGATGAGCGAACGCATCGGTCGGCCTTGGGCTCAACCATCATCTCTTCTCGAAGAACGTAAGCTTATTTTTATAGTTTTTTCCTTCCTTAAAGTCATAACTGAGTTTTTATTCCGTATTTCACCTTCCTCCTCTAAACTTTCTTCTGGAGGGAAACTGAAGAGGAAACAAGAGATGATCGCCAAAGGATTGCAGAGGAAGGCTAAAAAGGCGAAGGTAATCGCACTTTTGCTCATTCATCATCTCAATTTTGTTTCATTTTTTCCATATATTCGTAGGTTTCCGCATCTAAAAGGAAATCATCATCACCATCTCTCCCTTCATCACCCCTCCACATAACTGCTGGAAAAAATGCTTCTGAAGCGGCAGAAGTTTCACGATCGACCGATGATGTCGAGGGGTCACCACCCAACACTTTGTCGATCGTTGCTATTCCTATGGAATCCCTTGGTGAAAGCGTAACCCAATTTTTTGACGATCTAACACTTGAAAGTTGTTTTAGGATTGCAGGTTGGACTGCTGACCGTCGCTTACTATTCAATGAATTCCTACAAGCTGAGCAAGTCCAACTGATCACTATCCGAGGGATTCTCCTACAAGGTCGCAAACAACCCTAGTTACCGAACTTTTGCCTCCTCCAGTCCAAACTCAGATGGCGAACGAAGCTGCATCCCCTTCAGAAGCCAGTTCGCCATGTGAAAGTCAGAGTTTTTCTTCATGGTTTGCTGAATTCCAAAGCAAAAACATGGAGGAGAACTTCATTCTTCCACCGTCGGTCGGTAGCGACGCTATGAAACGTCCGACGGTTTCTTTGGCTGTGGGGACGCTCGTCAGTACTCATATTGACGAGATGATGGCGGTCGGCACTTTGTCGACCGACCCACCTGTTTCACTTGGCAAAGCGGCGATCGCCCTTCGTGAGGTATTTTACATAACATTATTTAAATGTTCCATACTGATTATTGCTGATCCAATCATTTATTGCCCACCGCAGACATCTAAGGAAATGTTGTCTTTGTATCATAAGACAACGCGCTCTTTAAAGGTTGTCGCACTTCTACGGAAGAAACTTTCTAAGGCAAATGATCAAGCCGCAGAAGACAGAAACAAAATTGCTAGGCTAGAGGGGGAGCTAGCCGAAGCAAGGCGTCGTGCCCAAGAACTCTCCCACATTCAGGAAGAAAACAATACTTTGAAGAATAGAGTGGATGTGGTCACTAAAGAATTATCCCTTTCAGCCAAAGAAATCCAAGCAGAAATGATAAAGAGACCCGAGGCTGCAGTCCAGCGCGACCTCTTTGAAGTTAAGCTAGAGGTCGAACGGAAAAATGTCGATGTAGCGTCAACCGCACTCAAATATGCTAAGGAGAAATATCGCCATAGTCTGACGGTCCAAAAAGACAAGGTTCTGTATTTTAAAAACTCTGTAGATGGCACTCTCCAGGATATCAACAAGAAGTGCTCGGATTATGACGGCCAGATGTCCGCTCTTGAGCGAACGATCGACAAGCACAAAGAAGACAGATTGTCATTTCTGGATCGGTTCGTGATCTCACCAACATTCAAAAGCTTGGCGATGACTTACTCCCTCGGATTGGTGGAGGAGCATAAGACGATAATTAAGGAGCAAATCGTCAACATTTTTTAACTTAATTCTAACTTCGAGGAATGGGAGCTTGTCGATCCACTCACTTATGATGGGAACTTTAATCCTCGCTCGCCCATTTGACCGGACGATCCTGATCCATAGTTTCATCCACAGGCCGATCGGTTGGATAAACTCGTTCTTGAAAGCCTAGGGGCCTTAACATTTAGCTCCTCATCTTCTTGAATGTTGTAGGGTAATTTCTTCAATAATAATAATTTTAATTGTTAACCGTTATCTTACTGCTTCAATACCGATCGATAACTATTTCGTCCAGAATCTCAGAATCCCGCTTAAGTGTTGTTTTTATTGTTGATCGATCATCCGATTTGTCATAACATTTAAACCATGAGATGCAAACAATGACGTAGTGGCAATTTACCGAAGTAGCCCCTGGCACATATGTCTATTCCATAGCACCTGTGCACCATCTCTAATTCCCACTTGTGAAGAACATTACCATATTGATCAATCGGATGGACCTATTCGTAACTTTTGCCGGCATCCGTATAAGAGATGTCATATTTTAAGATAAAATATGAAGATTTGTCAAATAGGTCTCCTATTCAAGAGCGATGGAATAAGTAGCCTCTTTAATATAGAAAACTTGCCAAATTTTCGAAGAGGATTTCTGAGAAGGATCGTTTGACAAAATTAAAGCGTAGGCTGTTTCCTTAGTGCGGTGGTCGATGTAATTATAGCCTAAAAAAGTTCTTGAGAAGGAAATGTTCTTACAGCCAGAGAGTGTTCCTGATAAGGAACATTCGTCGTAATCGAAACCAGGAAGGATCGTTCCATGCGGTTATAGCCAATGATGTATCCTCAGATGGAACGATCAACACAATTATAGGCGAAGAGGTCTACTGAGAAGAAACGTTCGGCACTATTGTAAGCAAAGAGGTCTCCTGAGAAGGGACGTTCGCTATAATTATTAGCAGAAGAGTATTCTTGAAAAGGACCGTTCGACGTAATTACAGTCGAAGAGATCTCCTGAGAAGGGACGTTCGACACAATTTTTGGTGACGCTTGATCGCTATGAGTTAACGAAAGCAGAGGATGCCGATATGGATTCCTCAAAGTCGCTATCGGTTATCGATAGGTTCGACATTATAGGATAATCGAAAAGGTCACCAGAATACGACAATCGACTTTAAGGGCATAATAATGCATGTGTTGTCACTCGACATGTTTGGATGGTATGGGCAATAAATTCATGCTAATAAAGTTTTGATTTAAATAACTTGGAAAGTTGTAGAGTTTTTTCACAAGTACTAGAAGTAGTAGAAAATGTTACCCCAACTATAGATGATAAATTCGCAGATTATCAATATTCGAGGATCTTGGGAATTCGTCGCTCTCCAATGTTTCTAATCTATAAGCCCCTCCGAACAACACGTCCTCAAACCTGTAAGGACCTTCCCATCGACGATCGAGTTTACCAAGATTTTTCTGTGCTTCCACACTTCGCAGAACTAAGTCCCCTTTTAGAAAAGATCGGAGATTCACCTTCTTATTATAACATGTTTCCATGGTGCGGCCATACCTTAACAATCGATCGTAGATATCTTCTCTTTTCTCCTCGATTAGATCTAAATCCATCCTCCTCAAGTCGTCGTTTCCTTCTTCGGAGTACATGACCAACCTTTGTGTTTTCAAAATATTTTCTACCAGTACAAAGGCTTCCGATTCGTAAACTAATGAAAAAGGAGTCACACCAGTGGTATGGGTTGGAGTTGTTTGATATGCCCACAATACCTCTTGCAGTCGATCAGGCCAAATGCCTCCAATGTCCTCCAACTTCCTCTTTATGCCTTTAACGATCGCACGGTTCGATACCTCTGTCAGGCCGTTGGTCTTAGGATGCGAAACAGAGGAAAACATTTGTTTCATTCCAAGTTCAATGCACATATCCTAAACCTTCTTTCCCGTAAACTGTGTGCGTTTATCTAACACCAACATCCGCGGCACTCCAAAACGTGAGATAATATTTTTCCATAGGAACTTTTTAACAGCATCCTCTGTAATGGATGAAACTGATTCAGCTTCAACCCATTTGGAAAAATATTACACACCAACTATACATAACTTTCTTTGATTTATTGATCGAGGAAATGGTCCCAAAACATCGATTCCCCATCTGTCGAAAGGACAAGGGAGTGGAGTGGCATTCAACTCCGAGCCCGGTTGTTTATGATAATTAGCATAGTATTGACATGGTTGGCACCTCTTAACGAAGTCTTTTGCATCAGCTACCATGGTGGGCCAAAAGAAACCCAATCGTCTGACCTTTTGAACTAAAGATCTTGCTCATGAATGATTTCCGCAAATTTTCTCATGTACTTCGCTGAGTGCCGATCGTGCTTCTAAGGGACGAAGGCACCTCAATAACGGTTCGTCAAAAGATTTTTTGTACAATATCTCGTCTTTAATGACAAACCTCCGTGCCCTTGATTCCAATCGTCGTCGCTCGTTTCTTTCCTAGGGGAGAACACCGATCGTCAGATAATCCACCAGCGAATGCATCCAAGTCGCCATCGACTCAGCATCAATGTTCCCGACTAATTGCCCATCGACACTTTCAGGATCAGTCGACGGTACCATAACTGGTGTAACGCCCTCAATATGGGCCTAGTTGTTTTGTTAAAATACGATGATTAAAACGGAAATATTCGAATGCAAATTTAAAACATAGTTCGAAACATGAAAATACGACAGCATAATTTAGAGTATTCTCCAATGGACCGGACTCTAACACCGGACAACCGACGACCTTCTTCTCATTCCCCTCTCATACCTCGTACGCGTCACCTACAAAATCTGTAAAGCGGTCACAATTTATTAAAGGAAACTTCACACACGCTACACGTTATCTTTTCGTTTCTTCATTAAACCGTACATGCACACGTGAATCATTCCACTTAACCGTTTTTCTTATTTCCCTCTTCTTTTACCCTTATCATTCCCATCATTCATTAACTTTACTGTTGCCGAGATTAACATGCTCGGTGCATGTCTCGCCCAAGCCAACCGTTAGCTGTTGGATGACTCGACGGGCCATATGCTTCCCTTCCCCGGGTGGGTACTTAGGCGCTACCCCTTTTTCCACCCGGATCCGTTCTGCCCTCTTCGTACGTATCTTTTCCTTTTTGGAACTTACCGTTCCCTTCATCTGGCATGCCCTTCCTTTGGCGAATCGTGTACTAGGCACGATGCCGGGTTCGGTCGGACGGTCCATCCTTCCTTACCCCGAGTCTTATTATCATTTATCTCGTTCATTCGTATCCTTACTTCCTTCTTTATTAACCCAATCCCGTTCCCTAAGTCTGAACCTTCCCTTACTATATTGCGTTCACTTCGCTTACCGTTTACTTTCGTTTGCTATAGTCTTTCCGTGCTTCCCTGCATTTCGTAATAGGTTTCGGTTACTCGAATTTCGACGTTATTATCCCATTGTTAACTATGTGGTTACCGTAGACCTTACGTGTGCCTTTCCTCCCACGATCCGACGTCGCGACGCGACGAAAACACTTAAACTTAGTATTTCCGCGATAATTTACTTCTTTCCTCGAAATTCGTGATAATTCTATGTTGAAACTCCAAATCCGCGATAATTTTACTCTTGGAACCAAATTCCGCGACAATTCTCTTCATCAAGGAAATCCGCGATAATTCTCTTCATCATCAAATCCGCGATAATACTGCACTGATCACGATTTCCGCGATAATTTACGCATGTTCAATTTCCGCGAAAATTTACTCTTCAACGAAAATCCGCGACAATATGTTCATCCAAAAATCCGCGATAAAATGCATGCATGGGAAAATCCGCGATAATTTCCTTCTTTGCGAGAATTTTCAAATTTTCGGGTCTTAATGATGATTAACTCGTTTTTGGGCCTCCTCACCCCTATTTATAGACATCCTAACTTTTCTAATTCACACTTTGACCCCTCCTTCTTTTGCATTTGACCCCTCTTTTATCTTTTTCTTTACTTTTCTTTACTTTTCTATTTTTCGTTCCCTTTTACGTTCTTTCGTTCCCGTATCTCTCATTATCTCTCGTCTAGACTTTACCGCTACATTCCCTACTATTTGTTTCGTCGTACCTTTTTCTCGGCTATTACAACTAGCAAGTCGATCGCCGGCTTAGAATTCATAAACACTTATATGGTACCATCTTGAAAACTAGGTGAACTTGCTGCTAGGCGTGCCAACGCATCAGACTCATGATTTTCCTCCCTAGGTACATGCGATAACACAAATGATTTTAAAGATTTCACTCTCCTGACCAACTCTCCTTTATGTCGTTGCATAACAGGCTCATGTGTCTCAAAGGTCCCTGCAAACTGTTCAACGACCAATTTAGAATCCGTAAACCCACGGATATGCATTACTCGAATATCCAAAGCAAGCCTAATTCCTGCAATCGATGTCTCGTATTCTGCCGCATTATTAGAACAAGGAAAAGAAAATTTCACTGCCGCGCTTACGTGCTCTCCTCGAGAGGTAACAAAACGAATCCCAGCTCCAGCCCCTCCTTGAGTAGACCCATCGACAAACATATCCCACACGTCATCCTCTTGCTCGGTTACCAATACTGACCGCATCATTTCTACCACAAAATCTGCCAAAACTTGAGCTTTTATGGCCCTTCTGGGTACAAATTCCAGGTTCATGGCACTGAGTTGTATGGCTCATTTCGACAATCTTGTTTTCGTATCCAACTTGGACAGAATAGCTTCTAAAGGCTGATGTGTAAAAACTTGAATGCGGCGGCCCTCGAAATAGTGCTTCAGCTTGACTGAAGCTTTCTTTAATGCCAAAACAAATTTTTCAATATTCGTATACCTTGTCTCCGTTGGAAGTAATGTGTGGCTAACATAATAAATGGGTCGATGTATTCCCTCACCGATTGTTACTAAAGCGGCGCTCACTGCAACGGTCGAGATTGCCAAATAAAGGCCCAGGGGCTCGTCGCTCGTCGGGCTCACAAGAAGGAGTGGATTCGATAGATATTTCTTTAAGTCGTCGAACGCCTGATTTCATTCTTCATCCCATTCAAGCTTGTTGCCCTGTTGGAAGACTTTGAAGAAAGGCAAGGCCCGATTGGCAGGTCTGGAAATAAATCTGTTTAGGGCAACCAATCAACCTGTCAGGCTTTGAAACTCTTTTTTTGTTAATCAGAAATCGAGCCTATATCACATTCGCAATCGTAATAAAGCTCGAAAGCCTAGTGATGAGAGCTCTAGTACCGGGTACCCCAGACTAGTTGAAGCCCAACTTACTTCCGGCCGATCCACACAACGAGGGAAGAACATTGAGCATTAAGTCCCACAACCCAAATATGACCCAACTACATGAAGGAGGCCCGAAGTCCCAGTTGTAAAATAGGCCCGAAGGCCCGAGTAAAACACAGGACCGAAGTTGGAGTTAGTTAATTGACTTCTCACATTCTCGGGACCGATCCTAAGGATCGGTCCGACGGTTACAAGTGGTTATTAATTAGTTGGGGGTTACTCGCATTCAAAGGCAACTTGAAGATATGCGAATGGCGGTTACATGATAAAAGTTACACGTACTGCCACATCTATAAATACGCATTTCAAGCTCTTGACCGGCTACGTGCGCATTTCAATCTTTTACTCTTTCTTCTCAGATGCGCATTTCCTTTGGATTTCGTTCTTTATAACTCTGACTGTCCTCTGTTCTATTAATCAATTGACTAAGAGTCATTGCGCTCTTAGTCCTGTGGTTTTTTCTCATTTCTTACGGGTTTTCCACGTTAAACTAGGAGGAATGTGATAGGCATAGCAAATATCATAAAATACATAAACGAAGCGAATATTATAAAAATGGGAGCAACACAAGAAAGCAAAAGGGAGTAAAGTAGCGGTCGACAGTCTAAAGTGGTTTCTTTTTCTTTTTCTGCGAGGACGAGGAGTTGTGACCTCGCTCGTTGAATTTCTTCTTTGGAGTGATGTTTGGAGAAGTGAATGCGGGGATGGTATGAGCATGGGGAGTAGATAACCCTTGTTCTAGTGACATAACCGGCCTTGAACTTGATCCAACACTTTGGGCGGCTTGGAACCTCTCGAAACCCCATTCGAAGCACTCTCAGTTGCTATCACAGTCGTGGAAACGACCATAGAAAGATGGGTATAAGTAAACTCGGAGTTCGTTTCAAGGATATAAAAAATGAGAGGTACTAACGCCTCTGGGTACAACATGGACATCTTTAGATATGAGTCTGATAGCATACTCTCCTCAGTCTTTACTTCCTCCGAGAAGCATTCTCGAGCTAGATCTTCTTCCATCGCAAGCTAGACCACACCGAATGGGTCATTTGAGAAGTTGAATTTCCCAGTTGCAAGTTAGCCTTAAACTTTCAGAGAGCTCAGGGTATAGTTTTGTTTCATCATATTTCGCCAAGGAACCTCCCATGATTTTTGGGTTTGCGTGCTACGCTTGAAAAATACAAAACACAACACCTAGCGCTGATCATTGTTGTTAACTAAACATTAGGGAGCGCACTATAAATTCCCAGATGGTTGCACATGTTCAACTGTTGTCGACATGTGGCCACTCTTGCTCGGAGTGTATCATTATCACTTTGGAGACCCTTGTTGGTAAGCTCAAGATCAACCATTTATTATTTCGCACTACTTATGGATGAGAGATTCGATGCATTTCCTCTTTCACCCTTCACAACTGTTGATTTAATTTTGGCACGAGCATGATCCCTATGCATAGTTATGTACTGAAGGTGAGCACTCAGTGAGCTTTGCGTCTGTTGGATGGCACGCTCTTTGCCTGTATACAGATTTCGATGTTCTGTGAAACCGTTGCAAAACCTCCATGACACGATTATATTCATATTTCAGCTTCACAATCTCCCGCATATGGTTCTCCCGTTGTTTCCTCACCAACATCTCAGCCACATCCCTTCCAAATCTTCATAATGTATATTTGATGGCTAATTTGGCCGAATATTGTATTTTAAAATAGGGTATATTGTTTTTGTGTGGATAGCGGATCTTGTCCACTATTTGCTGACGTGGACAGCTATAGCGGACGTCGTCCGCTATCCACGTCAGCAGTTGATTCTTAACTTAATTTTAATATTAAATGTATTTTTTAATTTTAATTTAAGTTTAATATTATAATTTAATTTTAATGTTAATATTAATATTCATTTTATTATTAATATTAAAATAATAATAACAACAAAAATGATAATTAATACCAACATTTTTATTAGAGAGTTCTATATAAAAATTACATATCTATCATAAAAACGTTGTTGCTTAGGTGGTGCATTGGACTCTCCACGTGCCCTATGTCTTCTAGGCCTTTCCCTATCACGGTTCATCGGAGGCGGTTCATTGGGATTAGGGCATGGTGGGTATAGTGGGGGCTGGTACTGAGTTGATCAATGTACAGGATGACGAGACGGTTCACAGCAGTACCCTTCTATGAGTTATCCATATAGAGATTCACCGTCTCGTCATCCTGTACATTGGCCAGCTCAGTACCAGACCCCGCTATACCCACGACGTCCTAATCCCAGTTAACCGCCTCCGATGAACCGTGATAGGGAAAGACCTCGAAGACATAGGGCACGTGGAGAGTCCAGTGCACCACCTAATCAACCACGTTTTTATGATGATGAAATTTTTTTATAGAACTCTCCCATAAAAATGTTGGTATTAATTATCATTTTTGTTGTTATTATTATTTTAATATTAATAATAAAATGAATATTAATATTAACATTATAATTATAATTATAATATCAAACTTAAATTAAAATTTAAAAATACATTTAATATTAAAATTATGTTAAGAATCAGCTGCTGACGTGGATAGCGGACGACGTCTACTATAGCTGTCCACGTCAGCAAATAGCGGACAACGTCCGCTTTCCGCACTAAAACAATATTCTCTATTTTAAAATACAATATTCGGCCAAATTAGCTAGATTTGATTGCCTCAGTGTGCATGCATCATTCACCTGCAGCTTCTGCAACCCCAAGTCTTCACAAATCTCAACATAATGTATTTTTTGAAGAAGTAGAAGAAAATGGACCTCTCTCGCCAAGTGATGCATTGCTCCTGCATGGGGATCACCCTGTTAAAGACCGTGTGGTCATCTTGATTTTGTTGCCACAAACTTTGATTGTAATATCCCGGAAAGTATGGAATCCAATATAATAAGAAAATTAACTTATTGTAAGGATAACGACGAAATTCGTGGATGAAGCTCATGTTAAGGTGGATATAATGATCCAAAATTTAGAGAAAATTGTTAAAGTGAGATTTTACTACATTAGAAGCAAAGCGACGAGTTTCGAGGATGAAACCCATTTATTTTTAGGATGTGAAGACCATATTTTTCGAGGGAGAATGAGACCGAGAGGTTAAATGGGGGTGTCGGGTCATATGACTAGCATGATTAAGATGAGGGTGGAAATCGAGAAAGACATGCAAATAGGGTCTAAAATCAAATTATAAGTAACATTATAAATAGGGGCTAGAATGTTGAAAGCGGTGATTTCATAGTTAAGGCATGAAACCTTGTGGAAACGAGCGAAACCCGCGAAAATGTAGCAAAATCATGCAACTCGAGAAATTACGCCAAAACATCGTGAGAAAGTCACAATACATCGCAGTCAAGACATTTGGAAAGAAACATCAAGCAACTAAAAGCCTAACATCACGGAAAATGGCAAGCATTGCAAAAACATCAAAGCATCGTGAAATTTTGTATGGATTGACCATGATCCGAGCGTAGAACAAGGTCTTCGGAGTCTGATAGTTGACATCCGACCAGACACTTGCTGTTAGTGCCTCACTTAGGGACTTCAGGAGGATTGCCCTCGAGATAACTAGGCAAGACATGATTGCTAGGAGAAAAATGTCTCTAACACCCTCATTGAAACAAAGAAGAAATGAGTTTTTCCAATCGTACTTGGAATTTGGAGTCAAGAATGGAAAATGACTTTTAATATTCCTTTGGTGAAAGAATATACAACCTTGGCCATTGTATGAGAAGCGGTTCTGATTTGGAAAATGTAGAAAAATAGGCTTATGTTAAGTTGAAGGTGACTGGCCTCCATGAATATAATAAAAAGGTTACATATGATATGGAACTCATACTCAATTGGAAAAGGAGAATTTATAAGTAAGCTAACTATTTTATGATGAACGGGTGAAGCGGAAGTTAGAATCCATATTCTAAATACTTGAGACATAAGCATGTATATTGATAGGTGGGCATAAAATCCATTTAGTGAGATTAGTGCGACTTAGAACACAATTAGAAGGAAAACTGAATTCTTCGACGATAGTTTTCCACTTCCGGGTGGTCATGCAGAAGGGATTGCTCGATGGATTTTAATCCCTTGTCCGCCGGATCTTGGGAGCCATGAGCTTGTTCAAGCTCATTCACATGGGCAAAAAGTAAGGGTATAGATTAGAGTGCGTAGGAGGAAGAGTTTGTTGAGTTGAACGGGATGAACTACAACTCCTTGTGTTAAAGGAAGAGTCACTAGAAGAGCTCGATGAATTCTTAGAAAAGTTTTAGGAATAGGAGGATCGGCAGGAACCGAAGACATTGTGTGAAACAAATCAATTTTTGGAAGTCCTAAGGGTAATCGCTTAGCTTTGTGTAAGAGTGCATGAGTTTTGTTAGTTAGTTTTTACTGTAGTTTTAAAATCAACGTGGATTTAAAGTCCTAGAGAAACTAATCGAGACAAACATTTCACAAACCAATAACATTATTGTATATTCAAAATCTAGTTCAAACTTGAGATTTGACCATATCAACCTACTCACTTCGTTTGCACCTCCGTACTTCATATAATAAATATAATAAACATGTTGCTATAAAATGTTATTTTGATATTGTTAGAAAATGATCACAATTATATGAAAATTTTGATATCAATGTTGTGTAATTCATGCTACTTTATAGCATTAATGTTGAATTGTTTTATATGATGGAAATTATATTTTTTTTCATTAGATCAAATTAGAATAATAATATCAACACACTGAACAATGACAATAAAAATTGTGAATTTTCATAGCGTGCAATGCCAGAATACTATGCTGGTCACAAGAACTTTACGAATTTGGAATCAGAACCGCAGGATATGGCATGCATGTCATGCTTTCCTAATAAAAATTAAAATCTAGGAAAAACATGATACCGTACTCTAAATTTAAAGAGTACAAATCCATATTATCTAAAATTCATTTCTAGTTGTAATAAACTTAATTACAATTAAAATCAACATTTAACATTTTGGAAGCATATTTTACAAACAAAAGGTTCTATGTACAAAAACATTTTATAAAAAAAATAACAACAATTCACAAACATGATAAAGTTATTGTCCTAATCTTGGCAGCACCTAGATAACACATCTATATCTCTTCATCATCCTCTGAGTATTTTGAATACCTGTCAAGAGTCTGAAATACATAAAACAGCAAACAATGAATACCAAAACATGTAATATAATGGAATAAACAAAGAAAATGAAATGCATTATAAACATGTACTTCAAAGAAGTTGTCATAGTCTCAAATTAAATTTCATTGTTTTAAACCAGCATGGCAGGTCTGGCACCCACCCTAGCCCTCTGCTTTAGCATCACATTAGGTCAGGGATTCATCAATATATCAATTAACTATATAGAAAATGGAATGAGAAAGCAACCAACTCATCAAAGTTCCAAGAGTTTCACATTTCATATAAGCCCTCTTGATTAGCTTCAACTAATAAACTGTTGCCTCAAGTTAACTTGTTTTTTAGCTAAAACTATGAATTAATCATGTTGCCAGGGGTGTGCGTCCGCACTTCCTTGAATCTTAACAAAATCAGCAACGAAACACAAAGAAAAATCAACTATGCACAGAAAATCAGTCACATGTAATCATACACCATATCTATTTTAACAGTCCAAACAACCTCCAAAAATCATGTAAAAATATGAAAATGAAAGCTGATTCACAGGGCTACAACATAAAGAAAATTTTATTTCAATCAAACCTCCCAATGGATCCAGTTTATTCATTGAAAATAGTATAAAACTGTATCTCGCAGAAAGACATTCTGTTGAGCGCCACTTTGAAACAATTAGTATAACTCCATGATCATTACTCGTATTTATGTAGTTCTTTTTGAATCAGAAAATAGACAGAAAAACAAAGATAACCATATATGGCTTTCACCATAAGCACAAACGAAATAGTACCAGAAATCATATACTTTCAAAGTAATGATATAGTATCACGGAATTTGTTTTACCAATTTCACACCCTATCATGCCACTTACCCTCTTTGATTCTGACGATTTTCAACTCTATTCAGCTTCTACTACCTCTTATACAACCATCTTTTACCATCAATGCCATAAGTCATAATAATTTCTTCCAATGTCAACAATTCATAGAATTGTGTTGCTGAAAATTCTCTTTCCCTTTGCTGGATTTTGCCCTTTTCTCTATTCACATTTTTCTCCAACCACCTTTTCTCCTCTTTCTCCTCTTATTTTTGTTTCATGTTTCATGTTTCTCTTTTATCTATTCTCGAGCTACGTGTAATCAATATGGAAGGTTCTTACTCTTCCAATAGAGTAAAGCCACCTATCCAAAAAATATCCAACATGATTTTGGATAAGTTTTGGGATTATATTACTAAAACATCTCCTTTAATTCCTTAACATTGCAATGCCTCATAGTCTCCATATTCTCAAAAAGTATTGTCCTAAAAACTAAAGTGTTCAAACATTTCTGGATAATGAGTAATCATTTCTTTTTCTAATTCCCATGTAGCCTCCTTAACATCATGATTACTCCATTGCACCTTAACCATTTGTATCACCTTATTCCTTTGTTTTTTTTCTTGTCTATCCAGTATTTTGAATGGTCTCTCTTCATAAGTCAAATTTTCAACCACTTCCATACAATCATCATCCAATATTGGTTGAGGTATAGCAAAACATTTCTAAGTTGTGATACATGGAAAACATCATGAATTATTCTCAACTTATTTGGCAATAACAATTTATAGGCCATGTTTCCGACGTTATTTATAATTATGAATTGTCCAATGTATATTGGTTTCAACTTTTCTGCCTTACCAACTCGTAACACACTCTTCATAGGAGATAATTCAAATATACCCACTCGTCAACATCAAAGTTCAATGGTCTTATTCTTTTATCAGCCCAACTTTTATATATGTCTTGAGCCACCTTTAACTGTTTCCTAATCGCATCCACTTTTTCTTGTCACCTTTATTATTTCAGGTCCAGCTAAGTATTTTTCTTCCATATCATCCCAATATATAGACTTTTACAACGCCTTACATAAAGAGCTTCATATGGTGCCATGTGGATACTAGATTAATAGCTAATGTTATAAGCAAATTACATGAGTATCAAATATTGTTCTCAACTGTCATGAAATTGTAATACACAAGCTCTAAGCATATCTTCCACTATCTGAATAACTCTTTCCAATTGATCATCTGTTTGAGGATGATAAGCCATACTAATGTCTGACTTTGTTCCCATAGCTTCTTGTATTTTTTTCCAAAAATGTGGTAAACTTTGGATCCCTATCACTTACAATGCTTAAAGGTATTCCATAAAGTCGAATTATGTTGTCAATGTACATATTTGCTAATTTATCCACTTTATCAGTCGATTTCATAGTTATAAAATGTGCAGATTTTGTCAACTTGTCTACCACAACCCAAATTGTATCATTTTTCTTTTGTGTTCTAGGTACCCCACTAATAAAATCTATTGTTATATGGTCTCACTTCCATTCTGGTATTTCTAGAAGTTGCATAAATCCACCAGGCCTTTAATGTTCATCTTTTATTCGTTGACATATATCGTACTTGGCAATAAAAAGTGCTATGTCTCCTTTCATTCATTGCCACCACCAAACTGTTTCAAATCATTATACATCTTTGTTCCACCTGGATGTATTGTAAAGCATGAGTTATGTGCTTCTTGCATGATTCTATGTCCTAGGTTCTCATCTTTTGGTACCACAATACGTTTTTCAAACAGAAAATATCTATCTTCTCTCAAATTAAATTGTTTTCATCTGCCAGCTTGTATTTTGTTTTTGATGTTTTGTGTCTCTTGGTCATTGGTTTCATGTTGAATTATCTCTTCAATAATTGACGATTTTGCTAGAAATGTTACTATTGTACCTTCCTTTTTATGCACTACTTCCAAATTCAATTTTTATATTTCCTTATACAAAGATATATCAGTTTATTCACAGTTTTTTCTGCTTAGTGCATCTACTACTGCATTTTGCTTTCTAGGATAATACTAAGTTTCTATGTCATAGTCAATAATCAACTCCAACCATCTACATGCATTAAATTCAAATCCTTTTGAGTAAACTAATATTTTAAACTCTTATGGTCACTAAAAACCTCACACTTCACTCCCAATAAATAATGTCTACATTGTTTCAATGCAAAAACAACTGGTGCTAATTCCAAATCATGCGTGGGATATTGTACTTCATGTGGTTTCAGTTGTCTAGAAGCATAAGCTATTATATGACCTTGTTGCATCAAAACACAACCAAATCCATGGTCTGAAGCATCACAATAAATCTCATATTCCTCTTCTTGCCTAGGTAAAACCAAAACTGGTGTCATGGTTAACAATGTCTTTAGCTTTTCAAAACTGGCTTCACACCATTTACTGCACTCAAATTTCACTCCATTTCTTGTGAGGCTTGTCAAAGGCTTGGCTATAGAAGCAAATTCTTTCACAAACGTTCGATAGTAACTAGCTAGTCTAAGGAAACTTCTCAAATGTTTAACTGTTTTTGGAGTTGGCCACTCTAATATGGTTTTAATATTATCTTGATTTACAGAAATCCCTTCAGCGGAAACCATGTGGCCTAAGAAAGCTATATTTGATCTCCAAATATCACATTTTTTAAAATTTGCAGAGAGTTTCTTTTCCCTCATAGTTTCAAGTACTATCATTAGATGTTTTTCATGTGTTTCTTCATCAATAGAGTATATCAATATGTAATTAATAAATATAACCACGAATTTATCCAAGTAAGGTTGGAAACTCCTACGTATCATGTCTTGAAAAACTGTTCGTCTTTGAAGGTGATTCGCCTTTGAAAATGTTCTTTCTCTTATTATTCCATGCTTCTCTTTCCTTTATGATCTCACCCTCAACTTTCACTGCATCGCTTACCATCTCAGCAAATGTAGGATTTTTAAGACTGGTCAACATGAATCTAATCATGCCTTGCAAACCCGAATAGAACTTATGTGTTTTTCTCATCTTCTTTTTCCATGATATTGGGAGCATCCCTACCAAGTTCCTGAAATTTTTCCAAATATTGAATAACAGATAACTGACCTTGGGACAAATGATCAAATTGATCAAGTTTAACTGCTCTCAAATCTGCTGGAAAATATTGTGATAGGAACATAGTCTGAAACTCCATCTATGCCAACTCTCTATTAGGGATTAAGCTTGTTGATATACTTTCCACCATCTAGATGCATTCTTTTCTAACCAATATCCAGCCAACATTGTTTTCAGATGTTCAAAGACTTTAACAAGTTGAAACTTTTCTTCCATACTCATTAACCAAGCTTCAACATCTGCAGGTCCTACACCCGAAAATGTTAATGTTCCAACCCTCTTCAAAGGTTCATGGTAATCTATAATAGGCATTTCTCTGATTTGCTGTTGAGCTTGGTCTGCTAGTTGTGTATTTTGTTCAACAGATCTCCCTTGTGTTAAATTTTCATCCACTGTTGCAATATGGGTAATTGCCTAAGCCATCATATGCATCATGTCTCTCATTTCCTCTCCTCTCTATCATTTCTCATTTCTGAAGATTTTGTAGAATTAGTAGATCCTCTTCTGTAATTTCTATTCCCTCTAGGTCTTCCTCTTCCCTTCAGGTTACCTAAACTCATCTTTATAAAACTGCAACAAAATTGATAACCTAATAGAAACAATCCAATAAATTGATTCCATATCCCGCTTATAATGTTTCCCTTCTCCTAATACTATTTCTAGCTGCCAAGAATTTCATATACTCTTAGGCTTCGATACCACTTTGTCATGCCTTCCTAATAAAGGTTAAAATCTAGGAAAAACATGATGTCGTACTCTAAAATTAAACAGTCCAAGGTCATATTTGCTAAAATTAATTCCTAGTTGTAATAAAATAAATTACAATTCAAATCAACATTTAACATTAAGGAAGAATATTTACAAACAAAGGTTAATGTATTAAAGCATTTCATAAAAAACATAACAACTATTCAGAAACATTATAAAGTTGTTGTCCTAATCTTGGCAGCACCAAGATAACACCTACATCTCTTCATCATCTCTTAAGTAATATTTTTAGCGGTCAAGAGTCTGAAATACTTAAAGAGCAACCAAAGAGCACTAAAACATGCAATACAAAGGAATAAACAAAGAAAATGAAATGCAATATAAACATGTAGTTAAAAGAAGTTGTCATAATCCAAAAGTAAATTTCATTGTTTTTAAACCAGCATGGCAGGTCTGGCACCCACCCTAGCCCTCTACTTTAGCATCACATTAGGCCAGGGATTCATCAATATATCAATTAACTATCTAGAAAATGAAATGAGAGAGCAACCAACTCATCCAAGTTCCAAGAGTATCACATTTCATATGACCCCTCTTGGTTGGCTTCAACCACCAAAGTGTTGCCACAAGATAACTTGTTTTTCAGCTAAAACCATGGATTCACCATGTTTCCAGGGATATGTGTCCACACTCCCTCGAATCTTAACACAACCAACAATGAAACACAAAGAAAACAAGAACTTGTCAAGAAAATCAGTCACATGTAGTCATACATCATATCTATTTTGACATTCCAAACGACCTCCAAAAATCATGTAAAAATATGAAAATGAAAGCTGATTCACAGGGCTACAACATAGAGAAATTTGCATTTCAATAAGATCTCCCAATTCTTCATGTTTATTCATTGAAAATAGCATAAAATTCTATCTTGCAGAAAGACATTTTGTTGAGTGCCACTTTGATACAATTAGTATAACTTCATGCTCATTACCCGTATTCATGTATTCTTTTTTAATCAAAAAATAGAATGGAAACCAAAGATAACCATATACGGCTTTCACCATAAACACAATCGAAACAGTACAAGAAATCATATACTTTCTAAGTAATCACATAGGAGCTTTGAATTTGTTATACCCATTTCACACTCTATCATGCCGCTTACCCTCTTTAATTATGACGATTTCCACGTCAATTCAGCTTCTCCTGCCTCTTATACAACCCTCTGTTATCATCAAACAACTATAAATCGGATAATTTTTTCCAATGTCAACAATTCATAGAATTATGTTGCTGAAAATTTTCTTTCCCTTTGGTGGATTTTGCCATTTTCTTTATTCACATTGTTCTCCTCTTTTTTCTCTTACTTTTGTTTCATGTTTGTCTCTTATCTATCCTAGAGCTACGTGTAATCAATATGGAAGGTTCTTACTCTTCTAGGGTAAAGCCACCTATGTAAAATATGTCCAACATGATTTTGGTTAAGTCTTCGGATTATAGTACTAAAACATCTCCTTTAATTTCTTAACATTACAATGCCTCAAAATGCAGAATCAATTGAATTGGAAAATACCACGTTAAAACCAAACCATGCAAAAACAAACACACGAAAATTGGTGCACAACTAGGCAACGAAGTTAAAAACCACACATTTTATATGGTAACTACAATATATAATTGGTGATACAACATCATTGCATAAGATATTGACTGAGAGTAAATTATTGTAGTTGTTACAGGAGCCTATACAAGAGTAACCAAGCTAAGCATGATTAACGGTGATATAATAGAAGGTTTAATTTTACGATGAACAAGAACTAAATAAACATTTTGATGTTTTTACTATGCTTACATAGTGATTTTGATGTTCAATGATCCCCTTTGGCACAAGGAGTTGTAGTTCATCCCTTTCAACTCAACAAACTCTTTCTCCTTCGCACTCTAATCTATACCCTTACTTTTTGCCCATGTGAATGAGCTTGAACAAGCTAAGCATGATTTAGTAATGTTTCCTATACGAAACATTCTTTTAATTTGTTGTGTTTACTATGCTTACCTAGTGATCTTGATGTTCAATGATCCCCTTTGTTTTTTCCTGCATTCACAAATTGTGTTATTATACTACCATGTGAAAATATATAACCACTACATGGTTGGTTACCTGTTATTTTACCGTAGGTCACCACTATCCCATTTCTGTCACGTTCTAGGGTTGATTCGCGATGAATTCCCTTCTCCCTTCAGAATTCACAATAAATTCCCATTGACCACCTTAATTCGCTATGAATTCACCTTTAGTCCACAAATGTGTGATGAATTATTGAGACTTAGAAAAATCACGATGAATTAATCTTCACTCAAGATATCAGCTATGAATTCGGGAGAAAGAAAAATCAGCGATGAATTCTTCTTCTATAAGGACCCTTCGGGATGCGAGAGGGCATCTTAGGCAAATCCTAGCATCGGTTATAGATGGGGAACGATCATATGTTAAGCATAATGATTCTTCTTCTATTGCACGAGGTATTTTCCCTACCAAAGTGGTAAGGATGATGTTAGAATTGGAAAGTTAAGGGTGTTCACCCTAGACTAATTCAGGGATGGGTGACCCATTGAGAAGTGTGGGGGCTAGGGAAAAAGTAAAGCATGAAGACTAGGTAGGTGTCATTAGGGTCAGCCTAATCCAAAGTGCACAATATCGTGCAAGCGTAAAGACGAGTCGTTGCATTTGGTATCATAGAAGGACCCGGGTTATAGTCGATGTGTGAGGCAAATCTCAGCGAGGACGTTGAGTCCATAAGGAGGGTGAATGTAAGAACCCTTTGTTGGTGCGAGAGAGCACATTAGGCGAATCCCAACATCGGTTATAGATGGGGAATGATCGTATGTTAAGTATAATGATTCGTCTTCCATTACACGAGGCCTTTTCCTAGCAATGTGGTAAGGATGACGTTAGAAATGGAAAGTTAAGCGTGCTCACCCTGGAGTAATTCAGGGATGGGTGACCCACTGGGAAGTGTGGGGGCTAGGGAAAAAGCAAAGCCGTGAGGACTCGGTGGGTGTCATTAGGGTCAACCAAATCCAAAGCGGACAATATCGTGCAAGCTGGAAGACGATCGTTACATTTGGTATCATAGTAGCACCTGGTTTATAGTCGATGTGTTGGGGCAAACCTCAGCGAGGACGTTGAGTCCTTAAGGAGGGGTGAACGTATTGACCACTCGGGGGTGCGAGAGGGCACCTTCAAATTCACCTCGAATTTCCGAGCTTCAAATTCACCGTGGATTTACCCTAAACCACAAATTTACCGCGGATTTGTGGAAGTGTGTAATTCACTGCAAAAACCTAAACTCAAACCCCAAGTTGCCGCGTATTTCGAGGAAAGAACATTTTCACCGCGAAAACGTTAATTTAGTGTATTTTTGTCAAGTATCAACATCGGATCGTGAAAGATGAAGGATACATAGGGTCTACGTTAAACAAATAGTTCATAATAAGATAATAAATCAAAAATCGAGTACTAAGATGTGATAATAAGATAATAACATACGAATGCAGGAAAGCAACGAAGAGATAATAACACGTGAAAGCAACAGGTAAGCGGAGTTAATACAATGTAGTAAGGGAAGGTTCCAACCTAGGTAACGGTGAAAGTTAATGAGAATAAATTAAAAGACATGAATGAACATGATGTATGCTAATAAGAATCGGGGTGAGGGAGGATGGACCGTACGACCGAACCCGGCATCATGCCTAGTACCCGATTCGCCAAAGGGAGGGCATGTCTGATGAAGGGAATGATAAGTTTCAAAGATGGAAAGATATGTACGATAAGGGATGAACAGACCCATATGAGAAAAAGGGTAGCGTCTGAGTACTCATTCGGAGAAGGGACGCATACGGCCTGTCGAGTCAACCAACAGCTAAAGGTTGGCTTGGACGGGACAAGTACGGAGCATGTTACTCTCGGCCACAGAAAGAGAATGAAACGAAAGGAAAGTATAAAAGAAAGAAAATGAAATGTAAAAGAAAGATATGTGGGATATAAAAGAAAGTAAATGAAATGTAAAAGAAAGAAAAGTGGGATTTATCTAGAAGACATCTTATTTTATGCTTTTATTTATCGTGATAAGATTGAGGGGTGATAGTGAAGTTTCTTTTAAAATATTGTGACCGTTTTATAGATTTTGTAGGTAAAGAGAGCGGGATGTGAGGAGAGACATGGGAAAAAGGTCGTTGGTTGTCCGGTGCTAGAATCTGATCTTTTGAACTCCTTTATGTTTTCGTTGTTGAATTGAACCATATTTAGTTTGTTTTGAACTATGTTTTGGAAATTCCAATTGTTATCTAGAATATTTTTCCTCAATTCGGCTAGGCCGGGTTTATAGTCATTACACCTTCACTCCACAAATCCACGATGAATTTGTGAGACTTTGAAAATGCACGATGAATTTGAACAAATTCCTTGAGAATTTGTTCCTTGTTTCCTCTCTCGGTCTTTTTGTGTCAAATGATATTCCTTAAACACTTCTTACCCAATCTTTAGACATTTTACCTTAACATTTCACCCTTTTGCCCTCCATTTCTTAGAATTCCACCTTAACCCCTTATATGGTTTCATGTCCACCACCAGTGCATTTTCATATCCTCATACATCTTTGTGTTGCACGTGTGGACTGAAAAAGCTAAGTATTCAGTTCATCCACAATTCTCCTTAGTTATGAGGCATTCGGTAAGTTGACGCGCCCCTGCATCCGAATACATCCATCCATCTCCACTGTCATCTTATGTTCATTATTCAGCGTTATCTTACTTCTCTATCGGACAATGTCTCTATCGCATTCCTCGTCCCTTCCGACCTAGTCCAGGATTTCAGGTTGTGCAGTGATTGCACTCGACACTACTTCCGTTGACTCTACAACCTCTAACTTCAATTTGTCCTATACTTTACTAACAATATGACCAAAAAACCCTAACTCTTCATACTCAATAAAGTCACTTGATTGGCCTTCCTAGATTGTTCTGAATACTAATTTAGTCTTTAATTAATTTCAACCATCTTCTCTATCCCTTATTTAGTTCATTACGCGTGAACAATTATTTCAAACTCTTGTGATTGGTGTACACCTTGCATCTCACTCCATATATAAGGGTTATGTAGAGTATAAGCTTTATTATAAGCTTCATGTCTTAGAGTCATGAAGGAAAAGCCCATTCCATTCTTTTGACTCGCGAAGTCACATATATAAATTCTCTCAAGGGTTATTGTGTCGTTTACTTATCCCTTATTTTTCCTCCATTAGTTATTAGATCAACTAAATCAAGTAACTCCTATGATGAAGACATATGCGTCATAATGGTTGTCATTTTTTGTAAAACATATGTGGCACTTGACTTAAACATACCCGCTCTTAGTCAATTTTGGTCGAACCCTCGATGACATGGGATGATTGCTCCATTACTTAAGGATTCTCCATCTTTTGCTCCATGCTCCTGGGGCAGGCCCAATACCTTATGATTCGGGCCCATCCCCTTGGTATATGGGATTTTTACTCGTGCCGTGCTGCATTTTCTCAACACTATTTCTATCAAATTGCTCCATTAGGTGGACTTGGGCATTTTATACATACCTGATATGAACGTCCCATTCAAATATTTATAATAAAATATACAAAGTTTGATTTTAAAATATGAGTATTATATTTATTTCATGTTAAACTATGCAGGTTAAAATTTAAATAAAATATGCGAAATTTTGTTAAATCAATTTTATCATCTCTTCATTTCTTCATCTAACTTGCTTTCACAATATTACCGTATTATTCTAGTATTTCTATATTATCTTTAAATATAAGGTAATGTTAAGTAACGGCTATGGTTCCTTTTAGGGTGTATAACAAAGATTCACCATATCTCAATGTGATTATGATTTAGATAATCAGATTTTATTTAGTTATTTGTGAAGACAACTTAGTTGGTATCAGATTTAATTATCTCCAGCCTTATGCCCTAAAGGTGATGGAGCAGTGCTCCTAAAAGGCAGGGAGTGAGGAACAAAGAAAATGAGCAGAACATTTTCTATTGTATTCTGCTTGAAAAAAATGTAGACATCACCGCTATATATGTACATACACGTTAACACATAATGCTAATGTTAACTAATTGACTGACAGAATATGTAACCGACTAACAAAATCAGCCAACACAACACATTATTCATTTGGCTATGTAGTGCGCATTCATGGCTTTTAACACCACTCTCATGATGGACATGTATGTTTTGCAGGTTCATCTTGGAAGTTAGCAAGTGAAATCTGGGAGTGCATAATCCTTAAGTTAGAATATTAGCGACTTGATCTCTTGTGGGGATGTATATTACATCAATTTGTTCTTCAATATGTTTTTCATGAATGAAGTGACAGTCACGTGCGAAATGTTTTAATCTCTCATGTAAAACAGGATTTCGAATGAGTTGTATTAACCTTAATTGTTCTAGCACTTATCTTGAAGTCGTTTAATGGGTCCTTAAGCCATAAAACTTCACATGTGAGGGATGCTAGTGCTCTAAATTCCGCTTCAGTTGAACTTCTGACCACTACGGTTTGTTTGTTCGATTTCCAACTTATCAAGCTTTTGCCTAAGAATATACAGCTCCCTAATAATGATCTGCTGGTCTATTTACAACTTACCCAATCACTATCTGTGAAACCAGTTAGCGCCAAGTTTCGATCAGCACATAGAAATATTCCTTGCCCTAGAGACTGTTTCAAAAAACGTAAGACCCTTAGTGCAGCTTGTAGGTGGCATTCTGTGGGTTTATCCATGAACTGAGATAGGATATCAACTGAATATGCGTTGTCCGGAAGAGTAAAAGTCAAGTAAATTAGTTTGTCTATCAAGCTTAGGTATTTTGTGGCATCCTTAACTAAGTTCCTATCATCATGCACCATGGCATGGTATGGTTGAATAGGAGTTACAGCCGGTTTCATAGCTAACATACCATAAGGTTCAACATATGTCAACGCATATGTGCATTGACATAGGATGATGCCTGATTTAGACCTTGCAATTTCTATCCCTAAGAAATATCTTGGTATTCCAAATCTTTTATGCCAAAATGAAAATTTAGAAAATTCAGTACCTCTGAAATGGCTTCTGATGATTTGATGCCAATAACGAAGTCATCAATGTATACGAGCAAGGCGATGAATTTTGATGGCGTGTTGGGGTTGTCCTTGATAAATAGAAAATAATCTTATCATGAATGTATGAAACCATAAGACAAAAGAGCCTTTGTGAGCTTAACGTTCCATTGACGAGATGATTGTATTAGTCCGTAGATTGATTTCTTCAATTTGCAAGCCAATTTATGATGTGGTGGGAAGTTGAGAAGATCGTCCCCCTCAAGCTCAAGGCCCTGTGGTAACTGCATATAAACATCTTCAATAAGATTTTCGTTTAGGAATGTGTTGTTCATGTCCAATTGACGAAGATTCCAGTCAAGCTTGGCTGCTAAAGAGAAGAACACTCGTACTGTTGTATGTTTAACAACGGGGCTAAAAGTTTCACTGTAATTAAGACCTTCAACTTGGCTAAAACCGTGACAACTAAACGAGCTTTGCAACGATTTAGAGATCCATCGGCGTTCATCTTGACTTTATATATCCATTTGCAGTTGACAGTATGTTGTGTCTTTGGAATAGAAATTACGTCCCAGGTGTTGTTCAATTTAAGGGCTGAAAGTTCAGAAGCCATGGCTTCTTGTCAATTGGATAAGCTGAGTACTCAAGATAATTGTGAGGTTCTGAAATTTGGTTGAGAGGAAAAGTGAAAGCGAGATACACTGGATTAAGCCGATCAGCAGACAAATATTTCTGTATGCAGTTAGGAGATGCAGCGGAAATGTGGTTGGTATCCATATTACAGTCATAAGCATTCAGATATGCCGGTCGACGATTGGTCCTAGTCCCTTGTCTTAATGGAGGAGGCAACAGATTGGTTGAAGGCGATGGAAGAGTAGCATTTTGGTGAGGTGAGGTTGAGTCTGAAGTTAGCTCTTTCTGCAGTGAGATATTAGAGGGAGTGGATGGAACAAATTGTGGAGTTGGTTATTGAATTGTGGGATGATAAGGCTCCATAAAAAGATCAAGCTCAGGTATTGTTGGGATTTCATGATGAGGTTCTTTTTCTGTCCAAGAGATATTTAAAAATGGGAATTGTGTTTCGTGGAAGGTTACATCTCTGGAGTAGAAGATATGGCCAGATTCAAGGTCATATAATTGAAAACATTTGACATGAGAAGGGTAAACCAATAAAGGCACATTTTCGTGCTTGGAGTTTAAACTTCTTTCTATTGTGCCTGAGTGTGGAAGCGTAACAAAGACAGCCGAAGTCCTTCAAAATATTATAAGCGGGAAGTCTCTTGTAGAGCATCTGAAATGGTGATTTGAGATCTAAGGCCCTAGATGGTAGCCTGTTAATCAGATGAGTCGTTGTTAAAACAACATAGCCCTAGAATTCGAGAGGCATTCTTGCCTAAAAAAGATGAGCTCTGCTTACTACAACTATATGTTTCAACTTCCGCTCAACGGTTGGATTCTGTTGAGGAGTCTCTACGCACGTACGCTGATGTATAATCCCTTCCTTGTCATAGAACTGTGTCTAGAGAAATTCTGGCGCATTATCTTATCTGAGGATCTGAACCTTAAAGCCAAATTGAGTGTAAACCATATTGCAAAAAGTTGGAATAATGTGAAATCTTTTGACTTAGACTTCATTAGGAATACCCATGAAACTCGTGTGAAATCATCCACTATACGTAAGAAAAACTTGTATCCACCAAGTGCTTCGGTCTGGTACGGTCCCCATGTGTCTATATGAAACATAGAAAAAGGTTTGTTGGTGTTTTTAATATGGTCTAGGAACGGTTTTCATTTTAGTTTGGCCTTGTGACATGAATCACATGCATGACATGTAGGTAGGGCCTTTATACTCAAAGAAGATGGTAAATGAGTAGTGGTAGTGTAAGCCGGATGGCCTAAACGCATATGTCATAAAGAAGCATTTGAAATATCCACATTCAAACTTTAAATGTCAAAACGTTGTGGCAATAAATTTACAGGAAGATAAGATTTTTCTAAAACATAAAGGCATTGATATTGTTTAGCAAGTCCAATTGTCTTCCATGGTGAGAGGCCCTGGATCCAACAACAATCATTATTCATCAAAACGCAGCAAGGAATTCTCTGAGCTAACCTGACCACAGAGACCAAGTTATAACGAAAAGCAGGCATATATAAGACATTTTCCAGGATAAGTGATTATGAAATAGGCACAGTACCAACGTAGATAACCAATACTTCTGATCATGTAGGCATCCTTACAGAAATAGCATAAACACTTTTCATATTTGATATTGTCCGAGGTTATTTATGTAATTATGTTAACCTCGGGGCTCGTCCGACGTGGCGATGTGGTATTTTCGGTATTTTTATATGTCTATCGCGAGGCGTTCTCGATGGTATTCTCGTGATTCAGGCATGCTGGACCCCATATAAGGCTTCTGTAAGTGTTTTGGGCTATTTCGGCCCCGGACGGGGCCATGGGTATTTTCGTAATTTGCCACCTGGGAGCACATCGGCGGGGTGCAGTGATGATATGTTGATGCGTATTCACTGTTTGGAGGCAAAGAACTGATATACGAGATTTACCGGTATTTTCTCACCGCATTTCCGACTAAACTCTCGACCGGGATGTAGTCCAGAAGTTTAGTGGCGATGTGACACTTATTCCGGATTAATTAGATATTTTCTAAGTAAGTTGGGCTAATTTGACTAAGATTGGGCTTTTGGACCTTAAGTTCACTTATTGGGCCGAGTTTTTCTATAAATACAAGACCCTATGCCCCAGAAAATGGTTCAGACTCTTGGCACGCTTCCCAAAGCTCCCAGTTTCGCCACTTTTTGCCCCACTCGCGACTTTTTGATCCAAAAGTCGAACATGATAGTGCTAACGGATTTATCCTCAAGTCAGCATATAAAAGTCTACCTTTTTCCGGATCGATAAACAAAGATGTATAGTGAGATGCATTCGTGAGATGTTCAGAATAATGGGTTTTCAAGATTTATATATTAGACAGTGAAGTGTATTGCGATGCAAGAAAATACTTGTGCCTATCATTTATATGGAAAAATCACTAGTGAGATTATCTCAAGATGAAGGCCAATCTTTGAAATCGTGTAATTGGCAACCGAGTTTGCTTATAAAAGTATCAGAACTAACAAGTAGAATCGGTTAGTAAAAAAATTATATCTCCGCTAATCATCTTGTGCGAAGCTAAGTGCATTCAAGAAAGAAGTTTATGCCGGGGACTATGTTGAGTGTGAGAAGATGATGGGATAAATATTGCAAGTTAAGTGGGAAATTTGGTCAGTGTTGCCCTAGGTATCTTCGGTGAATATCGCAAGCGAAATTATAAGTTGAGTCATATTTGCGCTGGGTATATGTGGCGACAATTAAACAATTGTTCATGATTTCTCAGTCGACACATGGGGACTGACATTAGTATGGGCCTTCGCGATGGCTGTGGATATGAAGGAATTGTGCATTATGGTATTGAAATGAGCCATTGAACTTATATAAGTTGAATGAGTATCCCAGTTTGGGAAAATGAAAGAGAAAATTCGTTATGATCGTGTTGCTTGCTGGTGTGTGGTTCTTGAGGAATTCGTGTTGGATAATGCAAAGAAACTCTTCGTAAGATACTTTGCACAATTATTGGAAAAGATAATGGGTGAATGACGTGAAAGCAAGTGTCACGTGTGGTCTCCACATGTAGGCACTCATAATTGTTAGTGATGTTATCGATATACATGGGAAGTCAAGTGATTGATGTAGGTGTCACGTGTGGCCTCCACATGTGGACACGAGTGGAGAGGAGCAGCCACGGACTTGCATATTGCCAATTTGCGCAAGTATTGTGTATAGACATGATTCATCGATCTTTTTAAAATAAAATTTTCCCCTCTTTTTTGTGGTCATATTCTAATTTTTTAAGTATATTTTTTGACGACATGAAATCAATCGACTAGGGGACTGGTAAGATAGAGGTAGGCCCATTGCATTTTAGTATGATGGAGGATGGAATAATTTAATAGGTTAGATTAGAAATGCAATGTACCGCCTGTCTTGTAGTCTATCATTTTCAAACTCGTCAAATTAGATATTGCGTCAAAATATTTTGAACATGATGAGTCCTTCTGTCTGCAGCAGAATCGTTTATACATAATTACTGTTGAAATATGTCAAGGGGCCCGATTTATTATGACATAGCCGGCTTAGAACCGAGCATACTTCCGTGGCAAATCAGGGTGCAAGTATATACCTAACTCCTCCATGACACGTCGGCGAGAGTCGCGCCCTCGTCGGAGGCTGGTCCATTTCTGCATGGCACCATCTTATGGACGGGCCGAATGACGCCGTCTTATGGACGGGTCGAGGGTGTGATGGCGCCGTCTTATGGACGGGAAGAGTAAGTGGTGACGCCGTCTTACGGACTGGTCGAGAATGTGATGGCGCCGTCTTATGGACGGGCCGAGTAAGTGGTGACGCCGTCTTATGGACGGGTCGGGAGTGTGATGTCTCCGAGTGCAAGTATATACTGGCAGCGAAAGTGTGATGGCCCCGGGTGCAAGTATATACCGGCGGCGAGAGTGTGATGGCCTCGGGTGCAAGTACATACCGGCGGCGAAAGTGAGATGGCTTCGGGTGCAAGTATATACCGGCGGCGAGAGTGTGATGGCCCCGGGTGCAAGTATNTCGCCTCGGGTGCGATGGAGTGGAATTGATCGTTTTTCGTACCGTTTTCACTCGGATTATCATTATCTCATGATTATACTTGTATCCTTTGATTATTATAGTGAAAACCAAGGTAGAGCTATGCTCTCCCGAGGACGTAAGCTCACGCATTGTGGGCCCAACCTCGTATATCGCTCGTATCCTCACAAAAATTAAATTTGGAGTAATTAAAAATTGACTGATCTAAAAATAAACACTCTATAATATTTTTAGACTAGATCAATATTCACAAATAAACTCTTATCGTAGCACATATGTTCCAAGGCACCTGAATCAATTATCCAACTAGTGCATAAGTGTTGTGATGTGGTGCCAGAAAGACAAAAATGTTTACCTCCTTTTGGTTAGTTAGCCATAGATGATTCAGTTGTATTGAGAGGTGTCACATTGGTGCTACTGTTGGAGCTGTTAAGTAGAATAAGTAGTTTTTCAATTTGTTCCTTGCTTAACACAAGAGTTTCTTCAGTAGCAAAGTTGATTCACATAAGCTTGTGGATGTGTTCTTGCTCTAGTGAATTTGAAATCCGTCGGAAAACCAACCAATTTGTAACAATGCACTTTAAGATGGCCTCGTTTCTTACAGTAATTATAGAATAACTCTTTCTTATCCATGCTCTTTCCAAACATGACTGTTGCATCTAGATTAATTGGCGTAAGAGGTCCAATGGAACTTTTTTGTAGCGAGGCTTCCCGATTAATAGCTCCATATGCTTCATCAATGGTGGAAAACTGTTTCTGTCCCAACAACTATGAGCGATTCGTAGAGAAATTTTCGATAATGCCATTCAAGAACTTGAAAACATGATCCTTGTGCTGTATTTTTGCAAAGTTCTCGAAACATTCCGGAGCACAATTTCCACACATGTAGTGTGGAGGGGAGGCCTGAAATTATTTAATTCTCCTTTTAGGGCAGAGAGTTCAGTGAAATATTCAGATACAGTGCGATCCCCCTGGGCTAAACTGCCAATATCAGCATAAAGGTAACAAACTTGGTTGTCATATGGTTGGGAGAATCGATTCTCGAGAGTGTCCCAAATGATTTTGGCTTTGGTAATGTAAAACACAGATTGAGCGAGTTTTGTTTCCATGGATGTAGTGGCCATGAAACAATAAAGTCATTATATCGCCTCCACTTAAAATAACGAGGGTCCACAATGTTGGGTTCTTCAATCAAGCCATCTAGAAACCCAAATTTGTTCTTAATCGATAGAGCGAGGCTAAAAGCTCTTCTCCAGTTTAGATAATTGTCTCCATCAAGCAACGCAGAGGAGAGCAAAGGATTGAGGCTATCACTTGGATGGATGTGGTAAGGAGAGCTTTCGTCGTCTTGTTCTACAACATGATATCCTTGCTCCGATACCATATCAGATTTAATTATCTTCAGCCTTACGCCCTAAAGGTGATGGAGCAGTTCTCCTAAAAGGCATGGAATGAGGAAAAAAAAAAATGGGCAGAATGTTTTCTATTGTATTCTGCTTGAAAAAAAATGTAGACGTCACCCCCTATATATGTACATACGCGTTAAAACAGAATGTTAAGGCTAACTAATTGACTGGCAGAATATGTAACCGATTAACAAAATCTGCCAACACAACACATTATTCGTTTGGTTGTGTAATACGCATTCATGGCTTTTAACAGTTGGAATGCTTGGCAAAAACACATGAGATTTTACATGGAAAATTCAACATAATGAGAAACAACCACGGTTCCGAAAGAAAAAAGAATCTAGGCAGATGCACCATAACGATAAAATTACACGAGGATATAACAATCTAAAGGAAGGTTAAATGCTACATCCAATGCTCTATGATCAAAAGATAAGAAAATCGCCAAGAACTAGACCCGTCTCTTTCCTTCATGTGTTTTTCTATTCATAGATTCATTTGAGAGTTGAAAAGTCTTCCACTCGCCCCCTTCATTGTCACTAATAGTTGTTGAACATTTAAAAATGAGAAAATGACGTCTTTGGTCCTCGTAGTTTGATCATTTTGGCAAATTTAGTCTTCCAAGTTTATTATGGCATTTTCAGTTCTCGAATTTTGGATATTTGGCAAAATCGGTCCTCCTATTTTGGAAAATTTGGCAAAATCGGTCCTCAAATTTCATATTTAGTTCTCCAAATGAAATCGAACAAAACCGGTCAATGTAGTTTGATCATAGTGGCAAAATTAGTCTCTGTACTATATAAAAATGAAAATTACAAATTACAAACTTCGTGGATCAAATTTGGCATATATATAAAACTTGGAGGACATAATTTGCCAAATGTGGCAAAGTAGGAGGACTAATTTTGCCACAAATAAAGTTAAGTGACTTAATTTGCCACAATTGTCAAAATAGGAGGACCAAAATTGCCAAAATAGAAAACTACGAGGACCAAATTTGCGCATCGCCCTTTAAAAATCAATAACGTATGTCGCACCCAATACCATAACGCCACCACTTTCCTCAAGACTTCTACGTTCGTTGACCATTGTTAGGTTTGTCGATTAGCTTTGCATGAATTCCCTTGTTCAAGGGAGCAGCTTAGATCGAATCATAACCACTCCACTTACTCAAGAATATATAAACCACAAAAAAATAAGTGTTGAACAATGGAGTTATGGTCAATCACTCTGTTATTTTGAGAGATTCCACTTGACTAACATGTATCTTAAGTTGGACATATCCGTCTTGATCTGGCACATCTTAGGCCGAAATTGTTTGTATGGATTGAACCACACCATAGACGAGATCAATTTATCTGGATTAATCGATATCGTCTAGCGGTTTGGTTCAATAACATATTTCAACTTACTCAAGCTTTAGAAATTTATGGCCCACTAGAAATGGGCTTGAGATTTACTTCTTCTACAACGGGTCGGACCTCGGAAAAACACGATCACCGAATTATGGCTCACATATTGCGGCCGGTGATTCGGTGGGGGCAAAATGTTTACACGGTTCCAACCCATTCGTCTTCTTCACCCGCCGCCGCTAACATTCGTTTCTTAGCAGTCTTGCTAGGTCCCATTAGAAAAACCCATTTCCGTTCGCACGATGCAAAATTGCCTGAATTTGTATCTTCGGTCGAGGATGATGGGAGCGGTGATGAATTCTCATCCGATGATAGTGGAAGAAGAAAAAGCAGAAATGAAAGGAAGAGAGATTCTCAGCGTGCGTTTGGCTGGGGTATGAAGTTGGCGGCCTTCTCACCTTATCAAATCACACGAATTCTGTGGTATTGCTTTATCTTCTGGAATTGCAATTGGACGGAAAATGATATGTTCGGTGAAACGTAATTTTTGTTTGTGTAGTGTGGCTGCGCTTGATCAACATGTTTTTGATGCTCTGATGTTGGTAAAGGTCATATTTTTAGCATTTTTGTTGAAATTGTGTAGGTGTCCCACATGTGAAAATAAACGTGGGTTGGATTGGTATATAAGAGGGAAATTGGACCATAGTAAATGACTGGTTCAAATCTTTTACAATGTGTTCTCATCCCTTTATACGTAATTTCCGAGCACACTCCCCATGTAAATTGACTCAACTCTAGAAATTTAACATGGTATCAGAACGGGTTCGAAAAAATCCTGAGTGACCTTGCTAGGATTAGTCTGTTAATGAAATTGATCGGTTGGTAATCCATCGATTTAAATTGTCAAGTCCAACTTGTCAGGTGGTTGAACTTGTGAGGGTGTGTTGAAATTGTGTAATTGTCCCATATTGGAAAATCAAAGTGGGTTGGATTGGTATATAAAAGAGAAAGTGGACCATAGTAAATGATTTGTTCAAGTCTTTTACAAGATGGTCTCATTCCTCTTATACGTTATATCCGAGCACACTCCGCACGTAAATTGACTCGACTCTAGAAATTTAACAATTTTCCTAGTTGATCATATCAAAACTCCTATTGTTAACGATGATGAGTTATGGGACAAGGGGATGATTTTACTTTTCAGAGAATGGGTCGTGATGTTCGAGAAGGAAAACGAAGGCAATTCAATTATATAGGTGGGAGTTGGTGGAGAAATGAACTGATTTTCACTTCTTCTGTTGAATTGGTTTTGTACAAACGCTAATAGGCATCACTTTATGCGTTGGTTAAATAATACATTAAGTAAACTGTAAATTTGGATTGGCATTTTTTATGTCTAGGAGGGTTACTGAGGGGAGTGGAGCCTGATTTAATGGATGATTTGATTGAGGCAACAAAAGCTGGGGAACTGAGTAAGTTTCAGTCTCTTACACCAATTATAGATAATGCAGAAGATGAAATCCAAGAAGAGGAGGTAAGCATTAACCCGAGTAATTCAGAGTATGTTCTCATTTGTTTGATTTTAATTATTGTTGTAATTTTTTTCATCATGATATTCACAGGATTCAACAACTACTGATATTTTGAGCAGATGGTGTGACGGCCTCATAAATAAAGATTCCCTGATCACGAAAGAAGTTTATGCACTTGAGGAAGTGGAATTCGATCGGCAGGTATTTGCTACATATTATTTCATTTATAATTTACGTATTAGTATTTTTGATGCTTGCAGAAACTCCGGCAGCTAGTCAGGAACGTTCAGTCTACTTTGGTGATTTCAGAAGGTCATATGGATGAAAGCTGTGGCCAAAATGCTGCCTCAGTGTCAGCTAGAAAATCTCTCTCCCGTTTCCTTAGAGGGATTGTGAAGCAACTCCCATCTCTGTAGCTCTCGTACATCGTTCTTACCACCTAAATTTTAGTATCATTTGAATCCAGTCAAAATAATTCATTATCAGTTTTTCCATAAAAAAGGTTGTGACTAAGAATGATGAATTATCATTTACCTCAACCTCGAAGGGTCGTCAGCCTCATTTAGGACCAATTTTTGCGAGATTCAAATTTGGTGATACACACAACAGTAACATAAGCATGTGCTATTGGGTGTGTTTAGAAACTAATTTGAATTCAAGTGGGTCTCCGTAACCTTATTTTTTTAACTAACAAACAAACAACAAAATTAAATTGTACGCAACTTTATTTTTGATGCTTTATGTGACCACGGAAAAAAAATAAGTGTTCGGATTGTGGTTTGAATTTACAACCGTTCCCCCTAAATGTAAAAGGACAGAAAAAACATAACCCTTCGACTCTACACAAACCAAGCTGTGAAGCTTTATCTATCTATCTTTATATAAAGGTTGTTGAAATCCTAATTATCCACGGGGTTTTTCGGGTTTATACTTTATGGTTTGTGGTTTGTTTAAGTGTCCATCATATTTGTGTTCACGTGTATAACTCATTAGAATCCACGTGTTTCAACATCAGCAGGACGGATTCGTGGATTTTTTGCTCGCGTATGCGCGTCTGGAGCCCCGACGCACTCCGATTCATACCGACTCGCGACTCTTGACTCGAAACAGTACCGTTCCAATTGGGTTTGTGAGTTTTAACGTATTTTATAAAACAAACAACAATTTCAATACATTTCACCCCAATTCTCAAGTTCTAGGGTTTGGTTTTGTTGGATTACGTGGATGATAGAAGAACTCTTGGAATAAATTCTACACAAGAAGAGATAAGAGCTAAATATGTTTGTTTATGTCTTTTAGCTTGATCTTCCTGTTTGCCCGAAAGTTTTCACTGCTCAATCCGTCATTTGAAAGCCGCAATGGATGAGAAGGGGAAAGGAGTGATTTTTTTTTCTTAATTATTATTTAATTTAATAATAAAACTTTATTTTATAGTAGAGATTGAGAGTAGCATATTAAAAATATCGCTTAACATATTTAAATTATTTATGTTGAGTTTATTGAACGGTATTATTCATATGAAAATACTCGAATAGATGTTATGATGAATTCAGTAATCAAGTTTCATTAGTGGATAGATTTCGGTTAACTCCTATTGAATGATGGTATACTTATGGAATTAGTACTCGATTAACATTGAAATTGCTTGGTCATGTGCATTCTTTCATTTTCATGTGAACGAAATTGGAGGACATATAATTTTATTCATTCTACAAGGAGAAATGTCCTGACTCCTAAACGTGTTGAAAATCTTATTTATATTCATAACAATATTCGTCTTATATTAAGAAAGATTCTACTATATGCAGAAGGCGAATGTAAAATGTGGGATGTAGCTGGTGATGACTTTGAAACATTGAATGATATCGGGATATTAGAGATTGCTAATCTATCGTTCGATGAACCTTATTTTGAAAGAGTTATATTTGGAAATGAATATTGATGTACTCTTTATTGTGTTTTATGTTTTGATTCCATACTTTTGATCTAGAAATTATATTGTGATTATTTTATTTACAANCATTGTCACTAATAGTTGTTGAACATTTAAAAATGAGAAAATGACGTCTTTGGTCCTCGTAGTTTGATCATTTTGGCAAATTTAGTCTTCCAAGTTTATTATGGCATTTTCAGTTCTCGAATTTTGGATATTTGGCAAAATCGGTCCTCCTATTTTGGAAAATTTGGCAAAATCGGTCCTCAAATTTCATATTTAGTTCTCCAAATGAAATCGAACAAAACCGGTCAATGTAGTTTGATCATAGTGGCAAAATTAGTCTCTGTACTATATAAAAATGAAAATTACAAATTACAAACTTCGTGGATCAAATTTGGCATATATATAAAACTTGGAGGACATAATTTGCCAAATGTGGCAAAGTAGGAGGACTAATTTTGCCACAAATAAAGTTAAGTGACTTAATTTGCCACAATTGTCAAAATAGGAGGACCAAAATTGCCAAAATAGAAAACTACGAGGACCAAATTTGCGCATCGCCCTTTAAAAATCAATAACGTATGTCGCACCCAATACCATAACGCCACCACTTTCCTCAAGACTTCTACGTTCGTTGACCATTGTTAGGTTTGTCGATTAGCTTTGCATGAATTCCCTTGTTCAAGGGAGCAGCTTAGATCGAATCATAACCACTCCACTTACTCAAGAATATATAAACCACAAAAAAATAAGTGTTGAACAATGGAGTTATGGTCAATCACTCTGTTATTTTGAGAGATTCCACTTGACTAACATGTATCTTAAGTTGGACATATCCGTCTTGATCTGGCACATCTTAGGCCGAAATTGTTTGTATGGATTGAACCACACCATAGACGAGATCAATTTATCTGGATTAATCGATATCGTCTAGCGGTTTGGTTCAATAACATATTTCAACTTACTCAAGCTTTAGAAATTTATGGCCCACTAGAAATGGGCTTGAGATTTACTTCTTCTACAACGGGTCGGACCTCGGAAAAACACGATCACCGAATTATGGCTCACATATTGCGGCCGGTGATTCGGTGGGGGCAAAATGTTTACACGGTTCCAACCCATTCGTCTTCTTCACCCGCCGCCGCTAACATTCGTTTCTTAGCAGTCTTGCTAGGTCCCATTAGAAAAACCCATTTCCGTTCGCACGATGCAAAATTGCCTGAATTTGTATCTTCGGTCGAGGATGATGGGAGCGGTGATGAATTCTCATCCGATGATAGTGGAAGAAGAAAAAGCAGAAATGAAAGGAAGAGAGATTCTCAGCGTGCGTTTGGCTGGGGTATGAAGTTGGCGGCCTTCTCACCTTATCAAATCACACGAATTCTGTGGTATTGCTTTATCTTCTGGAATTGCAATTGGACGGAAAATGATATGTTCGGTGAAACGTAATTTTTGTTTGTGTAGTGTGGCTGCGCTTGATCAACATGTTTTTGATGCTCTGATGTTGGTAAAGGTCATATTTTTAGCATTTTTGTTGAAATTGTGTAGGTGTCCCACATGTGAAAATAAACGTGGGTTGGATTGGTATATAAGAGGGAAATTGGACCATAGTAAATGACTGGTTCAAGTCTTTTACAATGTGTTCTCATCCCTTTATACGTAATTTCCGAGCACACTCCCCATGTAAATTGACTCAACTCTAGAAATTTAACATGGTATCAGAACGGGTTCGAAAAAATCCTGAGTGACCTTGCTAGGATTAGTCTGTTAATGAAATTGATCGGTTGGTAATCCATCGATTTAAATTGTCAAGTCCAACTTGTCAGGTGGTTGAACTTGTGAGGGTGTGTTGAAATTGTGTAATTGTCCCATATTGGAAAATCAAAGTGGGTTGGATTGGTATATAAAAGAGAAAGTGGACCATAGTAAATGATTTGTTCAAGTCTTTTACAAGATGGTCTCATTCCTCTTATACGTTATATCCGAGCACACTCCGCACGTAAATTGACTCGACTCTAGAAATTTAACAATTTTCCTAGTTGATCATATCAAAACTCCTATTGTTAACGATGATGAGTTATGGGACAAGGGGATGATTTTACTTTTCAGAGAATGGGTCGTGATGTTCGAGAAGGAAAACGAAGGCAATTCAATTATATAGGTGGGAGTTGGTGGAGAAATGAACTGATTTTCACTTCTTCTGTTGAATTGGTTTTGTACAAACGCTAATAGGCATCACTTTATGCGTTGGTTAAATAATACATTAAGTAAACTGTAAATTTGGATTGGCATTTTTTATGTCTAGGAGGGTTACTGAGGGGAGTGGAGCCTGATTTAATGGATGATTTGATTGAGGCAACAAAAGCTGGGGAACTGAGTAAGTTTCAGTCTCTTACACCAATTATAGATAATGCAGAAGATGAAATCCAAGAAGAGGAGGTAAGCATTAACCCGAGTAATTCAGAGTATGTTCTCATTTGTTTGATTTTAATTATTGTTGTAATTTTTTTCATCATGATATTCACAGGATTCAACAACTACTGATATTTTGAGCAGATGGTGTGACGGCCTCATAAATAAAGATTCCCTGATCACGAAAGAAGTTTATGCACTTGAGGAAGTGGAATTCGATCGGCAGGTATTTGCTACATATTATTTCATTTATAATTTACGTATTAGTATTTTTGATGCTTGCAGAAACTCCGGCAGCTAGTCAGGAACGTTCAGTCTACTTTGGTGATTTCAGAAGGTCATATGGATGAAAGCTGTGGCCAAAATGCTGCCTCAGTGTCAGCTAGAAAATCTCTCTCCCGTTTCCTTAGAGGGATTGTGAAGCAACTCCCATCTCTGTAGCTCTCGTACATCGTTCTTACCACCTAAATTTTAGTATCATTTGAATCCAGTCAAAATAATTCATTATCAGTTTTTCCATAAAAAAGGTTGTGACTAAGAATGATGAATTATCATTTACCTCAACCTCGAAGGGTCGTCAGCCTCATTTAGGACCAATTTTTGCGAGATTCAAATTTGGTGATACACACAACAGTAACATAAGCATGTGCTATTGGGTGTGTTTAGAAACTAATTTGAATTCAAGTGGGTCTCCGTAACCTTATTTTTTTAACTAACAAACAAACAACAAAATTAAATTGTACGCAACTTTATTTTTGATGCTTTATGTGACCACGGAAAAAAAATAAGTGTTCGGATTGTGGTTTGAATTTACAACCGTTCCCCCTAAATGTAAAAGGACAGAAAAAACATAACCCTTCGACTCTACACAAACCAAGCTGTGAAGCTTTATCTATCTATCTTTATATAAAGGTTGTTGAAATCCTAATTATCCACGGGGTTTTTCGGGTTTATACTTTATGGTTTGTGGTTTGTTTAAGTGTCCATCATATTTGTGTTCACGTGTATAACTCATTAGAATCCACGTGTTTCAACATCAGCAGGACGGATTCGTGGATTTTTTGCTCGCGTATGCGCGTCTGGAGCCCCGACGCACTCCGATTCATACCGACTCGCGACTCTTGACTCGAAACAGTACCGTTCCAATTGGGTTTGTGAGTTTTAACGTATTTTATAAAACAAACAACAATTTCAATACATTTCACCCCAATTCTCAAGTTCTAGGGTTTGGTTTTGTTGGATTACGTGGATGATAGAAGAACTCTTGGAATAAATTCTACACAAGAAGAGATAAGAGCTAAATATGTTTGTTTATGTCTTTTAGCTTGATCTTCCTGTTTGCCCGAAAGTTTTCACTGCTCAATCCGTCATTTGAAAGCCGCAATGGATGAGAAGGGGAAAGGAGTGATTTTTTTTTCTTAATTATTATTTAATTTAATAATAAAACTTTATTTTATAGTAGAGATTGAGAGTAGCATATTAAAAATATCGCTTAACATATTTAAATTATTTATGTTGAGTTTATTGAACGGTATTATTCATATGAAAATACTCGAATAGATGTTATGATGAATTCAGTAATCAAGTTTCATTAGTGGATAGATTTCGGTTAACTCCTATTGAATGATGGTATACTTATGGAATTAGTACTCGATTAACATTGAAATTGCTTGGTCATGTGCATTCTTTCATTTTCATGTGAACGAAATTGGAGGACATATAATTTTATTCATTCTACAAGGAGAAATGTCCTGACTCCTAAACGTGTTGAAAATCTTATTTATATTCATAACAATATTCGTCTTATATTAAGAAAGATTCTACTATATGCAGAAGGCGAATGTAAAATGTGGGATGTAGCTGGTGATGACTTTGAAACATTGAATGATATCGGGATATTAGAGATTGCTAATCTATCGTTCGATGAACCTTATTTTGAAAGAGTTATATTTGGAAATGAATATTGATGTACTCTTTATTGTGTTTTATGTTTTGATTCCATACTTTTGATCTAGAAATTATATTGTGATTATTTTATTTATAAATTGGAGACAAGTCGAAAATCGGATTGTTATAATATTGTGTAGTTGTGTCCTCGCTTGCTGCATAGGTTTCAACCACCGGATACTTATCCATTGTGGTTCTATTGAATATGAAGAACTATCCCAATTCTAACACTTGCATCTGAAATCACCATAGGTTCGCCGTCAACTGCACCTACTCCCAGAGGCCATTTTTTGTCCTCGCTTGGACCTTAACCTCTTCCATGTGTTGCTATTCAGCCTCACTCGAGCTGTTACCTAATGAGGGGTACCAGGGAATATTTCCCTCGCAGGCCCACAGTTGCAGTAGTCACATATTAGGTTTATGATCTGCCTTGATTTTACCCTTTTTTCTATGGTTACTCTCCATGTGATTACGTATACATTTTACCAGAGAAGTTTCGGAATGTGTTTCAAAGCATCCCTGATTTCTCACTTTTTAAAGTTCAATGCTTTTCATAGATAAATCTTGCTTCTCTTCTTTTTATGATCCAATTTTGGGTCAAGATATGATTAAGTTCCTCCCTAATTTGATGATGGCCATCAATAATCCAATGTGAATTAGCACTTAATGTGTTGAATATTTCTCTAGCATACTTTTTATTATCTAATTTTCGGTATACACTTAATTCTAGTTTGCAGCGGGAGTTACAGCTGCGAAGGGTTTCAAAACTACGAGGATGCATGGTGGGTTACGTGATGTCGATGCCGTGTCTGCGGGTTTGTCTTACCTGTTCGATGACTAATGTAGATCGATGTTTTTCGTTTCTAAACATTATACTTTTTTTTCAGGGAATTTTACAAATAATATACTATGTTATAGTTGTTGTTGGGATCCTCATAACATAGTCTTTATCTCTGAAGTTATGTAAAATTAAATACTTTGTTATGCATTTAAGATCCTTTAAATTTGTTTTTGGCAGGGTGATGCTGGTTATCAAGATGTTTTGGATTGTTCTCATGCCCTTGCTCAGGTATTAATTTTAATTGCTTTTAAAAGGGCATGGACATTTTTATTTCCATCATTTAAATGAATGCAGATTCTCCAACTTAAGCCAGAGCAAGTTTTATTTCCAGTGTGATTGGAAAACGCATCAAGAAGGTGACCTGGTTGTTTAATTTCAAACGTTAAGTGCTCCATTTTATATACACTATTTGATTGATGATGATAATTTCTGACTTAAGGGCAAACTCAGCTACTGTGGCAATAACAACCACTGATCTTGTAAGCAAAAGTGTTGCCATTGAATGCGAGGTGCGTAATTATTTGGGTAAAATCTTCCATTCTTTGTCCTCGCTTGGACCTTAACCTCTTCCATGTGTCGCTATTCAGGCTCTGTTGAGCGGTTTTCTAATGAGGTGTACCAGGGAGTATTGCCCTCGCAGGCCGACAGTTGCGGTAGTCACATTGATGTTCTTCTCCTATTTTTTTACATTTTTTTCGTTTTTTCTATATTTATTTTATTCGATGACCTCAAGGTTATTTCATAAGGCAGACAGTTGCGGTAGTCACATTGATGTTCTTCTCCTATTTTTTTACATTGTTTTCGTTTTTTCTATATTTATTTTATTCGATGACCTCAAGGTTATTTCCTGAGAGTTAGAAATGGAGAAGTACTTTGGAAACGCATAAAGTGGTAACGTGGGGGTTAACTTTCGCCTTATGGAATGGGTTCACTTCTTTTTTCACCCACACATGGAGAAATCCTTATTTGTGGCAGCTGGTCAACCAATTTAAGTAATGTTCACTATTTTTGTAATTTTGAAATTAGTTCTTGATGTTTTGTTGAATTTTCAGAATGTTTTGGTTTTAGGTACTTTTATAGCCGAATCATGTGATTTTAAGTATATTCACTAGATTTATAATTGGTATAGCTATAGCGGTTGGGAATCATGAGTTTATTTGCACTAATATGGGTTCCCACATAGATAGTTTTATTGTTGTAACTGTGCATACTCATCTATTTCAGTTATGATCAATTACTGGAAGAGCTTTTGCTATTGTTGCAGCCACAACTACAACTGTTGAGGTTGCTTTGAGGCTTTTGAGTTCTTTTTCGGTTTCTAATCAATTGTTAGCTCTATTATTATTTCATATGGTATATTAGTGACATAAATTTAATGTTTTCATTAAGTTACTTACACTTTTCCGCTTTGATGATTAAGTTCCGTATATTTCACATAAATAAGCTATACATGCTATTCAAAAGTAGATGACTTCAAGATAGCTTCAAAAACTTATATTACGAAACATGGGCACCAGCGATTAGAAGTCTGCAGACAACTGCGGTGTCGACTGGGATCTGAAGGCTTAGTTCACCACGAAACGGATGACAAAAACTTGAAAGGTTCTGATGATTGCATTTACAAATCAATAATATGTATAGTGTATGACTATACATATTATTGTTTTAAATATTCCAAATGGCAATATTTGATTCAAATAAAAATCATGATCATGTGCCGTACATATTGTTTTAAATGAACATGTAATTGATAGAAAATAAGAAATGTTTGATCAAAGTATTTAAAAAAATTTAGCTATAATTTACCAAGGTAAATTGACATTTGATAGGTACATTCTGGTGGACGTTGGATTAAATCAATTATGAATTAATCGTTGTTTTCTGTAGTTGTACTAACGTAGAAATGAATTTTCTCATTTTTGTTCACCGCATCTGGCGGTGCACAACCCTTCCAAATCCATAATTGTTACAATATTATTTATACTTGGAAATGTCAAATAACATGGACATGGTTTTTGAAATCGGTTCAGAAATGTCAACAAAAACAGTTTCGATCTCTGTCTAAATATTAAAATTTGTCAAAACCATTTGAATCGACTACAATTTAACCTATTGGGCTTAAATTTTGGCTATATTTAATAAAATGAAGACAAAAATCAAAATTGTTACTCATTTGTAATTAAATTAATGAAAAATTTGAGTTTTAAATTTATTTTATTATTAATAATATATTAATGTTGTAAATATTTTATATTTTAAAAATAAGTCAAAGAGAGAATATCATTTAGGAAGGAAAGAATCTATTATTACATGCAACCTCAATAAATTGAAGATTCATTCATGGAAATGTTCGAATAAAAATATGAACGAAATCGAACATAAAATGTTCGATTTATTCGGATGGAAAAAACAACCCTACTCATGAGTGTTGAGCGTTGATCCCACCATTTGGTTAGTTCAATAGAATACATTTCTGATTAACTTATTGAACCAATGTAAAGAACTATTAGCATGAATAAGTTTTTTTTTACATTCATTAATTACAAATATCACATTTTATTAGTGATGACCTTAAAACTTTAATGTTATTTAAAATTAACTTAAAGGTTTTGAATCTTTAAATGTCAAATATAAAATTAGACAATTTTGAATATATGATTTTTAAATTTAGATATCAATGCTAGCGACTATGATCTATTTTTATAATTTTCAAAATTGTAACATACCATTAAACTATTTTAAAGAAACTACAACAATATTGTGAATATGAAAATTATCACATGTTTATCAAATATCAATCTATTAATCATATATTATGATGCATGTCGAGGGGACATGCCCCATTACTAGTTATAATAATTCTTTCAACAAGATCCTTTCGGTGGGCATCATTTGAATTCAAAATATCATTTTTCATTGGTTCGCATAATCCCTTACCTTAAAGTTTTGTTTACGGTTGTTTATTTGTTCCTTGATTTGCAGCGAGTAGGTTTCAATTTTAGCTAAACCAAGAATTATGCAAATTTTATTGTAGAACTGTTCATGAATTCTTCCTACAAGTAATTTTTGGCTTTTACCTTTGATCTTTGCTAATCATTTCCGTCACTAGACTCTTTTGGTTATTGCGCGCTGATATTATAGTGTTGATATTGATTGGGTATTTATTGTAATTTGGATTGGGATCATATGACACATTTTCTAAGATGTTTTGAACCTTCTATGGTATTCCGAGTTGACGTGCATCATGGCTAATTTAATACTTTTACATAACCCGGGGTCGTTAAGGTGCATCCCTAGAGGTTCGGAGCATTTCGCATGATATTCAGGGTGAAATGGTTTATTTTGGAGCATGCGGGCTAAAGTGAGATAAAGCAGGTTATGACCTACACTTGGAATGATAGACTTGGTTTTTCTATAAGGCTTATGAGATAGAAAAAAGTTGAAACTTTTGAGTACCAATCTTGGAAAAACGATGGTAAGTATAATTTTCGCGACAAATTACATAGGAGTGGTGAGGAATTTTATCATTATAAATTATTGTGAGGAATTGCACTCACTATTGTCGTGAGGAATTGCACTGCAGGAGAAAACCGAAGCCCTCCCCTGCTTGATAGCTAGAGTATCTAATAGTGAACCTAGTTGTTCCTAGTAATTGCACTACTGTTGCAACGAATTTGTACTAAAGAAGAAAATTGACGAGTTGGCATAAGTTGTCAAGCCCCGAAACCGGACCTAAACGTTTTCGGTTCGCGACACGCCGTGCTCCAATCTTCTTTGGAACAGTAGACATTTTTCATAAGCTAATATATTTAAAACATATAACATCGAATATTTTTCCTAAATAAACTTCACAAAATGTATCTAATTCTTTTAACTCTATATCTTACTAACACCTTAATGAACTCACTTTACTCTCGACTTCATACTCACTCTCGGTATCAGCCGACAACTATCTCTTCCCATGCTCTCGTTAATCCCTTCATCTCCTATAAAACTGTAGAGCGGTCATAATCGAATAATAGAAATTTTGGTTAAAACTCTTTAAAAAGATAAATTTAATTCTAAAACATCTTTTCTTTTGAAAACTCGTCTTGCTTTGAAAACTTCTTTAAAAATCATCGTGAAACTTTGTTATAAAAATCATAGTTGAAAACTCATTTGTCATTAAAGCTCTTTCTAAAATCTCATTTGAAAATCTCGTTAAAACTCACTTGAAAATTTATCCCTCTTGGGACTCGTTCGAAAATTTATTTTTAAACCTTTTAAAAACTTAGCTTTCTTAAAAAGCTCTTTTAAATCTTTTTTTCTTTTAAAATCTCTTTAAAACATACTTGAAAACATTACTTATTTTGTCATTGGCCTTTTACTTTATCTTGCCGGATTTTTACATGCCCAATGACATGTCTCATCCAAGCTGACCTCTCCTTGAGGGTCGGATCTCGACGAGCCCTCTTTGCTTTCCTGACCTAAGGCGGTTCCACCTCGTGTAACGTTATCTTAACTTGGGGCATGCCTCGCCTTGTGACTTATGTGAACTAGCACGATGCCGGTCGATGCGTCCATCTTCCTCGAGTCTTAACTTATCTTTTGGCACATCAAAAACATCGGGGATACGTTGGCCGAGTCGGCTTGCCTACCCGGACAATAGTGTGTAAAAGTCGTGTGATGCTGTTTGAGATTGGTGGCGCAACTATTGTTGACATTTATGCATTCCTACTGACCGTGTTGATCGCCAAAAACACCGTCAATCGTCGATCGGTACTTGCAAATGTCGATCGGGTTTACTCACAAGTGTACTGACCGGGTTCTACACAACGAATGTCGATCACCTATTCAAGATGATATACCGATCGATATATGGCTTCAATTTTGCACATCCGACTCTTCTGGTTTGACCCGATACTATAAATCCTATGATCACTTTTTTTAAATTGTCAATAGGGTGGAATATGCATTAACAAGGGTGAATGAATGTTCTCCCCATGTGAAATAGGTGTAACATAGGAGCTAGAGACCATATTAGCACCTTGGTTGATAGCCGGTTCAAGAGTTTCCTTTCTCCATAACTTCCATCTTGCGACAACTTCTTCCAATAGGAAAAGCAAAATAATGCTTTGCTCATCTAAGTTGGAGTTTTTAAAATACTAGCCACATGCCTTGCAATTTTAGGTGAGTACTTTAAGGGCATTAGACATCTAGTTCTTCCAAATTCAAAACACTTCGAAAAATACCTAGGATGTGAGTGTAGGTCGATATATATTTCTTCACAAGAGGGTTCCATTTCAAAACTCCTCTTCATAAGTGCTCTCGTCTAGATTCTTAATCATCATATTAATCAAAACACAATTCCAATAGAACAAAAAGCTCTCGACATTACTAATTGTCGTATCTCCACGGTCTATGCCAAATGGCTCTCGTATAAAAATATTTTAACTTATTTTTATAAGAGAATTAAATTTTATTTGTTTATTATCTGATTTGCTCTATTAGGGACACTGGGATTCGAGAGGTTAGAATCCAATATATGAGTTTACGTCATTAGGAGAGCAAAAATCTACCATTGTGTTTCACTATTAAAAATTCCAAATGATACAATAAGGGGTTCCATAATTAAAATAAATTAACTATTGAAGGACCTAGCAAAGTCAGGATATTGAATGTTGGGATGAAATTTGAAATGGTGGGGGCAAGACATAAATTTAGCTAGGAATTTAACCAAATTTAGGAGAATTATATTTCTAATAAATATTTGTGAATATATTAAATGTATATTTTAGTTTAAAGGTAGCAGAAAAAATAATTATATTTAATAATGAAGAGATGATAGATAATTATAGATTGTAGATGAACGAGAAACGATGCGACGATGGAAATTGTATAGTTGAGAATAAATGTAGATTACGATAAATTAATATATAATATGTTAAATATATTGTGAAGTAAATGATATGATAATGTCAATATAATGTGATAACATTTAATGGTTAAGATATATTAGAAAAATTATTTAATATGTAAATTGTAATATTAATATGCAATATATTATATTAAAATGGTTGATGGAGTTTATGATATGTTATAGCGAATAAATAATATAATTTTTGTAAATAATGATAAATTAAGGTACAATACAAGAGAACAATGTTAATTAAATATGTTTCGTGATTTAGTTGAGTTTGGATTGAAGTAAGGAGATAACCTAAAAAGTAAATTAAAGAGTGATCATACTTAATTGTAGAAGGTATTTAAATGCATAAGATTAAACAATTGGATTTAATTATTAGGATGGACCTTATGTTGGAGGTCCATAAGATATTGGTCTTCCACCTCTAATTCATTATAGATATTAGAGTTGCAAAAGAGGAGAGGGGGAGGAGTCGCAAGGGAGGAAGGGTGGTTGTAGATGAAGTGTAATTGATAGTCTTTGGCTTTGATAATGGTTTTTGAGGTGAGGAAATCCTTACGGTTTTAGTCGTAATCTCAGGTGATATGCGCTTCTTCGCTGCGATTGGTAAAAGGAGAGGGAGAAGCCGCTGGAAGGCCGGAGAAAGGGCTGTAAATTTTCAGCTAGGATTCATGTTTTGGTCCTTGTTGTTGAGGTAATGAAATCCTTATGGTTTTAGTCGTAATCTCATGCGATGTGCGTTTTTTCGTTGTGATTTTGAAAAGGAGAGAAATGGGGGGAGTGCGGCTGCGTGAGCAAAGAATCAAAGGGATTGTCTTTTAGAATCCTTGGCAAAGGTGCCATGATCAAGACTTTTCAAACAGCCACAAAGGAGTCATCTTCTATTTGATAATATGACCTTTGATTTTAGGTGAGAAGATATCTTCTCGGTAGTTTATCTTCTCTTGTGAGGACCCAAGCTAATTGGAGGCCTGACATTAAGGAAAGACAGGAGCTGATTTGGCCCACATATGGAAAAGGAGTCATATTCAAGAACGGAACAATGGGTAAGACCCCTAAGTGCTTCTTATTAAAAAATATGGTTAGCAATAGAAGTATATGCATCGCTATAACATCGTATTATGCGATTTCGGGATCACATGCTAGTAACCGTGTGGCTGTTCTTTAGCAAATTAATTATGTCACCTTTCAAAGACGTAACTTGATTTCAGGTGCTAATTCGATAGTAGAGAAATGATGCCAAATTGGGATTGTGGGATAGAGTGGTCGACGAAATTCAAAATAAAGGTAAGCGGGATGATTAGTCAAATAATAGAAAGTTTATATTCAAAGTTGAGTTTCATTTTAAAGATAAATTGTGTTTGGGCTACATTGTCCGGGGACCAATGTATCCCGTAAAAAGAAAAATGTTTTGAGCTCGTATTAATCAGCTCGATGGACAGCTGATGGAACAGGGGAAGATCTGATAAAGATTTGATGATTAAATAATCATCTCTGAACCACTATAAAATGAGGGCAAAAGAAATGGAGACGCTAGGTTCTGCTTGATAACATTAGTATACAAAGTTAGAAACTTATATTTGTACCCTGTAATCTATATTTTCTATTGATAATATTCTCTCTAGTGTTTGGTGTACCGTGTGTTTTTCTACTGTTCTAGGATTTCCCACGTATAATTCTTAGTTTTTTTAATTTATGTCATATGTTTACCCTTAACATATTAAGGAGTAATATGTTTCCCCATACAATTAATCGTAATATTAAGGAGTAATATGTTTACCCTTAACATTTGGCACCGTCAAAGGGACCGAACTGGTAAACCTAATGAGAAGTTTTACCTACTAGTTCTATCTTTTTTTTGCATTATTCTCATGCGAAACCTAAAATATGTGGAGGCTATGGAAGCTCATAACCAGTAAGAGTCCCTACGAAAACTGGTGGAAGATATGGTTGGTGACTTTCTGTAACAGCCCTAATTTGGGCATAGCTGATTTGGTAAAAACATGTTAAATAAAACGAAACGTTAGAATGTAAACTTAAACATAGTTCAGAAACTGATATCACCCTGAGATATTTATTATTCGAGGACACATATATTTCTATATAGTCATTCCCAAGTCGAGAAATGAAGCAGATCGAGATATTTTGATGATTGACATTGTTTATAGCTTATCGTGGTATTTGGATCGAGTTACTTATTTACTGGACCCATGTACCTAATTTAGATATTAATATGTTATTATATATTGCACTCAATTATTGGTGGGCCTACTGAGTTATAATTGGGCTGGACAAATCACCTATAAAACATGGTTAAAGTGTTAAGGAGGAGAGCTGAGATTCTTGACCTAAAGAGGATGCCGCTATTCTTTTCTTTTTCGCCCGTGAAACCTACGACTACGGCTATCAAAACATGATTTTTTTTCTTTGGTTTTCTACATCATGTTCTCCTATTGTAAATCTACGAACTTGACGTTTATAGTGGATTCAAAGGCTACGGCCGGGGTGGTTTTTTATCCATTCTTTTACAGAAAGGTTTTCCACCTACAAAAATCGTGTCTTTTTACTTCTTGCTTTCGTATTACTTTTTCGTTCGACCCCTATCCGTAAAAGGGGGTCTAAATTTTGTTATTGCTGATTTTTAGCAGCGATAACAACATTAGTATACAAAGTTAGAAACTTATATTTGTACCCTGTAATCTATATTTTCTATCGATAATATTCTCTCTAGGGTTTGGTGTCCCGTGTGTTTTTCTACTGTTCTAGGGTTTCCCACGTATAATTCTTAGTTTTTAAATTTATGTCATATGTTTACCCTTAACATATTAAGGAGTAATATGTTTCCCCATACAATTAATCGTAATATTAAGGAGTAATATGTTTACCCTTAACATTTGGCACCATCAAAGGGACCGAACTGGTAAACATAATGAGAAGTTTTACCTGCTAGTTCTATCTTTTTTTTGCATTATTCTCATGCGAAACCTAAAATATGTGGAGGCCATGGAAGCTCATAACCAGCAAGAGTCCCTACGAAAATTGGTGGAAGATGTGGTTGGTGACTTTCTGTAACAGCCCTAATTTGGGCATAGCTGATTTGGTAAAAACATGCTAAATAAAACGAAACATTCGAATGTAAACTTAAACATAGTTCGGAAACATTAAGGACTAGCAACATAATTTAGAGTATTTTCGAAAGACCGGACTCTATCACCGGACAACCGATGACCTCCTTCCCCTGCCCTTCTCATACCTCGTCCACGTCATCTACAAAATCTATAAAGCGGTCACAATTTATTAAAGGAAACTTCACACACGCTATACTTATCTTTTCATTTCTTAAATAAACCGTACACACCCGCGTAAGTCGTTACTTTTGACCGTTTCTTAATTTCTTTCCTTCTTCTTAATCTTTTACCTTTATCATTCCCCTTATCTTTTAACTTTATTGTTGCCGAGAGTAACATGCTCGGTACATGTCCCGCCCAAGCCAACCGTTAGCTGTTAGTTGACTCAACAGGCCATATGCTTCCCTTCTCCGGGTGGGTACTTAGGCGCTACCCCTTTTTCCACCCGGTTCCGTTCTGCCCTTTTCGTACGTATCTTTCCATTCTTGGAACTTATCGTTTTCTTCATCAGACATACCCTTCCTTTGGCGGATCATGTACTAAGCACGATGCCGGGTTCGGTAGGACGGTCCATCATTCCTCACCCCGAATCTTATTAACGTTTACCTCATTCATTCGTGCCTTTTACTCCCTTTCTTATTAACCCTTCCCGTTTCCCTAACTCGGAACCTTCCCTTACTACATTGTGTTCACTTCGCTTACTTGTTGTTTTCACTTGTTATAATCCCTTGTGCTTCCCTGCAATCTATAACATATTTCAGTACTTGATTTTTGATGTTATTATCATATTATTGACTGTTTGGTTACCGTAGACCCTTCGTATCTTTCTCCTTCACTATCCGACGTTGGAACGCGACGAAAACATCCTAATTGTATCTTTCCGCGATAAAACTACTCAGTTCTTGAAATCCGCGACAAAACAGGTTGCGGTTTAGGTTTTCGCGACAATTTTGAAGTTCTGCATTTCCGTGATAATTTGCTCTCTTCGAAGAATTCACGATAATTTCCGCGTTTGCAATTTCCGCGATAATTGTCCACTTTAAAGATTTTTCGCGACAAAGTTGCAAGCTCAAATTTTGGCGATAATGTTTAACGTTCCAAATTTCGCGATAATTCTGAAAATTCGCGATAATTTCTTGCTTTGGAGTTTTCCGTATGTTTTTGTGGTTTAGTGATAAATGACTTTTTTTTGGGCATTTTAACCTCTATTTATAGACATTTTAACTTTCCTAATTCACATTTTAACCTCTCTTTCTTTTCATTTTGACCCCTCCTTTATCTTTTGCTTTACTTTTCAATCTTTTCGTTTCCTTTATCGTTCTTTTGTTCCCGTATCCATCATTATTCCTAATCTAGACTTTACCACTATATTCCTACTATTATTCTAACATACATTTTTCCTGGCTATTACATCCTTCCCCAGTTATTTTGAGTTTCGTCCCGAAACTCGTGCGTACCAATCTTCCATTAAGTCTGATGCTCTCTGTCTAATCTCTCGTTCCGTTTCCCATGTAGCTTCCCTTTCTCCCTGATTGGACCATTGTACTTTCACCATGGGAATTTGTTTGTTTCTGAGCTTTCTTTCCTCGCTGCCTAGGATCTTTACTGGAACTTCCTCGTACGTTAATTCCGGGGTTATCTCTATGGGTTCCCCCACACATTCTTGAATTCCTTCAGTCACACTCCACCTCAGTTGGGATACGTGGAAAACGTTGTGCATCCCCCCCATCTCTTCCGGAAGCTTCAGCTGGTATGTTAGGTTTCCGATTTTTCGTTCCACCTCGTATGGTCCGATGTACCGAGGACTCAGCTTCCCTGTCCTTGTGGTCCTTAGTAAACTCTTTGTAACGACCCTAATTTGGGCCTAGCTGTTTTGTTAAAACGTGCTAAATAAAACGAAAACATTCGAATGTAAACTTAAAACGTAGTTTGAAAACATCAAAGTTCAACAACATAATTTAGAGTGTTCTCCAAAAGACCGGACTCTATCACCGGACAACCGACGACCTCCTTACCATGGCCTTCTCATACCTTGTCCGCGTCACCTACAAAAACTGTAAAGCGGTCACAATTTATTAAAGGAAACTTCACACATGCTACACATTATCTTTTCATTTCTTAATTAAACGTACACACACACGTGAATAATTCATTTTAACTGTTTTCTTATTTCCTTATTCTTTTACCTTTAACATCCCCCTCATACTTTATGTAACGACCCCAATTTGGGCCTAGCTGTTTTGTTAAAACGTGCTAAATAAAACGAAAACATTCGAATGTAAACTTAAAACGTAGTTCGAAAACATCAAAGTTCGACAGCATAATTTAGAGTGTTCTCCAGAGGACCGGACTCTATCAACGGACAACCGACGACCTCCTTCCCATGCCCCTCTCATACCTCGTCCGCGTCACCTACAAAATCTGTAAAGCGGTCACAATCTATTAAAGGAAACTTCACACACGCTACACATTATCTTTACATTTCTTAATTAAACCATGCACGCATACGTGAATCATTCCTTTTAACCGTTTTTCTTATTTCCTTCTTCTTTTACCCTTATCATCCCCCTCATACTTAAACTTTACTGTTGCCGAGAATAACATGCTCGGTGCATGTCCCGCTCAAGCCAACCGTTAGCTGTTGGATGACTCGACGGGCCATATGCTTTCCTTCCCCGGGTAGGTACTTAGGCGCTACCCCTCTTTCTACCCGGATCCGTTCTGCCCTTTAGGTACGCGTCTTTCCATCTTTGGAACTTATCGTTCCCTTCATCAGGCATGCCCTTCCTTTGGCGAATCGTGTGCTAGGCACGATGCCGGGTTCGGTCGGACGGTCCATCCTTCCTCACCCCGAGTCTTATTACCATTTATCTCGTTCATTCGTGTCTTTTCTTTCTTCTTTATTAACCCAATCCCGTCCCCTAAGTCTGAACTTTCCCTTACTATATTGTGTTCACTACGCTTACCGTTTGCTTTCGCTTGCTATAATCTTTCCGCGCTTTCCTGCATTTCGTAACAGGTTTTAGTTACTTGAATTCCGACGTTATTATCTTATTGTTAACTATGTGATTACTGTAGACCCTACGTGTCCTTTTCCTCCCACGATTCGACGTTGAGACGCAACGAAAACACTTAAATTTAGTATTTCCGCGATAATTTACTTCTTCCTCAAAATCCGCGACAATTCTATGCTGGAAATCAAAATCCGCGACAATTCTACCTTAGAACCAAAATCCGTGATAATATTACACTTCAAGAATTTTTCGCGACAATTTGTTCTTGCTCCATTTCCGCGACAATTTTGCTTCACCAAAAATCCGCGACAATTTTTCACCACCTCAAATCCGCGACAATAATTACTCTACGAAAAATCCGCTACAATAATTGCTTCCAGAAAAATCGGCGACAATAATTGCTTACTGAAAATCCGCGACAATAATTGCTTATAGAAAAATACGCGACAATTCTCTTCTTTCGCGATAATTTCCGGATTTTCGTGGCTTAATGATAATTAACTCGTTTTTGGGCCACCCCACCCCTATTTATAGACATCCTAACTTTTCTAATTCACACTTTAACCCCTCATTCTTTTCATTTTGACCCCTCCTTTATCTTTTGTTTTACTTTTCTATTTTTCGTTTCCTTTTACGTTCTTTCATTCCCGTATCCCTCGTTATTCCTGGCTAGACTTTACCGCTACATTCCCTACAATTTGTTCCATCATACCTTTTTCATGGCTATTACACTTTAACTTTACTGTTGCCGAAAATAACATGCTCGGTACATGTCCCGCCCAAGCCAACCGTTAGCTGTTGGATGAGTCGACGGACCATATGCTTCCCTTCCCCGGGTGGGTACTTAGGCGCTACCCCTTTTCCACCCGGATCCGGTCTGCCCTTTTTCGTACGTATCTTTCCGTTCATCAGGCATGCCCTTCCTTTGGCGAATCGTGTACTAGGCACGATGCCGGGTTCGGTCGGAAGGGTCCATCCTTCCTCACCCCGAGTCTTATTAACATTTATCTCATCCATTCGTGTCTCCTTTTTTCTTTCTTCTTTAATGACCCAATCCCGTTCCCTAAGTCTGAACCTTCCCTTACTATATTGTGTTCACTCCGCTTATCTGTTGTTTTCACTTGTTATAATCTCTGGTGCTTCCCGTAGACCCTTCGTATCTTCCTTCCTCACGTCCGACGTTGAAATGCGACGAAAACACCCTAATTGTATGTTTCCACGATAAAGTTGTTCTGTTCCTGAAATTCGCGATAAAAAGACACGTGGTTTACATTTTCGCGACAATTTGTTAAGCATTTCATTTTCGCGATAAAGTTGTCTCTTTGGAAGATTCGCGATAATTTTCAACGTGGGAATTTCCGCGATTATTTTCCACGCTGAAAATTTATCGACAAGGTTGCTTGCTTGATTTTCCGCGATAATAATTACAGCCTGTTTTCGCGATAATTTTTCCTGTTCCGAGATTTTCGCGATAATTTCTTGCTTCGGCGTGTTTCCGTACGTTTTTGTGGTTTAGTGATAAATGACTTGGTTTTTGGGCCTTCTAACCTCTATTTATAGACATTTTAACTTTCCTAATTCATATATTGACCCCTCCCATTTTTCACTTTTACCCCTCCTTAATCTTTTGCTTTACTTTTCAATCTTTTCGTTTCTTTTATCGTTCTTTAGTTCCCGTATCCATCGTTATTTCTCTTCTAGACCTTATCACCATATTCGCTACTACCATTCCAACATACCTTTTTCTTGGCTATTACATCATTTCCCACTTATTTTGAATTTCGTCCCATAACTCGTGCCTACCAATCTTCCATTAAGTCTGGTGCTCTCTGCCTAATCTCTCGTTCCGTTTCCCATGTAGCTTCCCTCTATCCTTGGTTGGACCATTGTACCTTCACCATGAGAATTTGTTTGTTTCTGAGCTTTCTTTCCTCTCTGCCTAGGATCCTTACTGGAACTTCCTCGTACGTTAGTTCCGGGGTTATCTCTATGGGTTCCCCCACACATTCTTGAATTCCTTCAGTCACCCTCCTCCTCAGTTGGGATACATGGAACACGTTGTGTATCCACTCCATTTCTTCCGGAAGCTTCAGCTGGTATGTTAGGTTTCCGATTTTTCGTTCCACCTCGTATGGTCCGATGTACCGAGGGCTCAGCTTCCCTGTCCTAGTGGTCCTTAGTACCCCCTTCATCCGTGATATCTTTAGATAAACATGATCCCCAACCTTTAGTTCTAGGGGTCTCCTTTTTGTGTTTGCCCAACTTTTATATCGATCTTGTGCCGCCTTAATGTTCTTTCGTACCACGGCCACCTTTTCAATGATGACTTCTACCAATTCTGTTCCCGTGGTCTTTCTCTCTCCCACCTCATCCCAACATAGTGGGGTACGGAACTTCCTCCCGTACAATGCCTCATACAGGGCCATGCCAATGATGCTCTGAAAACTATTGTTGTATGCGAATTCCACCAGAGGTAGGAAATCTTCCCAACCTCCCTTAAACTTCAGTACACATGCCCGTAACATATCCTCCATAATCTGGTTGGTTCTCTCGGTCTGACCATCTGTCTGTGGGTGGTATGCTGTGCTCATCCTTAACTGGGTTCCGAGTGATTTCTGTAAACATTGCCAAAATTTAGACGTGAACCTCGGGTCTCTGTCTGACACAATATTTAATGGAATTCCATGTAACTTGACTATGTTATCCACGTATATTTTGGCTAGCCTGTCTACTCCGTAGGTTGTCTTGACTGCTAAGAAATGAGCCGCTTTTGTGAGACGGTCAACCACTACCAATATCGCGTCGTTCTTCTTTGGGTTCTTGGGTAATCCTACCACAAAGTCCATGCTGATACTATCCCATTTCCACTGTGGAATCTCTAAGGGTTGTAGCTCACCTCTAGGGCCTTGGTGTTTGGCCTTATCTCGTTGGCAATTTTCGCATTTGGCCACAAAGTTTGCGATCTCATTTTTCATTCCGTTCCACCACCAGTGAGTCTTTAGGTCCCGATACATCTTAGTACTTCCTGGGTGAACTGAGAAGGCCGAACTGTGTGCTTCTGCTATAATCTTCTTCCTTAGCTCTGGCCTGTTCGGTACCCATATTCGTTCATTAATTCTGATTAGCCCATCGCTTCCTTTGTTTATCTCTGATTTATCGGTCCCGTTTCCTTCTTTTCGCGTTACGGGTTTCTCAGGGTCTACTATCTGTGCTTCTAGTACCTCCTCCAGTATCCCTGGTTTTGTTGTAACCGTCCCTAACATGACTGTGGTCGACTCTACCACTTCCAGTTGTAGGTTTTCCATTTCCCTTACCAACGTGTTTGCTAGCAAGCCATGAGTCTTCCTGCTCAGTGCATCGGCTACCTGATTTGCCTTTCCGGGGTGGTACTGAATGTCCAGGTCGTAATCTTTTATCAGTTCCAACCATCTCCGTTGTCTCATGTTAAGCTTCCTCTGGGTGAATAGGTACTTCAAGCTCTTGTGGTCAGTGAATATCTCGCACTTAACACTGTACAGGTAATGTCTCCAAATCTTGAGTGCGAATACCACCGCGGCTAATTCTAAATCGTGTGTCGGATAGTACAATTCGTGTATCTTTAATTGACGGGATGCATATGCTATAACCTTCCCTCCCTGCATCAGTACACACCCAGTCCTTCTTTCGATGCGTCGCTGTATACCGTGAAGTCGTGTCCTGGTGTGGGTAATACCAGTATTGGTGCCGATGTCAATTTCGTTTCGAGACATTCAAAACTCTCTTCACATTTCTCATCCCACGTATACCTCGTTTCCTTTCGGGTCAAATTTGTCAACGGTTCAGCAATCCTTGTGAATCCCTCGATGAATTTCTGATAGTACCCGCCTAATCCTAAGAAACTCCTCACTTCTCGAGCATTTGTCGGTCTGGGTCAATTCGTCACTGTCCCTATCTTGGTTGGATCTACCGTCACCCCTTCTGCTGATATCGCGTGTCCTAGAAAAGCTATGCTGTCCATCCAAAATTCACACTTGCTGTATTTGGCATACAACTTCTCTTGTCTGAGAGTCTGTAATACTATTCTCAGATGTTGCTCGTGTTCCTCCCGGTTGTGAGAGTAAAATAGGATGTCGTCAATGAACATCACCACGAACTTGTCTAAGTACTGACGAAATACTCGATTCATCAAATCCATGAAAATTGCTGGAGCATTAGTCAATCCGAACAGTACTATCGTGCATTCGTAATGGCCGTACCTCGTTCGAATGGCTGTCTTTGGTATGTCTCCTTCTCTTACTCGGACCTTATGATACCCTGACCTCAAGTCTAATTTTGAGAACACCTTCGCGTCTTGTAACTGATCAAACAAGTCATCGATTCTAGGCAACGGGTACTTGTTCTTTATCGTAACCTTGTTTAATTCCCGGTAGTCGTAGCACAATCTTAACTCGCCGCTTTTCTTTCTAACAAATAACACTGGTGCTCCCCAAGGGGAGTTGCTTGGCCTAAGAAATCCTTTTTCCAATAGCGACTCAATCTGTTGTTTCAGCTCCTGCATCTCTCTGGGTGCCATTAGGTACGGAGCCTTGGAGATCGGTTGTGTTCCAGGGAGTAGTTCTATTTCTATTTCCATTTTCACTTCTCTCTGAGGCGGTTGCCCGTGTAGCTCATCGGGAAATACATCACTCTATTCACAAACTACTGGAACGGACTTCAATGGTGTCCCTTCCTTCTCCGTCGTGAGAAATGCTAGCCAGTTCGATCGATCCTTATATTCCTCATCCTCACCCACAATCGGTTTTCTGACCATGTCCTTTCTCCCTTCCCTCGGCGTACAAAAAGTGATCGTACGTTCCCGACATCTCACCTGCGCATCATACCTAGATAACCAATCCATTCCTAGTATGACATCGAATCTCATATCCCCTAACTCAATCAAATCTGCCTCTGTTCGTACTGTGTCCACTTCCACCGTGCATCCTTTATAGATTCTATTTGCCTCCATGGCTTTGGATCCCGGTGTTTTTACTTTGATTTTAGCGTTACTACCCGTTATCCCAAATCGTTTCGCTAACTTCTCCGACATGAACAAATGTGTTGTTCCACAGTCAAATAATACGAAAGCTGTAAAGCCATTAATAAGTAGTGTACCTACCACGACGTCGTGAGCCTCCGAGGCCTGTTCCTTGTTCACAGCGAACACTCGAGCATTTCCAGTAATCCTTTCCCTTACCTTGTTTTCGGTTACCCTGGTTTCGATCCTCCTCCTCTTCGGGCAGTCTTTGGCAAAGTGTCCTTCCTGGCCGCACTTGAAACAACTGTTGGTTCCTGCTCGGCATTCTCCAAAGTGGTTCTTCCCGCATTTGGCGCACGCAGGCCTGATCGCTGGTCCTTGTGCCGATCCGAAACTCTCTACAGTGATCTTTCCTTTCCACTCTCCCCGTCCTTGAACTTCGTTCCTTGCAGAGCTTCTAGTGCGTTCCTTATCCATTCTCCGTAATCCTCCATCCACCCGGACTGCCGCCGCCACCAGACTGGAAAATTCCTCGTCGTCGCGGCCACACATAGTCAGTTTCACTTTTTCATTCAGCCCTTCCGTGAAGCGGTGCATCTTTTCCTGTTCACTCCCCATGATCTCGGGGGCGTACCTGCCTAGTTCTATGAATTCTTGCATGTAGTCCATGACGGGGCGGTTTCCTTGGGTCAATCTATCAAATTCGACCCTCTTATCCTTCTTAAGTCCTTTCGGCACGTAGTAATCCAAGAACGCATTCTTAAACTTCTCCCAAGAGATGGGTCCATCCTTCAGTAATGAGGCCGACACGCTCCCCCACCATCGGGTAGTACTACCGTCGAACCATAGCGGGGCTAGTCCGGCGCTAAGCTCCTCTGGGGCTTCGATCAGCTCGAACTTCTCCTCAAGGCGGATAATCCACGCCTCCGCGTCCCCCATCTTATCCCCCGTGAAGCTGTTCATCCCAGCCTTCTTTAATGCCTCGTTGTAGTACATCCTACCCTTTTCGGGTCTTGGCACTGGTTCCATTTGCGCGGAGTTTCCCCTCTCCGTCTGTCCCTGTCTTATTGCACTAACTACGGAACTCGCCATGGTTTGGAACAGATCTTTGAGACTTTCCTTGCTAAACGTGAGAGGCGTCGATGAATCCGCAACCGGAGTCTCTGTCGCCGGTGCTTGTTTTGATGCATTGCTATCCTCCTCTCGGTTTCCATGCGCTCTCGTCCTAGGAGCCATTCATACATTAAGCTTTTGTTATGTCTATGTCTACTCATGTCATCCGTTATATTCTATACCCATCCCTTCCTATGGTCGGTTGTCCTCCTACTGTTTTTCCTAGACTCTTCTAAGTAGGAACGCACCGTTACCGGTTTAGTAACGATGTTACGCTCTGATACCATTTTGTAACGACCCTAATTTGGGCCTACCTGTTTTGTCAAAACGTGCTAAATAAAACGAAAACATTCGAATGTAAACTTAAAACGTAGTTTGAAAACATCAAAGTTCGACAACATAATTTAGAGTGTTCTCCAAAAGACTGCACTCTATCACCGGACAACCGACGACCTCCTTCCCATGCCCTTCTCATACCTCGTCCGCGTCACCTACAAAATCTGTAAAGCGGTCACAATTTATTAAAGGAAACTTCACACACGCTACATGTTATCTTTTCATTTCTTAATTAAACAGTACACACACACGTGAATCATTCATTTTAACCGTTTTCTTATTTCCTTCTTCTTTATCCCTTATCATCCCCTTGATACTTTAACTTTACTGTTGCTGAGAATAACATGCTCGGTACATGTCCCGCCCAAGCCAACCGTTAGCTGTTGGATGACTCGACGGGCCATATGCTTCCCTTCCCCGGGTGGGTACTTAGGCGCTACCCTTTTTTCCACCCGGATCCGTTCTTCCCTTTTTCGTACGTATCTTTCCATCTTTGGAACTTATCGTTCCCTTCATCAGGCATGCCCTTCCTTTGGGGAATCGTGTACTAGGCACGATGCTGGGTTCGGTCGGACGGTCCATCCTTCCTCACCCCGAGTCTTATTAACAATTATCTAATCCATTCGTGTCTCCTTTTTTCTTTCTTCTTTAATGACCCAATCCCGTTCTCTAAGTCTGAACCTTCCCTTACTATATTGTGTTCACTCCGCTTACCTGTTGTTTTCACTTGTTATAATCTCTGGTGCTTCCCGTAGACCCTTCGTATCTTTCTCCCTCACGTTCCGACGTTGAAATGCGACGAAAACACCCTAATTGTACGTTTCCGCGATAAAGTTGTTCTGTTCCTGAAATTCGCGATAAAACGACACACGGTTTACATTTTCACGACAATTTGTGAAGTATTTCATTTCCGCGACAATTTTGTCTCTTTGGAAGATTCGCGATAATTTTCAACTTGAGAATTTCCGCGATAATTTTCCACGCTCAAAATTTTCGCGGCAAGGTTGCTTACCAGAATTTCCGCGATAATAATTACAGTCCTGTTTTCGCGACAATTTGTGATGTTCCGAGATTTTCGAGATTATTTCTTGCTTTGCCGTTTTTCTGTACGTTTTTGTGGTTTAGTGATAAATGACTTGGTTTTTGGGACTTCTAACCTCTATTTATAGGCATTTTAACTTTCCTAATTCACATTTTGACCCCTCCCACTTTTCACTTTTACCCCTCCTTAATCTTTTGCTTTACTTTTCAATCTTTTCGTTTCTTTTATCGTTCTTTCGTTCCCGTATCCTTCGTTATTTCTCTTCTAGACCTTATCACCATATTCCCTACTACCATTCCAACATACCTTTTTCTTGGCTATTACACTCTTCATCGGTGATATCTTTAGATAAGCGTGATCCCCAACCTTTAGCTCTAGAGGTCTCCTTTTTGTGTCTGCCAAACTTTTGTATCGATCTTGTGCCGCCTTAATGTTCTTTCGTATCATGGCCACCTTTTCAACGGTGACTTCTACCAATTCCGTTCCCACGATCTTTCTCTCTCCCACCTCATCCCAACATAGTGGTGTACGACACTTCCTTCAGTACAATGCCTCGTACGGAGCCATGCCGATGCTGCTTTGAAAACTATTATTATATGCAAATTCTTCCAGTGGTAGAAAGTCTTCCAATCCTCCCCTAAACTCCATCACGCATGCCCATAACATATCCTCCATAATTTGGTTCGTTCTCTCGGTCTGACCATTCGTCTGTGGGTGGTAGGCTGTGCTCATGCTTAACTGAGTTCCGAGTGTTCTTTGTAAGCTTTGCCAAAATCTAGACGTGAACCTCGGATCCCGGTCTGACACAATATTTACTAGAACTCTATGTAACTTGACTATGTTATCCACATATATTTTGGCTAGTCTGTCTACTCCGTATCCAAAAGGATACCCCTAGAGCAATGTAAGGACCCCTCGGGGGTGCGAGAGAGAGAGGACACCTTATGCTAATCCCTACATTGGCTATAGACGGGGAACGATCAGAGATTAAGTATAGTGATTCGTCTTCCATTGCACGATGCCTTTTCCCTAGCAAAGTGGCAAGCGGAACGTTATAACTGGAAAGTTAAGCGTGCTCACCCTGGAGCAATTCAGGGATGGGTGACCCACTGGGAAGTGTGGGGCTGGGGAAAAAGTAAAGCCGTGAGGACTAGGTGGGTGTCATTAGGGTCAGCCTAGTCCATAGCGGACAATATCGTGCAAGCGGAAAGGCGGATCGTTACACTTTTGGCAATCAATTTTTGCCTCAGGACAAAAATAAGTCGCTCGGTCATATGTTGGGAAAACAAAGCTCGAACGAGGAGGAAATTCTCGGTAGACAACCATAGAACAAGCTATCCCGATCGATAGTCGATCCCGATCATGCCCGTTTTGAAGAGCTGGTGGCAGAAGATGACGCCGTTAAAAGGCATCCACCGGGGATTGATGTCGACCGTCGACCAGCTTTTTTCCACGAAACATTGGATCAACCCATCAGGCGAGACATGGGAAAAGATTTTCTATTGGATATGGAGGATGCCTACCAGAATCCTAGTACAGACAACAGAGTTTCTACGTTGCTTTAGCTGTTTTTGCATCCATTTTCCGAATGTATCATGAAGGCTGTGCCAGAATGCTCTTTTTGAGCGTTTGACGAAATGCCAACGTTCGCATTTATCAGATTTTGAACTACGGATGGGGACGGTTCGAGGTAATGATGCCATCAAGTGCAAGATATTTGTAACCACTCTTCAGAAAAAATGCAAAATCGTGGTTCATAAACTTGCATTCGGGGTCGATATGTTCTATTGAAGACTTCGCCATATTATTTACTCAGCAATTTGCTCCTAACGCCGGTCCACCAAGGAGTAAGGTGGAACTTTATGCTTTGAGGTACACCCCTAGAAAAAGTACTATGAGATAGTTTATCGAAATGTTCAATCATGTAGCTAAAGGGATCAAGATGGATTCCAAGAAAAAGCTAGATATATTGCAATAGGTGCTAGGGCTATGTAGACTTTCCACTAGTCTTATTAGACTATCTCCAGCAATGTCCGCCCGAAAACTTCATTCTATCATTCACATCAGATATCTCTTTGTACACATCATCATTTTTTTATTTTTATAAATAACTTTCATACACTTATCATTTTTATTTTTTATATATCATCGTAATTATGTTAATACTAATTATTTGTAATTATATTTTTATTATTAAAAGGGCATCACGAAGCGCTCGCAACTCACTTGCACATTGTCTCCGGGTGTAAAATTGCACTCGGAGTCATCGCATTTTCACCACCGGTATATACTTGCACCCAGGGGCATCACACTTTCGCCGCCGGTATAAACTTGCATCGGGGGTCATCACACTTTCGTCACCGGTATCAACTTGCACCCAGGGCCATCACACTTTCGCCGCCGGTATAAACTTGCACTCGGGGCCATCACACTCTTACTGCCGGTATATACATACATCTCGGGCCATCACATTCTCGCTGCCGGTATATTCTTGCACCCGGGGACACCGCATTCTTGCCGCCGGTATATACTTGCACCCGGGGTCATCACACTTTCGCCGCCGGTATGTACTTGCACCCGGGGCCATAACACTTTCGCCACCGGTATAAACTTGCACCCGGGGCCATCACACTCTTGCCGTCGGTATATACTTGCACCCGGGGCCATCATACTCTTGCCGCCGGTATATACTTGCACCCGGGGCCATCACAATCTTGACGCCGGTATATACTTGAACCCGGGGCCATCACATTTTCGCCGCCGGTATATACTCTCACCCGGGGGCACCACATTCTCGCCGTCGATATATACTTGCACCCGGGGTCATCACACTTTCGCCGCCGGTATGTACTTGCACCCGGGGCCATAAAACTTTCGCCACCGGTATAAACTTGAACCCGGGGCCATCACACTCTTGCCGCCTGTATGTACTTGCACCCGGGGCAATCACACTCTTGCAGCTGGTATATACTTGCACCCGGAGCCATCATACTCTTGCCGCCGGTATGTACTTGCACCCAGGGCCATCACATTCTCGCCGCCGGTATATACTTGCACTCGGTGCCATCACAGTCTTGCCGTCGGAAGATACTTGCACCCGTTGTAACGACCCTAATTTGGGCCTAGCTGATTTGGTAAAAATGTTCTGAATATAAACGAAACGTTCGAGCGTAAATTAAAACGTAATTCAAAAGTATTAAAGTTTAGCGCCATAATTTAGAGTATTCTGAAAAGACCGGACTCTATCACCGGACAAACGACGACCTCCTTCCCATGCCCTTCTCATACGTCGTCCGCGTCACCTACGATATCTGTAAAGCGGTCACAATCTATTAAGGAAACTTCACACATACTCTATTTGTCCTTCCATTTCTTAAATAAAACATACACACACACGTCAGTTGTTTCTTTTAATCGTATAGTTATTTTCTTCTTCTTATTTTTTTACCCTCATTATTCTTTTCCCTTTTCCCCTCATCTTTTAGCTCGGTTCATGTCCCACCCAAGCCAACCGTTAGCTGTTGGTTGACTTGACGAGCCGTATGCTTCCCTTCCTCGGGTGAGTACTTAGGCACTAACGCTTTTCTCGCCTAGATCCATTATGCCCTTTCGTACGTATCTTTCTACTTTGGCACTTATCGTTCCCTTCATCAGACATGCCCTTCCTTTGGCGAACCGTGTACGAAGCACGATGCCGGGTTCGATCGGACGGTCCATCCTCCCTCTCCCCGAGTCTTATTAACATTTGTTTCATTCGTTCGTGTCTTTTTCTTTCCTTCTTGTTACCCTTCCCATTTCCCTACATCGGAACCTTCCCTTACTATATTGTGTTCACTCCGCTTACCTGCTGTTCTCGCTTGATACAACCCATTCGTGCTTCCCTGCATTTCGTAACATATTTAGTACTCGATTTCCGATGTTATTATCTCCTTATTAACTATGTGGTTACCGTAGACCATACGTATCCTTTCTCTCTTGCGGTCCGACGTTGAGGTTATGAGGTTTGTGGTTTAGGTTTTTGCGACAATTTACGTCAAACCTGAAAATCCGTGACAATTTGTGGTTAAGTGCAAATCCGCGATAATTTTTGTCTTCGAGATTTCCCCGACAATTTTTGTGGTTTAGATTTTTCCGCGACAATTTGTGGTTTAGGTTTTTCGGTTCCAATTTTGCTCTCTCCACAAATCCGCGACAATTTGCACGTTTACTCGATAATTTTGTGTTTATCGGGTTTTTTGTGGATTTTCCGTTGCTTAGTGATAAATGACTTGGTTTTGGGCCTTTCCACCACTATTTATAGGCATTTTAACTTCTCTAAATTACATTTTGACCCCTCTTTTATCTTTTGCCTTACTTTTCTATCTTTTTCGTTTCTTTTTTCGTTCTTTCATTTTCATATTCCTCGTTATTCCTCATCTAGACCTTTCCACTATGTGTCCTCACTATGTTTCCTCCTATTGTTCTAACATACATTTTTCCTGGCTATTACACCCGGGGCCATCACACTCTTGCCGCAGGTATAATCTTGCACACGGGGCCATCACATTCTCGCCACCGGTATATAATTGCACCCGGGGCCGTCATACTCTTGCCGCCGGTATATACTTGCACTCGGGGCCACTGCGGAAATGGACCAGCCTCCGACGAGGGCGCGACCCTTGTAGGCGTGTCATGGAGGAGTCGGGTATAAACTTGTACCCCGTTTTGCCACGGAAACATGCTCGGTACTAAGCAGGCTATCTCATAATAATTCGGACCCCTTGACATATTCCAACAGTATGTATGTAGAGACGATTCTGCCGCGGACAGAATGACTCATCATGTTCAAAGTATTTTGAGATATTATCTAATTTGACGAGTTTGAAAATGATCGACTACCAGACAGGCGGTACATTCAATTTCTAATCTAACCTATTATTTTATTGCATTCTCCATCATACTAAAATGCGATGGACCTACTCCTATCTTACCAGTCTCATAATCAATTGAATTCATGTCGTCAAAAAAGATACCCAAAAAACTAGAATATGACCATATAAAAGAGGGGAAGTTTTATTTTAAAAAGATCGATGAGTCACGTCTATACATAATTCTTGCGCAAATTGGAAATATGTCAAGTCTGTGGCAGCTCCTCTATGCTCATATTCGCAATCTTATACGTTCATTCTCTCTCCACCGTCGTGATTTCATACCAAATTTCCCACTCTATGTACAACGTGCATGTAATTTAACAACAATAAATAGCAATGAACACAATTGTAATAACATACCTCAATTTGACTAGTTGCGCTCCTCACGGGGTTCTTAATACATCCTAGATTTAGCTTTCACGTGTCTCAATAAAATCCATTAGTGACTCTGAAAGTCCTAGGCAAAGAATGCAACATAACATAATATTGCACGCATTGTTCACTTGTGCTTTTCCCCAAGAAATTGTGCGCAATGTCTAACATCGAAAATTGAATTGAAACATTAGAGGGAGCATCGTTTGCCGCTCCCAGGCACGAGGCACTGTTTCTGCTAGATATAATAATACTTGCATAATTCACTTGTTTGCTTTACAAAGAGTTCATTGCATTATATGACATCAAGTCCTCAAGAATCCCAAACTAGCAAACAATACGATCAGGAAGAAACTTCTAATTTCATGTTCCCAAACTCCATATACTTATTCAACTTATATATGTTCAATGTCTCATTTGAATACCATAATGCACAATTCCTTCATGTCCACAGCCATCGCGAAGGCCCATACTAATGTCAGTCCCCAAGTGTCGAATGGGAAATCATGAACAATAGTTTAATTGTCGCCACATATATTCAGAGCAAATATGGCTCAACTTATAATTTCGCTTGCGATATTCACCGTAGATACTTAGGGCAACATGACCTAATTTCCAACTTAACTTGCAATATTTATCTCATAAACCTTCCATAGTCAGCATAGTCCCGGCATATACTTCTTTCTTGGATACACTTAGCTAGGCACAAGATGAACATCGAAGATATAGATGGGATACTAACTGATTATGTATACAATGATCTCATTAGTTGATCTCTCGATTATCATGATTGGCAGTTGATAATAGATCATTCTTATCACACTTGATTCATTAGATAATAGACGCGCTCGCACGAGTATTCTCTTGACTCGCAATACACCTTACTGTGTAAGCAATCAATCTCGAAAGCTCATTATTCTTTCATAGAGAACGCCTCATTTGACTAAACCTTTTGTTTAAGGTTCCGGAGAAATATAAACTTTTATACGCTGACATGAGGATAAATCCGTTAGTCCTATCATGTGAGAATAAATAAAAGAATCCCTCGAGCAGAAGGAAATGGGTTTCTGATAATCGATAATACGTATAAAGAATTCTAACAACAATTGGTTTCACTCCCATCAACAAACTCTCATTCTTCCGAGTGAGATGAAATCTAGATTCCTTGTATTTGCCTCCTCATGGTTGCTGGTTCAATAGATCACGATTATATCATCCTCATATTTAAATGAAAACTATCATAATACCCTCATATTCTTCCATATTGACCAAACGTTTTTATTCGCAAGTTCCCAGTGCTGAATGAATTAGATTTGCGAGTATCGCAATTGTCCGCAATCTCTACTTTGAGCATTAGAAATTCCGTTCATAACAACGTAATAAGCGTTCTTGCTTTATCATGAAGAAAATTTTTCGTCTGCATCCCGCTACGGGGTTAAATAGCATGGGTCTTTACTTCACTGGCCATCAAAACATGTGTAGTACCAGGAGCGGACACTGCAAATGTGACACGTCACATACTATTCCTTTCAATGTTTCCTTGGAAGGAAATAATTACTACACTCTTTTTGTAATAGCCACGAAAAAAGGTATGATGGAACAAATAGTAGGGAATGTAGCGGTAAAGTCTAGACAAGGAATAACGAGGGATACGGGGATGAAAGAACGTAAAAGGAAACGAAAATAGAAAAGTAAAGCAAAAGTTAAACGAGGGGTCAAAATGAAAAGAAGGAGGGGTCAAAATGTGAATTGGAGAAGTTAAGATGTCTATAAATAGGGGTGAGGAGGCCCAAAAATGAGTTAATTATCATTAAGCCACAGAAATTAACGAAAAAACCCGCAAAACACCAAAATTGTCGCGAAGGAGAAAATTATTGCGAAAATATCATGCATGCAGAATTATCGCGAAAAAAAATGATGCAAGAGAATTATCGCGAATTTTGAAACAAGGCAAAATTGTCGCTGAAGTGTGACGAAGAGCAAAATTATCGCGCATTTGTAACGGAGAATAAAATTATCGCGAAAAATATCGAAGAAGGAAATTATCGCGGATTTGTAACAAAGAAGGAAATTATCGCGAATTTGCAACGAAGAAGGAAATTATCGCGAAAAAATATATGAGAAGGAAATTATTGCAGATTTGGCCTTGAGAAGGAAATTATTGCGAATTTTGATTCTGAAGAGAATTATCGCGAAAATTCTAAGAACCGGGTGTTTTCGTCGTGTTCCAACGCCGGATCATAAGGGAGAAGGGATACGTAAGGTCTATGGTAATCACATAATTAACAATAAGATAATAACATCGGGAATTGGGTACTAAGACCTGTTACGAAATGCAGTGAAGCACGAAGGGACTATAACGGGCGAAGGAAAATGGTGAGCGGAGTGAGCACAATATAGTAAAGGAAGGTTCAGACTTAGGGAACGGGATTGGGTTAATAAAGAAGAAAGGAAAAGACAAGAATGTAATAGATAAATGTTAATAAGACTCGGGGTGAGGAAGGATGGACCGTCCGACCGAACCCGGCATCGTGCCTAGCACATGATTCGCCAAAGAAAGGGCATGCCTGATGAAGGGAACGATAAGTTCCAAAGATGGAAAGATGTGTACGTAAAGGGCAGAACGGATCCGGGTGGAAAAAGGGGTAGCGCCTAAGTACCCACTCGGGGAAGGGAACCATATGGCCCGTCGATTCATCCAAGAGCTAACGGTTGGCTTGGCGGGACATGCACCGAGCATGTTACTCTCGGCAACAGTAAAGTTAAAGTATGAGTAGAATGATAAGGGTAAAAGAAGAAGGAAATAAGAAAACAGTTAAAAGAAATGATTCACGCGTGGGTGTACAGTTTAATTAAGAAATGAAATGATAATGTGTAGCGTGTGTGAAGTTTCCTTTAATAAATTGTGAACGCTTTACAGATTTTGTAGGTGACGCAGACGAGGTATGAGAAGGTCATGAGGAAGAGGTCGTCGGTTGTCCGGTGATAGAGTCCGGTCTTTGGAGAACATTCTAATTTATGTTGTTGAATTTTAATGTTTTCGAACTATGTTTTAAATTTACATTCGAACGTTTCGTTTTATTTAGCAAGTTACACCAAAACTGCTATGCCCGAATTAGGGTCGTTACAAAATGGTATCGGAGCGTAACATCGTTACTAAACCGGCAACGGTGCAGTCCTACGTAGAAGAGTCTAGGAAACTTGTAGGAGGACAACCGACCATAGGAAGGGATGGGCATGGAATGTAACGGATGACATGAGTATGCATAGATATAACGAAAGTTTAATGTAGGAATGGCGCCTAGGACGAGAGCGCATGGAAACCGAGAGGAGGATAGCAATGCATCAGAGAAAGCACCGGCGACAGAGACTCCGGTTGCGGATTCATTGACATCTCTCACGTTTAGCCAAGAAAGTCTTAGGGATCTGTTCTAGACCATGGCGAGTTCCCAAGTTAGCGCAATAAGACAGGGACAGACGGAGAGGGGAAACTCCGTGCAAATGGAACCAGTGGCAAGACCCGAGAGGGGTAGAATGTAATACAACGAGGCATTAAAGAAGGCTGGGATGAACAGCTTCACGGGGGATAAGATGGGGGACACGGAGGTGTGGATTATCCGCCTTGAGTAGAAGTTCGAGCTGATCGAAGACCCAGAGGAGCTTAGGGCAGAATTGGCCACGCTATGGTTCGATGGCAGCACTGCCCGATGGTGGGGGAGCGTGTCTGCCTCACTGCTGAAGGATGGACACATCTCTTGGGAGAAGTTTAAGAATGCATTCTTGGATTACTACGTGCAGAAAGGACTTAAGATAGATAAGAGGACCGAGTTCGACAGATTGACTCAAGGAAACCGCCCCGTAATGGAGTACATGCAGGAATTCATAGAACTAGGCAGGTATGCCCCCGAGATCATGGGGAGCGAACAGGAAAATATGCACCGCTTTACAAAAGGGCTGAACGAGAAGGTGAAACTGACTATGTATGGCCGCGACGACGAAGAATTATCGAGTTTGGTGGCGGCGGCAGTCCGAGTAGATGGAGGATTGCGGAGAATGGATAAGGAACGCACCAGAAGCTCTCCGAGGAACGAGGTTCAGGACAAGGAGAATGGAAAGGAAAGGTCACTACGGAAAGTTTCGGATCGGCACAGGGACCCCCGATCAGACCGCCGTGCGCCAAATGCTGGAAGAATCTCTTTGGAGAATGCCGAGCAGGAACCAACAGTTGTTTCAAGTGCGGCCAGGAAGGACACTTTGCCAAAGATTGCCCGAAGAGGAGGAGGATCGAAACTGGGGTAACCGAAAACAGGGCAAGGGAGAGGATTACTGGAAATGCTCGAGTGTTTGCTGTAAACAAGGAACAAGCCTCGGAGGCTGAAGACGTCGTGGCAGGTACACTACTTATTAACGGCTTTACAGCTTTCGTATTATTTGACTGTGGGGCGACACCGGTTTGGGATAATGGGAAGTAACGCTAAAATCAAAGTAAAAACACCGGGATCCGAAGCTATGGAGGCAAATAGAATCTATAAAGGATGCACGGTGGAAGTGGACACAGTGCGAACAGAGGAAGATTTGATTGAATTGGGGGATATGGGACTCGATGCCATACTAGGAATGGATTGGATATCTAAATACGATGCGCAGGTGAGATTTCGAGAACGTACGATCTCGTTTAGTACGCCGTGGGAAGGGAGAAAGGACATGGATGGAAAACCGATTATGAGTGAGGATGAGGAATATAAGAATCGATCGATTTGGTTAGCGTTCATCACGACATTGAAGGAAGGGACGCCATTGAAGTCCGTTCCAGTGGTTTGTGAATACAGTGATGTATTTCCTGACGAACTACCGGGTCAACCACCTCAAAGAGAGGTGGAAATGGAGATAGAACTACTCTTTGGAATACAACCGATCTCCAAGGCTCCGTACCGAATGGTACCCAGAGAAATGCAGGGACTGGAACAGCAGATTGAGTCGCTACTGGAAAAAGGATTTCTTAGGCCAAGCAACTCCCCTTGGGAAGCACCAGTGTTATTTGTAAGAAAGAAAAGCGGCGAGTTGAGACTGTGTTACGACTACCGGGATGGGGAGGCCCAAAAAACGAGCTAATCATCATTAAGACACGAAAATCCGGAGATTGTCGCGAAAGAAGGAAATTGTCGCGGATTTGGAAGCTTTGGAAAATTATCGCGATTTTTGGAGAAAGGCAAACATTATCGCGGAAATGTCGAAGGATAAAATTATCGCGGAAACGTCGAAAAACAAAATTGTCGCGATAACGGTTGAAGTGTAAATTGTCGCGGATTTGATTCTGGCACAAATTATCGCGGATTTCGATTTCAGCGCAAAATTATCGCGGATCCTAGTTACAGCATAGAATTGTCGCGAATTTTAAAAGTAGAAGGGAATTATCACAGAAATACTAAGTTTAAGTGTTTTCGTTGCCTCTCAACGTCGGATCGTGGGAGGAAAAAGACACGTAGGGTCTACGGTAATCAAATATTTAACAATAAAATGATGACGTCTGGATTCGAGTAACTAAGACCTGTTACAAAATGCAGGGAAGCACGGGAAGATTATAGCGAGCGAAAGAAAACGGTAAGCGGAGTGAACACAATATAGTAAGGGAAGGTTCAGACTTAGGGAATGAGATTGGGTTAATAAAGAAGAAAGGAAAGACACGAATGAACGAGATAAATGTTAATAAGACTCGGTGTGAGGAAGGATGGACCGTCCGACCGAACCCTTTCATCGTGCCTAGTACACGATTCGCCAAAGGATGGGCATGCCTGATGAAGGGAACGATAAGTTCCAAAGAGGAAAAGATACGTAAGAAAAGGGCAGAACGGATCCGGGTGGAAAAATGGGTAGCTCCTAAGTACCCACCCGGGGAAGGGTGTGTACTTAGGAGTCATCCAATAGCTAACGGTTGGCATGGGCGGGACATGCACTGAGCATGTTACTCTCGGCAACAGTAAAGTTAAAGTATGATGGGAATGATAAGGGTAAAAGAAGAGGGAAATAAGAAAACGGTTAAAAGGAATGATTCATGTGTGTGTGTACGGTGTAATTAAGAAATGTAAAGATAATGTGTAGCGTGCATGAAGTTTCCTTTAATAGATTGTGACCGCTTTACAGATTTTGTAGGTGACGCAGACGAGGTATGAAAGGGGCATGGGAAGGAGGTCGTCGGTTGTCCGGTGATAGAGTCCGGTCCTTTGGAGAATACTCTAAATTATGCTGTCGAACTTTGATGTTTTCGAACTATTTTTAAGTTTACATTCGAATGTTTCCGTTTTAATTATCACGTTTTAACAAAACATCTAGGCCCAAATTAGGGTCGTTACAATAGTTATCCGATAAAAGCACGAGTGAGGAATGCACTCATTACTTTCGTATATTACATTCTATGCCTAAGACTTTCAGAGTCATTGATAGATTTATTGAGATACGTGAAAGCTAAATTACTGATGTATTGAGAACTTCATTAGGAGGGCGACTGATGGAGGTATGCGATTACAATTGCGTTCATTGTTATTGAATATTGTTGACTCGATATTATAGAATTTCGATATGGTTGAACTTTTTCGCAAGTGGTACTGTGAATGGGAAATTCCGTATGAGATTACGACGGTAATGAGAAATTGAATGTGTAAAATTACGAATTTAAGCGGAGAGGAGATGCACAGACATAACATATTTCCAATTTGCGCAAGTATTATGTATATATGTGACTCTTCAATCTTTTTGAAAAATAAAATACCCCTCTTTTCCAACATATTCTGAATTTTTTGCATCCTTTGTGATGACATGAGATCAATCGATTAGGGGACTGGTAAGGTAGGAGTGAGGTTCATCGCATTTTAGTATGATGGAGGATGGAAAATTAAATAACATAAGATAGATTAGAAATGCAATGTACCGCCTGTCGTGTAGTCGATCAACCACAAACTCATCAAATTGGATGTGTAACGCCCCCAATTTGGGCCTAGTTGTTTTGTTAAAATATGATAATTAAAATGGAAATGTTCGAATGCAAATTTAAAACATAGTTCGAAACATGAAAATACGACAGCATAATTTAGAGTATTCTCCAAAGGACCGGACTCTATCACCGGACAACCGACGACCTTCTTTCCCCGTCCCTATCATATCTCGTCTGCGTCACCTACAAAATCTGTAAAGCGGTCACAATCTATTAAAAGAAACTTCACACACACTACACATTATCTTTTCACTTCTTAGTTACACCGTACACGCACACATGAACCATTCCACTTAACCGTTTTCTTATTTCCCTCTTNGATATTAAATTCCATATTCTTATATATGTACAATCTCTTGAACACCAAATAATTCACCAAGTTGCCATAAACTTCCTTGGCCTCTTAACCTTGAAACTTAAACCACCAAAGTAATCGATATAACGTATGGAACATGCATGATAGCTGTATAGATTCTTCATGATTGGATAACCAGAAATCCTATTGATAACTCAAAACTAGAAAAACCCACATCATTAACTTCGCTCTTTCGCACTGATATATAATCCCGAACAAATTGAGTACATAATAAGTAAACTCCTGCATACTCATTGCGTCTTTCTTCAGGTCATGTTAAGTCGTTATTAGGGAGAGTGGACGTGTTCTCGGGTTGAATATTCAAGTCAACTCTCTCCACCTCGGTCTCGGGCATTTCTTCCACCATACTACCCAACTCATCAAACTAATCGTGCTTCAAACCAATTAACATCGGACACCGATTATCGACAACCACATTAGCTTGTCCAAAACTGTGATGAAAACCACAAAATACTTGGAACTTGTGAGTCCCAGGTGTCAGTGCTTATAATAAGGGATTCTTCTCTCTTCTGCCAAACCATGGCTAGAAATCTACTTGGAATTGAATAAATACACTTTCAATTGAATGCGAACAAGATTTGCGTATTGAACTTCGGCAGCGATACATTCGATCGATCACACGAATTGCAACAATGCCAAGTGACTCATGAGTATACTTTCTTTCTTTTACTAAATATACGGTGTACTCGTTACGCTAAGCTCTTCCATATTCTACGGTGGATCCTCTAGATATTATAACGGTCAACTCTTCTCGTGTTCTCCATAACCTCTTATTTTACTACGAACCTTACTTCTTACATTATCGCTATCAAAACGGAGTATAAAAGGTGTCATAATCTTTCAAAAATTTACAAACCGGATTAAATGGGTGAACTCGGATCGGAAATAGAATCACAACCATATTCTTGCTATAGACACCATCACATATCCCACATGAAAATCCGCATATACTCATGTATCCTCTTATCCTGTCATGTAATCGGTAAATAGTGTTGAGTTGGAACATCCAACTTTCCGCAACAAACATTCTCGCCAACCATTTTGTGCACATATATACAATCAAGCAACACATGACCAAATTCCTCCAATACAACTATGCATCCGCTCATTTCCATGTGAGGTTCACATGTCTCACAAGTGCTCCAAGCAATACACACAACTACCACAAAATAGTTAGAAAACCATACGACCTCTCCGAAGAATCGTTATGCCATTCCGAATAATAACCTATACTTGAATCCCAATATGAAATGGTAGAAACCTTGGCAACTAATTGATCTTTTGCAGAACAAACTCTTCCAAATATCCCGCAAAAGTACATGGTCACGTTATTGAAGTTCATCAAACTCACACGGATCTCAAGATTCAATGTTGAGGAGATCCTTAGGCGTTTCAATATACGCCGATATTGTTGAGGACCATATTGACCTCCAATATATCCTTGCTACAGAGTGAAATCCTTTGAATCATTCAAAATATTCCAAATTTTCGATAAATGGACCGAAATGGAATAGTAAAATGCCACCGAAATCTGACCCGGAAAACAATACACCATCACATCACCATGTGATCGTAGACATAAAATAGAGCCTCGCATGAAATTTTTGTAATGCCAAAAATTTTATTTTTCCAGATTATGACCTTGATCGCGAGTTTATGACCCTGAGCGCGACATTTTGTCCTTTCGCGAGATTTTGTATATGAGAGTCCTGAGATTTTGCATGCACTCGCGACATTATGATACAAAGTCGTGAGTCCCCTCATCATGGGCGTGACGTAGAGGTTCCGATCGTTTTTCATGCCGTTTTCGTTCAGATTGTCGATATCTCTTGATTGTACTTGTAACCTTTGATTATTATAGTGAAAACCCAGGTAGAGCTATGCTCTCACGATGACGTAAGCTCACAAATTGTGGGCCCAATCTCATATATCGCTCGTGTCCCCACAATAATTGAACTCAATTGTTTAAGAAATTGACTCATCATAAAAAAACGCTCTAAAATATTTTTAGACGAGATCAATGTATGTTCGAAAACGAAATAATCATGCAAGTCATAACAACGTGAAGTCATATCATAAGCATTTAAACCATAGTTTAATCACATGAATCATTTTATAAATAAGTTATTATTGGTTCGAACAACACATATTCATGTTGTAAGAAAGTTAATTGAAATTTTGATAGAAAGCAAACTCATCACACCTTGAACATGTTGAACTATGTGAAAAATGAGTCAAAGAATAACCATACAAATCACATTGTTATTTCGATAAAACCATGTGTATTTAAACTAAATAAAGGCTAACATCACGAATACATGTTGTATATACAAAAATAGTAAGTTCGAAAACAGAATGATCGTGTAAGTCATAACAACGTAAATTTATGTCATAAACATTTAAACCATAGTTTAATCACATGAATCATTTTATAACCAAGTGATTCTTTGTTCGAACAACACGTATTTATGTTGTAATAACACTATATCAAGTTTTAATAGAAAGAAAACTCATCTCACCTTGAACATTTGGAACTTTGTGAAAAATGAGTCAAATAATAACCATACAAATCACATTGTAATTTCGATAAATTCAAGTGTAATCAAACGAAATGAAGCCTAACATCACAAATACATGTTTCTGTACAGAATGAGTATGTTCGAAAGCGAAATTATCACGCAAGTCATAACAACATGAATTCATGTCATAAGCATTTAAACCATAGTTTAATCACATGAATCATTTTATAACAAAGTAATTCTTGGTTCGAACAACACGTATTCATGTTGTAAGAACATTAAATAAAATTTTGATCTAAAGAAAATTCATCACACCTTAAACATGTGGAACTATATGAAAAATGAGCCAAAAAATAACCATGCAAATTAAATTGTTTTTTCGATAAAATACAGTGTAATCAAACGAAATAAAGGCTAATCTCACTAACACATGTTGTATATGGAAAATAAGTATGTTCGAAAACGAAATTATCATGCAAGTAATAACAACGTGAATTCATGTCATAAGCATTTAAACCAGAGTTTAATCACATGAATCATTTCATAACCAAGTTATTCTTCATTAGAACAACACGTATTTATTTTGTAAGAACATTAATTCTAGTTTTAATCGAAAGAACATTTATCAGACCTTGAACATGTGGAACTATGTGAAAATTGGGCCAAATAATAAAAATAAAAATCACATTGTGATCTCGATAAAATCAAGTTTAATAAAATGAAATAAATGATAAACTCACGAATACATATTGTATATACAAAATAAGTATTTTCGAAAACAGAATTATCATTCAATTCATAACAACATGAATTAATATCATAAGAATTTAAACCATAGTTTAATCATATGAATCATTTTATAACCAAGTTATTCATGGTAAGAACAACACGTATCCATGTTGTAAGGACATTAAATTATGTTTTAATCGAAAACAACCTTATCACACCTTGAACATGTGGAACTATGTGAAAAATAAGCCAAATAATAACCATACAAATCATATTGTTATTTCCATAAAATCAAGTGTTATAAAACAAAACAACGGCTAACATCATGCATACATATTGTACATACAGAATAAGTATGTTTGAGAACAGAATTATCATGTAAGTCATAACGATGTGAATTCAAGTCATAATCATTTAAACCATAGTTTAATCACATGAACCATTTTATAACCAAGAGATTCTTGGTTCGAACAACACGTATTTATGTTTTAATAACATTATATCAAGTTTTATTAGAAAGCAAACTCATCACACCTTGAACATTAAAAACTATGTGAAAAATGAGTCAAATAATAACCATACAAATCACATTGTTATTTCGATAAAATCAAGTGTATTCAAACTGTAACGACCCGCCTTTCCGTTCGCACGATATTGTCCGCTTTGGACTAGGCTGACCCTAATGACACCCACCTAGTCCTCACGGCTTTACTTTTTCCCCAGCTCCCACACTTCCCAGTGGGTCACCCATCCCACGAAATTTTGAAGACCAAATTATCGCGGATTTGCCCCTAAGCACAAAATTGTCTTGGATTTAGAGAATGAACTGATTTATCGCGGAAATACTAAATTTGGGGGGTTTTCGTCGTGTCTCAATGCCGGATCGTGAGAGAAAAAGGATACGTAGGGTCTACGGTAATTACATAGTTAACAATGAGATAATAACATCTAAAATTGAGTACTAAGACTTGTTACGAAATTCAGGGAAGCACAAAGGGATTATAACGAGCGAAAGCAAACGGTAAGTGGAGTGAACACAATGTAGTAAGGGAAGGTTCCGACTTAGGGAAGCGGGAAGGGTTAGTAAGAAAGAAAGTAAAAGACATGAACGAATGATGCAAATGTTAATAAGAGTCGGGGTGAGGAAGGATGGACCGTCCGACCGAGCCCGACATCGTGCTTAGTACACGATTCGCCAAAGGAAGGGCATGCCTGATGAAGGGAACGATAAGTTCCAAAAATGGAAAGATACGTACGGAAAGCGCGGAACGAATCCGGGTGGAAAAATGGGTAGCGCCTAAGTACTCACCCGGGGTAGGGAAGCATTTGGCCCGTCGAGTCAACCAACAACTAATTGTTGGCTTGGGCTGGACATGTACCGAGCATGTTACTCTCGGCAACAGTAAAGTTAAAGGATGAGGGGAATGATAAGGGTAAAAGACTAAGAAGAAGAAAAAAAAATACGATTAAAAGAAACGACTTACGCATGTGTGTATATTTATTTAAGAAATGAAACGATAAGTATAGCGTGTGTGAAGTTTCCTTTAATAGATTGTGGCCGCTTACAGATTTTGTAGGTGATGCGGATGAGGTATGAGAAGGGCATGGAAAGTAGGTCGTCGGTTGTCCGGTGATAGAGCCCGATCTTTTGAGAATACTCTAAATTATGTCGCTAGACTTCAATGCATTGAATTATGATTTTAGTTTACGTTTGAACGTTTCTTTATATTTAGCACGTTTTTACCAAATGAGCTAGACCCAAATTAGGGTTGTTACAAAAAGTAAGTTCGAAAACGGAATGATCGTGCAAGTCATTACTACATGACTTCATGCCATAATCATTTAAACTATAGTTTAATCAAATAAATCATGGTATAACCATGATGTTCTTTGTTCTAACAACATGTATTCATGTTTTAACAACATCAATTCAAATTTAATTGAAATCAAAATCAACACACCTAGAACATGTGGAACTATGTGAAAAATGAGCCAAATCATATTCATACAAATCACATTGTAAATTAGGTAAAACCATGTGTATTTAAACTAAATAAAGGCTAACATCACGAATACATGTTGTATATACAAAAATAGTAAGTTCGAAAACAGAATGATCGTGTAAGTCATAACTACATTACTTCATGCAATAATCATTTAAACTATAGTTTAACACATAAATCATGGTATAACCATGTTATTCTTTGTTCTAACAACATGTTTCATATAACCGATCGACCATCCTTTTACCGATCGGACGAAAGAATCAATAATCAGTCGATCGGTATCATATGGAGCGATGCAGGATCGGCAATGAATTGCTACGATCGGGAAAATGGGTGTGCGATCGACATCTTCTGGGAAATGCCAACGAAGGCTGCGCCATTACTCCAGGCGGTGGTGTACGGCTTCGGCACGCATAATTTATAATTTTCCTTTCATTATGGCAACCGAATACCAGCGGTATCCTCACTTGATACATAAAACATCGTAGAGTAGATTTTTACTCTTAAAATTTTTTCGCCGTCCGTGGAGACCGATCTGGTAAACCTACTGAGATGCTTTGCTTGCTAGTCCTTGTTTTATTGGAGAACCCAGAATATGTGGAGAGGATGGAAGCTCACCAGCAGGAATCAAATAACATCATCGCTGGAAGAGAAGTAATAACTATCAATCCTCAATCCTTGTGAAAATGGTAGAGGAAATGATGGGAGATGTTCGACAATCGCTTCTGGCGTCAGGGTACAAATATGTTGTCCAGCCGCAGATCCAGAACACTCAAAGCTCGATTCCACCAGAATCAGGTCAGTAAGACGACCAACATGGAAATCCAAGCTCAGACGAGGAGGAAATTTTCGGTCGGCACCCCCAGAGCGAGGTGCCCCGACCGGATATAGATCAAGACCAAGCTCGCTTTCACAAGCTCGCTTGGTTACATAGTTCGCTGTAAACAAAGAACAGGCCTCGGAGGCTGAAGACGTCGTGGTAGGTACACTACTTATTAACGGCTTTACAGCTTTCGTATTATTTGACCGTGGGGCGACACATTCATTTGTGTCGGAGAAGTTAGAGAAACGGTTTGGGAAAATGGGAAGTAACACTAAAATCAAAGTAAAAACACCGGGATCCGAAGCTATGGAGGCAAATAGAATCTATAAAGGATGCACGGTGGAAGTGGAAAAAGTGAGAACAGAGGCAGATTTGATTGAGTTGGGGGATATGAGATTCGATGCCATACTAGGAATGGATTGGTTATCTAAATACGATGCGCAAGTGAGATGTCGATAACGTACGATCACTTTTAGTACGCCGTGGGAAGGGAGAAAGGACATTGTCGGAAAACTGATTATGAGTGAGGATGAGGAATATAAGGATCGATCGAACTAGTTAGCGTTCGTCACGGCAGTGAAGGAAGGGACGCCATTGAAGTCCGTTCCAGTGGTTTGTGAATACAGTGATATATTTCCTGACGAACTACCGGGTCAACCACCTCAGAGAGAGGTGGAAATGAAAATAGAACTACTCCCTGGAACACAACCGATCTCCAAGGCTCCGTACCGAATGGCACCCAGAGAAATGCAGGAACTGAAACAACAGATTGAGTCGCTACTGGAAAAATGATTTCTTAGGCCAAGCAACTCCCCTTGGGGAGCACCAGTGATATTTGTTAGAAAGAAAATCTGCGAGATGAGACTGTGTTACGACTATCGGGAGTTAAACAAGGTCATGATAAAGAACAAGTATCCGTTGCCTAGGATCGACGACGTGTTTGACCAGTTACAAGGCGCGAAGGTGTTCTCAAAACTAGACTTGAGGTCAGGGTATCATCAAGTTCGAGTAAGAGAAGGAGACATACCAAAGACAGCCATTCGAACGAGGTACGGCCATTACGAATGCACGGTAGTTCATTTTGGATTGACTAATGCCCCATCAATTTTCATGGATTTGATGAATCGGATATTTCGTCAGTACCTAGACAAGTTCGTGGTGGTGTTCATTGACGACATCCTAGTTTACTCTCGCAACCAGGAGGAACACGAGCAACATCTGAGAATAGTATTACAGACTCTCCGACAAGAGAAGTTGTATGCCAAATACAACAAGTGTGAATTCTGGATGGACAGCATAGCTTTTCTAGGCCACGTGATATCATCAGGAGGGGTGACGGTAGACCCAACAAAGATAGAGACAGTTACGAATTGGCCCAGACCGACAAATGCTCGGGAAGTAAGGAGCTTCTTAGGATTGGCCGGGTACTATCGGAAGTTCATCGAGGGGTTTGCAAAGATTGCTAAACGTTGAAAAATATGACCCGAAAGGAAACGAGGTATACGTGGGATGAGAAATGTGAAGAGAGTTTCGAATGTCTCAAAACGAAAATGACATCTGCACCAATACTAGTATTACCCACAGCAGGACAGAACTTCACGGTATACAGCGACGCATCGAAGGAAGGACTCGGGTGTGTACTGATGCAGGGAAGGAAAGTTATAGCATATGCATCCCGTCAATTGAAGATACACGAGTTGAACTATTCGACACACGATTTAGAATTAGCCGCGGTGGTATTCACACTCAAGATTTGGAGACATTACCTGTACGGTGTGAAGTGTGAGATATTCACCGACCACAAGAGTTTGAAGTACCTATTCACTCAGAGGGAGCTTAACATGAGACAACGAAGATGGTTGGAACTGATAAAAGATTATGATCTGGACATTCAGTACCACCCCGAAAAGGCTAACCAGGTAGCCGATGCACTGAGCAGGAAGACTCATGGCGTGCTAGCCAACACGTTGGTAAGGGAAATGGAGGACCTACAACTGGAAGTGGTAGAGTCGACCACAGTCATGTTAGGGACGGTTACCGCGAAGCCAGAAATACTGGAGGAGGTACTAGAAGCACATATATCAGATCCCGAGAAACCCGTAACGTGAAAAGGGGGAAACAGACCCGATAAATCAGAATAAGCAAAGGAAGCGAAGGGCTAATCATAATGAATGAACGTGTATTGGTACCAAACAGACCAGAGCTAAGGAAGAAGATTATGGCAGAAGCACACAATTCAGCTTTCTCAGTTCACCCAGGAAGTACTAAGATGTATCGGGACCTAAAGACGCACTGGTGGTGGAATGGAATGAAAAACGAGATTGCAAACTTTGTGGCCAAATGCGAAAACTGCCAACGAGTTAAGGCGGAACACCGACGCCCGGGAGGCGAGCTACAACCCTTAGAGATCCCAGAGTGGAAATGGGATAGCATCGGCATGGACTTTGTGGTAGGACTACCCAAGAGCCCACGGAAGAACGACGCGATATGGGTGATGGTGGACCGTCTTACGAAGGCGGCTCAATTCTTAGCAGTCAAGACAACGTACGGAGTGGACAGGCTAGCCAGAATATATGTGGATAACATAGTCAAATTACATGGAGTTCCAGTAAACATCGTTTCAGACAGAGACCCGAGATTCACGTCTAGATTTTGGCAAAGTTTATAGAAATCGCTCGAAACTCAGTTATGCATGAGCACAGCCTATCAACCACAGAAGGATGGTCAGACCGAGAGAACCAACCAAATTATGGAGGATATGTTACGGGCATGTGTGTTGGAGTTTAAGGGAGGTTGGGAGGATTTCCTACCGCTAGTGGAATTTGCGTACAATAATAGCTGTCAGAGCAGCATTGACATGGCCCCATATGAGGGATTGTATGGGAGGAAGTGTCGCACACCGCTATGCTGGGATGAGGTGGGAGAAAGAACAACCACAAGGACGGAATTGGTGGAAAGTTACAATTGAAAAGGTGGCCGTGGTACGAAAGAACATTAAGGCGGCACAGGACCGATACAAAAGTTGAGCAGACACAAAAAGGAGACCCTTAGAATTAAAGGTTGGGCATTACGCCTACCTAAAGGTATCACCGATGAAGGGGGTGCTAAGGACCAGAAGGACAGGGAAGCTGAGTCCCCGGTATATCGTACCATACGAGGTGGAACGAAGGATCGGAAACCTAGCATATCAGCTGAAGCTTCCGGAGGAAATGGGGGCGATACACAACGTGTTCCATGTATCCCAACTAAGGAGGAGGGTGACTGAAGGAATTCAAGAATGTGTGGGGGAACCCATAGAGATAACCCCGGAACTAACGTACGAGGAAGTCCCAGTAAAGATCCTAGGCATGGAGGAAAGAAGACTCAGAAACAAACAAATCCCCATGGTGAAAGTACAATGGCCCAATCAAGGAGAGAGTAAAGCTGCATGGGAAATGGAACGAGAGATTAGACTGAGAGCGCCGGAGTTGATGGAAGATTGGTACGCAAGAGTTTCGGGACGAAACTCAAAATGAGTGGGGAAGGATGTAATTGCCAGGAAAAAGGTATGATGGAACAAATAGTAGGGAATGTAGTAGTAAAGTCTAGACAAGGAATAATGAGGGATACGGGAACGAAAGAACGTAAAAGGAAACGAAAAATAGAAAAGTAAAGTAAAAGATAAAGGAGGGGTCAAAATCAAAAGAAGGAGGGGTTAAAGTGTGAATTAGAAAAGTTAGGATGTCTATTAATAGGGGTGGGGAGGCCCAAAAACGAGTTAATTATCATTAAGACACGAAAATTCGAAAATTACCGTGAAGAAGGAAAATTATCTCGGATTTTTCTGTAAGCCATTATTTTCGCGGATTTTCTGTAAGCAAGTATTGTCGCGGATTTTTCTTGAAGTGATTATTGTCGTGGATTTTTCGTAGAGTATTATTGTCTTGTATTTGAGGTAGTAAGCAAATTATCGCGGATTTTCGGTGAAGCGAAATTGTCGCGGAAAAAGGACAAGTACAAATTGTCGCGAAAAATCGTTGAAGTGTAATATTATCGCGGATTTTGGTTCTAAAGTAGAAATTTCGCGGATTTTTATTTCCAGCATAGAATTGTCGCGAATAAAGAGGAAGAATTAAATTATCGCGGAAATACCAAGTTCGAGTGTTTTCGTTTCGGTTCAAAGTCGGATCGTGGGAGGAAAAGGACACGTAGGGTCTACGGTAATCACATAGTTAACAATAAGATAATAACGTCGGAATTCGAATACCTAAGACCTGTTACGAAATGCGGGGAAGCACGGAAAGATTATAACAAGCTAAAGCGAACTGTAAGCGGAGTCAACACAATATAGTAAGGGAAGGTTTAGGCTTAGGGAACGGGATTGGGTTAATAAAGAAGAAAGAAAAGACACCAACGAACGAGATAAATGGTAATAAGACTCGGGGTGAGGAAGGATGGACCGTCCGACCAAACCCGGCATCATGCCTAGCACACGATTCGCCAAAGGAAGGGCATGCCTGATGAAGGGAACGATAAGTTCCAAAGATGAAAAGATACGTAGAAAAGGACAGAACGGATCCGGGTGGAAAAAGGGGTAGCGCCTCAGTACCCACCCGGGGAAGAAAAGCATATGGCCCGTCGAGTCATCCAACAGCTAACGGTTGGCTTGGGAGGGACATGCACCGAGCATGTTACTCTCAGCAACAGTAAAGTTAAAGTATGATGGGAATGATAAGGGTAAAAGAAAAGGGAAATAAGAAAACGGTTAAAGGGAATGATGCACGTGTGTGTGTACGGTGTAATTAAGAAATAAAAAGATAATGTGTAGCGTGTGTGAAGTTTCCTTTAATAGATTGTGACCGCTTTACAGATTTTGTAGGTGATGCGGACGAGGTATGAGAGGGGCATGGGAAGGAGGTCGTCGGTTGTCCGGTGATAGAGTCCGGTCCTTTGGAGAACACTCTAAATTATGTTGTTGAACTTTAATGTTTTCGAACTACGTTTTAAGTTTACATTCGAAGGTTTTCGTTTTATTTAGCACGTTTTAACAAAGCAGCTATGCCCAAATTAGGGTCGTTACAAAACTGATGGCAGAGCAGACACAATCAAAAGGTGATGTTCGGGGCTAGACACCAATCGTCGACTAGCTTTTTTCCATGAAGCAATGAGTCAACCTATCAATAGAGATGTCGGCAAGGTCTTTTTACTAGATTTGGAAGATGCCTATCGTGACCCTTGCTTGTACAATGGGGTTTACACTCTGCTTCATATGCGTCTACATCCTTTTTCAGAACATGTAATGAAAGCTGTGCCGGAACGTTCGTTCAGAGCACCAGACTGGATTCCTACGTTCGGTGGGTCCGGAGACCCGTTGGATCATTTATCTGACTTTGAATTAAGGATGGGGACAGTTCGTGCCAGTGACGCAGTCTATGTAATTTGTTTGCTGCAACTTTACAGAAATACACTAAATCTTGGTTCAAAAATCTTCCGTCAAGATCCACACGGTCTTTTTAAGATTTTGCCATATTATTCGCACATCAATTTTCTCCTAATGGGGTCCCCCAAAGAGCACAGCCGAACTTTACGGATTAAGATATGCTCCAGAAAAAATCACTTTGAGACATTTTATTGAGAAATTCATTCACGTAGCAAGAGGAATAAAAATGGATCCAAATGAAAAATTGGACAACTGCAGCAGGTCCTTGGGCCATGTGGACTATCCACCAGCCTCATGAAAAACCCACCCACTTCCTTGGGCCAACTTACCTAAAAGATCAACAAATACATCAAGGAAGAAGAAATTATGGCGGCTTTTAATGGTCAGAATGAGCATGTTTTTACGAAGCCAGTGGAGAAAAAAATCCATCCCTTAGATAAGATATGGAGGAAAGTGAATTCATGTCAAACCCGTGGCATGGATACTGTGAATCAAAGCGTATACTGCGAGTTACATAAATCTGCTGATCACTCAACAACTGAATGTAATGTTTTGGGAAACCACATCAAAGAATTGGTGAAAGAAGGGGTGTTGGAGTACAAGAAGGGTAAAACCCATGAAAAGGAATCCGGTCGGGATAGAGGTGACAAGGATGATGACCGTCGCTACGCACCTCGCCAAAGGAAAGACGAGCATATTGACCGATCGCGGCAAAACCAACAAGGGCAGCGACGGAGGGGAAGACGTGGCCACCGCGGTGGGAGACAATAGAGGGATCGGTGGAATGTTCGATACGGCGATGACCGCCACCTCCAGCGAACCCGCCAGCCGAAAGGGTCAGTCCAGAGAATGTCAATTCGGTGCACATTGAAATGATGTACCCAGAAATTTTTGTGATTTATGGTGGGGATCGCTGGAATGTGACCAAGGAGGAGAGGAAGCACCATGCTAGGGAAATATTGAATTCATCAGAAGTCATGTCGATCAAAGAGGGTCGGAAACTGACAAAGATAGACATAACGTTCGACGATGATGACAAGGAAGGAATTTAAGAATCTCAGAATGATCCTATTGTCATAAGTGCTATCATTGCCAATCACAGGGTACACCGGATTTTGGTAAACTAGGGGAGCTCTTGTAATATAATCACTAAAGGAGTGATCAACTCCATGAGTATTAGCGTGACCGACCTACATATCATAAAAATGACATTATGGTCCTTTGACCAACGATCGGTCACCCCCCTCGGAAAAATCATATTGCCAACCACGATCGGATTGGGGGAAAAATCACGAACGGAATTGTTGGATTATGTGGCCATGGACATGGATATGGCTTACAGCGTAATCCTGAGACAACCGGGGCTTAATGCATTTGAACCCGTGCCTTCCACAGTCCATTTGAAGGTCAAATTTCCAACCACGGCCGAAATATCAACCATAAATGTCAATCAAGCAGCCGCACGCTCCTGTTATGTTTCGGCTTGTCGATCTAGAGTCCATGTTGTGGAATACTTGCGAGAGCCGAGAAGGGCCATGGAACCAAGGGAGTATAAAAACGTGGAACTTATCCCTTGGGATTGCCAAAAGACTTCTCGAATCGGTTTGGATCTTATTCAGTCTTTTGAGATCGAGCTAATCAAACTATTGCAGTATAATGCTGAGATCTTTGCCTGGAGCCCGAAACATTTGTGTGGTGTAGACAGAACAGTAATGGAACATCATATCAAAATCCATCGCAGTGCACGACCTGTAAGACAGAAATTGAGTCGTTTTTCGCCTCAGGTTGTGGAGATTATCGAATAGGAAAGATCAAAGTTAGTAGCGGCTGGATACATAAAAGAGATAAAATATTCAGAGTGGGTGGCCAACCCCGTAGTGGTGCCGAAATTAGGAGGAAAATGGAGGATGTGCGTCGATTACAAGGGGTTGAACAAATTTTGTGAATTTGACCCTTACCCCCTTCCGCACATTAACAAGTTAGTTGATGTTGTTGCTGTGAGCACTACGATGAGCACCATGGATGCGTACTCTTTGTATCACTAGATTTTTCTTGCTAAGGACGATAAGAAAAATTCCTCGTTTGTGACGCCGAGTGGTGTCTTTTGCTACACTGCCATGCCGTTCGGGTTAAAAAACGCTGGGCTACCTACCAGCGTTTAGTTAATTTAATATTCAAAGATTTGATAGGAAAGGAAATGGAGGTGTATGTGGATGACATTATTGTTAAATCGATGAATGATGAAGACCATATTTCCTATTTGTCCAAGTGTTTCGAAGTCTATCGAACGTACCGTTTGAAGCTCAATCCTGCTAAATGTTGCATCGGCATTCGAAGCAGAAAGTTTGTAGGGCACTATGTCTCTGAAAAGGGAATCGAAGCAAACCCGGAAAAAACGAAAGACATCATTCACATGCTCCCACCCAGAACGAAAAGGGAGTTTCAGAACATGACGGGTCAATTGGTTGCCCTAAACCGATTTATTTCCAGATCCACCAATTGAGCCTTGCCCTTTTTCAAAGTCCTCAGACAGGGTAAAAAACTTGAATGGGATGAAGAATGTAATCGGGCATTCTACGACTTGAAAAGATATCTATCGAAACCACCCCTTTTAGTAAGCCCGACGAGCGACGAGCCCATGGGCCTTTATCTGGCAATCTCGATCATTGCAGTGAGAGCCGCTTTAGTGACGATCGGTGAGGGGATGGATCGACCCGTATATTATGTTAGCCACACATGTCTTCCAGCGGAGACAAGGTACACGAATATTGAAAAATTTGATTTGGCATTAAGGAAAGCTTCAGTCAAGCTGAAGCATTATTTCGACGGCCGCGCATTCAAGTTTTTACAGATCAACCTCTAGAAGTTGTTTTGTCTAAGTTACATACCACAACGAGATTGTCGAAATGAGCTATTAAACTTAGTGCGATGAACCTGGAATTTGTGCCCCAAAGGGCCATAAAAGCTCATGTTTTGGCATATTTTGTGGTAGAAATGACATGGTCCGCGGTGGTAACCGAGCAAGAAGATGATGTTTGGGACATGTTTGTCGATGGGCTGGAGATGGGATTCGTTTTGTTACTTCTAGAGGAGAGCACATAAACGCGGCAGTGAAGTTCTCTTTTCATTGTTCCAATAATGCGGCAGAATATGAGACATTGATTGCAGAGATTCATCTTGCTTTGGATATTGGGGTAATGCATATCCGTGGGTTTACAGATTCAAAATTGGTCGCTGAGAAGTTTGCAGGATCCTTTGAGACACATGAGACCGTTATGCAGCGATATAAAGAAGATGTGGTCAAGATTGTGAAATCTTTAAAATCATTTGTGTTGTCACACGTGCCCAGGGAGGAAAATCGTGAGGCTGATGCGTTGGCACGCCTAGCAGCAAGTTCACCAGGATTACATGATGGGACCATACAGGTGTTTATGAATTCTAAGCCGGCGATCGACTTGCCAAATATGGTGTGGTCGACTGATCCTGAATGTGTCGATGGGCAATAAGTCGGGAACATTGATGTAGAGCTGATGTTGGCTTGGATGCAATCGCTGGTGGATTATCTGACGATTGTTGTTCTCCCCGAAGAAAGAAATGAGCGACGACGATTGGAATCAAGGGCACAGAGATTTGTCATTAAAGACAAAATCTTGTACAAAAAATCTTTTGACGGACCGTTATTTAGGTGCCTCCTTTCCTTAGAAGCACAATCGACACTTAGCAAAGTACATGAGGGAGTCTGTGGAAATCATTCAGGAGCAAGATCTTTGGTTCAAAAGTTCAGACGATTGGGTTTCTTTTGGCCTCCCTTGGTGGCCGATGCAAAGGATTTTGTTAAAAGGTGTCAACCATGTCAATATCATGCTAATTATCATAGAAAACCAGACTCGGAGTTGAATGCCACCCCAATCCCTTGTCCTTTCGACAGATGGGGAATCGATATTTTAGGAACATTTCCTCGATCAATAAATCAAAGAAAGTTCCGTATAGTTGTTGTGGAATATTTTTCCAAATGGGTTGAAGCTGAACCAGTTTCATCAATTACAGAGGATGATGTTAAAAAGTTCCTATGGAAATATATAATTTCACGTTTTGGTGCACCCCGGATGTTGGTGTCAGATAACGGCACACAATTTTCGGGAAAGAAGGTTCAGGATATGTGCATTGAGCTTGGAATAAAACAAATGTTTTCCTCTGTTTCACATCCTAAGACCAACGCCCTTATGGAGGTATCCAACCATGCGATCGTTAAAGGCATAAAGAGGAAGCTGGAGGATATCTGAGGCCTTTGGCCCGATCGACTGCATGAAGTATTGTGGGCATATTGAACAACTCCAACCATACCACTGGTAAGACTCCTTTTTCATTGGTTTACGGATAGGCCTTAGTACCGCTAGAAAATATTTTGAAAACACAAAGGGTGGTCATGTACTCGGAAGAAGAAAATGAAGAATTAAGGAAGATGGAATTGGATTTAATTGAGGAAAAACGAGAAGATATCTTTGATCGACTGTTAAGGTATCACCGCACCATTGAAAAATGTAATAATAAGAAGGTGAATCCCCGATAGTTTTAAAAGGAGACTTGGTTCTGCGAAGTGTGGGAGCACAGAAAAATCTTGGCAATCTTGATCGTCCATGGGAAGGACCTTATAGGGTTAAGGAGGTGTTGCTTGGAGGGGCTTATAGAATGGAAACATTGGATGGCGACGAATTTCCAAGATCCTGGATGATATTAAAGGGGGCATTTTCGGTATTATGACATCCCGAGAGCTCGTCCGACGTGGCTAGATGACATTTTCATTATTCTCACATATTTTTCGGTATTTTAGTATACTTACGCCATTGTATATCTTTGGGGGTATTCTCATAATTCGGACCTTCCGGGCCTATATATGAGAATTTCACTAACGTTTCAATCAGTTTTGAACCAATTCGGTCCCGAACGAGGCCAGGGGTATTTTTGTAATTTACCACCCTGGGGCGTGCCGGTAGGTATTAACGACAGGGTAGGCTATATTCTCGATATCTGGAAGCAATGAATTATTTTACGAGGTTTTCCTGTATTATCTTACCTAAATTTCCAGCTAATTCTCGATCGAGTTGCATTTTCGAAGTTCTAGGGCAGTATGGCATTTATTCAAGTTTAATTAAATATTATTTGAGTATATTGGGCTGAATCAAGTGGAAGTGGGCTCCTGAGATTGAAACTTATCAATTGTGCTGGATTTCTATATAAATATGAGTCCCAAGGCACAGAAAGGGGTTTCAGACTCTTTTTGTAACTCATAAGGCATGACTCTCGAGATTTTGTTTTTCAAACTCCATCCGCAACATTCTGCACCAAAACTCTCGACCAGTTTAGTCTGAGCCACTATTCGTGAGTTTTCGTCTGGTTTCCCCCGTTATGCAGTTTCGTTCCCGCGACACTTTGCTCCATTCTCGAGTTTTTACCTGAACACACCACTGTTCGAGAGGTTTTGGTCGAAAACTCGCGGCCAACACTTCATTCGCAAGTTTTCGACAATTTCGGCGTGGAAGGACATATTTGATCGCATTTCGTACCGTTTCGCTCAAATTATCGATATCTATTCATTGTAATTGTATGCTGTGATTATCATAGTGAAAACCAAGGTAGAGCTTTGTTCTCCCGATGACGTAAGCTCACACATTGTGGGCCCAACCTTGTATATCGTTCGTGTCCCCACAACAATTGAATTCCTAATAATTAAAGAAATTCAGTGATCTAAATATAAATATCCAAAATATTTTTAGACGAGATCAGTTTGGCGCCGTCCGTGGGGACCGAGATTTCATCCAATTGAGAGCTTTATTGCTGAGTTTGGATTTCTGTTATCATGACTACTCGGAATTCTGATGATGATGTTTTCGATGAAGAGATTGAGGTAGAACCTAATCCTCGGGCGAACGATGAGGTTGCTGCATTACCGGGGGCTCAATCATCAATGCTGGAGGACACTCCTGCTCAAAATGTTACTGTTCGACACTTCCGGAGCGGGTTTTCATCAGGAAGGGCACCTATCTTTTATCATCCCCCACCTCGGTGTTTATCAAGGTGTTGTGATTTCGGGAGAGTTGGCCGAGTGGCTGTCCGTAATAATGCCCGTCTATCGCCACCCGCGCGTTCTAGATCCACGGATCGAACCAAAACCGAGGAAAATTTGGAGGAACGAAGACATATCTTAGTTGCTCAATTAAAAGAAGTTGAAACTTGAAGGAGAGCCCGTAGGAACAATGTTACCCCGGGACTCGTTAATGACGAGGTGGTGGAGGAAGACACTGATCATATTCCTGAACCGCAAGTGAATACTGTGGCAACAGGAGAGCAGAATGATACTTTACAAAGAATTGGAGATTTAATTGAACTGAAGTTTAAGGAGATGAGCGGAAAGATGGAATAAAACGAGGCCACGATGAACCAATTGGAGGCCAATCAGAGTCTTGACCAGGAAAGGAGACGGGTATATGGCGAGCACACCGGAGATACTCATCAAACTTCTGCTTACGAGGGTGATTATATCGAACAGGAAACGGCTGGTGAGTCTTATGGTAATCTAGGAAAGACTTTACCAACAATGGAAGTTTTGCACAGTCCGTGTAACACTACAAACATTTTTTCTCTTTTTCCACGGCAATTATTGGTGCCACCCATTCTGAGTTTATTGAAATGCCTAAGGATCTTCCGCAGTATCATGTGTCGACTTGCCCACATGCTCATATATCGAATTTGGAGATCCACGTGAGTTTGATGAATTTCAGTGATGTTGCTATGTGTTTTCTTTTTGCAGCTTCTCTAATGAAATCAGCCATTCGATGGTTTAATCATTTTCCGAGGCATTCTATTCTTTCGTATCAAGACTTCAAGGATAAATTTTATTCAGCTTGCACGCCTTTCAATGCACCGATAAAGTCTATTACTTATTTGACCGCGTTGCGGTATGACTTTTCAGAGAGATTGTTGGGTTTTATTACCCGTTTTGAAGCCTAGTATAGGAACATAACTCGGATTACTGTAATTGAAAAATTTGGGGTGCTCCAGCTTATTTTAGCTGGACACTCGTTATGTAATTCTTTAAATAGAGATCCTCCTGAGAATAATGAAGAATTGGCTTTGAGATGTACCTAGTACATCCGGGAAGATGAGGGCTTGCGAGATCATGGAGTGATCGAAATGCGAACTTATGGGTCCCATAATAGTGTTGCAAGCAGGGGGCCAGACAAGAACGTTTTGCATTCAAGGCCTAAGATGAGAACGTTCACAATGTTCAATTACGAACAATTTTTTGCCATTATCGAACATAGGATGTGTAACGACCCGCCTTTCCGCTTGCACGATATTGTCCGCTTTGGACTAGGCTGACCCTAATGACACCCACCTAGTCCTCACGGCTTTACTTTGTCCATAGCCCCCACACTTCCCAGTGGGTCACCCATCTCTGAATTGTTCCAGGGTGAGCACGCTTAACTTTTCAGTTCTAACGTTACGGTTGCCACTTTGCTAGGCAAAATGCCTCGTGCATTGGAAGACGAATCACTATACTTAATCTCTTATCGTTCCCCGTCTATAGCCGATGTAGGGATTCACCTAAGATGCCCTCTCTCTCGCACCCCCGAGGGGTCCTTACATTCACCCCACCTTATGCCAGGAAAAAGGAATGTTAGAATGATAGTAGGAAATAAAGTGGTAAAGTCTAGAGGAGGAATAACGAGGGATACGGGAACGATAAAAGAAACGAAAAGATTGAAAAGTAAAGCAAAAATGAAGGAGGGGTCAAAATGAAAAGAATGAGGGGTTAAAATGTGAATTAGGGAAGTTAAAATATCTATAAATAGAGGTTAAAAGGCCCAAAAACCAAGTCATTTATCACTAAACTACAAAAACGTAGGGAAAACGCCAAAGAAAGAAATTATCGCGAATTTTCAGAGCAGTACAAATTATCGCGAAAACAAGAACGTTAAACATTATCTCGAAAATTTTAGCTTGCAACTTTATCGCAAAAAAATGTTTAACGTGGAAATTTAAAGCGAAAATTGCCAACGCTGAAACTATCTCGAATTCTTCGAAGAGAGAAAATTATCTCGGAAATGCAGAACTTCAAAATTGTCACGAAAACCTAATCCGTGTGTCGCTTTGTCGCGGATTTCAAAACCATAATAGTTTTATCACGGAAACGTACAATTAGGGTGTTTTCGTCGCGTTCCAATGTCGGATCGTGAAGGAGAATGATACGAAGGGTCTATGGTAACCAAACAGTCAATAATAAGATAATAACATCAAAAAAATCAAGTACTGAAAATATGTTACGGATTGCAGGGAAGCAAAAGGGATTATAACAAGTGAAAACAGCAGGTAAGCGGAGTGAAGACAATGTAGTAAAGGAAGGTTCTGACTTAGGAAAATGGGAAGGGTTAGTAGAAAGGAAGTAAGAGACACGAATGAATGATGCAAATGTTAATAAGACTCGGGGTGAGGAAGGATGGACGTCCGACCAAACCCGGCATCGTGCTTAGTACACGATTCGCCAAAGGAAGAACATGCCTGATGAAGGTAACGATAAGTTCAAAAATGGAAAGATACGTATGAAAAGGGCAGAACGGATCCAAGTGGAAAAAGGGGTAGCGCCTAAGTACCCACCCGGGGAAATGAAGCATATGGCCCGTAGAGTCATCCAACAGCTAACGGTTGGCTTGGGCAGGACATGTACCGAGCATGTTACTCTCGGCAACAGTAAAGTAAAGCATGAGGGGAATGATAAGGGTAAAAGAAGAAGGAAATAAGAAAACGATTAAATGAAACGACTTAAGCATGTGTGTATGGTTTACTTAAGAAATGAAAAGATAAAGTATAGCGTATGTGAAGTTTTCTTTAATAGATTGTGACCGCTTTACAAATTTTGTAGGTGACGCGGACATGGCATGAGGAGGGCATGGGAAGGAGGTCGTCGGTTTTCCGGTGATAGAGTCCGGTCTTTGGAGAACACTCTACATTATGTTGCTAGACTTTAATGTTTTGAACTATGTTTCAAATTTACATTCGAACGTTTCGTTTTATTTTGCACGTTTTTACCAAATAAGCCAAACCAAAATTTGGGTCGTTACAAAATCGTATCAGAGCGTTACATCGTTACCAAACCGGTAGCGGTGCGGTCCTACTTAGATGAGTCTAGGAAACTCATAGGAGGACAACCGACCATAGGAAGGGATGAGAATAAAATAAAACGTATGACATGAGTAGGCATAGACATAACGGAAGCTTAATGTAGGAATGACTCCTAGGAAGAGAGCGAATGGAAACCGAGAGGTGGATAGCAATGCATCAGAACAGGCACCCGCGACAAGGACTCCGGTTGCGGATTCACCGACGCCTCTCACGTTTAGCCAAGATAGTCTGAGAGATCTGTTCCAAACTATGGCGAGTTCCCTAGTTAGTGCAATAAGACAGGGATAGACGGAGAGGGGAAACTCCGTGCAGACAGAACATGTGTCATGGCCTGAAAAGGGTAGAATGTACTACAATGAGGCATTAAAGAAGAATGGCATGAACAATTTCACGGGGGATAAGAGGGGGGACGCGGAGGCGTGGATTATTCGCTTGGAGGAGAAGTTTGAACTTATCGAAGCCCGAGAGGAACTTAGGGATGGAATGGCCCCGCTATGGTTCGACGCTAGCACTGCCCGATGGTGGGGAAGCGTGTCACACTCATTACTGAAAGATGGACCCATCTCTTGGGAGAAGTTTAAGAATGCGTTTTTGGATTATTACGTGCCATATGGACTTAAGAAAGACAAGAGGGTCTAGTTTGACAGACTGACTCAAGGAAACCGCCCCGTAATGGAGTACATCCAGGAATTCATAGAACTAGGCAGGTACGCCCCCGAGATCATGGGGAGTGAACATGATACAATGCACCGTTTTACAGAAGGGCTGAATGAAAAGGTGAAACTGACTATGTGTGGCCGCGACGACGATGAATTTTTTAGTTTGGTGGCACCAGCTGTCCGAGTGGATGGAGGATTGCGAAGAATGGACAAAGAACGCGCCAGAAGCTCAACGAGTAATGAAGTTCAGGGACGGGGAGAGTGGAAAGGAAAGGTCACTACAGAGAGTTTCGGATCGGCGCAAGGACCCCCGATCAGGCCTGCGTGCGCCAAATTTGGAAAGAACCATTTCGGAGAATGCCGAGCAGGAACCAACAGTTGTTTCAAGTGCGGCCAGGAAGTACACTTTGCCAAAGAATGCCCAAAGCAGAGAAGGATCGAAGCAGGGGTAACCGAAAACAGGGCAAAGGAAAAGATTACTGGAAATGCTCGAGTGTTCGCTGTGAACAAGGAAGAGGCCTCTAAGGCGGAAGACGTCGTGGCAGATACACTACTTTTTAATGGCTTTACAGCTTTCGTATTATCTTATTTGGGGGGCGACACATTCGTTTGTGTCGGAGAAGTTAGCAAAACGGTTTGGGATAATGGGAAGTAACGCTAAAATCAAAGTAAAAACGCCGGGATCTGAAGCCATGGAGGCAAATAGAATCTATAAAGGATGCATGGTGTAAGTGGATACAATGCGAACAGAGGCAGATTTGATTGAGTTAGGGGATATGGGATTTGATGCCATACTAGGAATGGATTGGTTATCTAAGTACGATGCGCAAGTGAAATGTCGAGAACGTACGATCACTTTTAGTACGCCGATTATGGGAGAGGATGGAGAGTATAGTGATCGGTCGAATTGGCTAGCATTTGTCACCACTGAGTAGGAAGGGACACCATTGGAGTCAGTTCCGGTAATTTGCGAATACGGTGACGTGTTTCCTGACGAACTATCGGGTCAACCACCTCAGAGAGAAGTGGAAATGGAAATAGAACTACTCCCCGGAACACGACCAATCTCTAAGGCTCCATACCGAATGGCACCAAGGGAGATTTAGGAACTGAAACAACAGATTGAGTCGCTATTATAAAAAGGATTTCTGTAACGACCCTAATTTGGACCTAGCTGTTTTGTTAAAACGTGCTAAATAAAATAAAATCATTCGAATGTAAACTTAAAACGTAGTTCGAAAACATCAAAGTTCGACAGCATAATTTAGAGTGTTCTCCAAAGGACCGAACTCTATCAACGGACAACCGACGATCCCATGCCCCTCTCATACCTCGTCCGCGTCACCTACAAAATCTGTAAAGCGATCACAATCTATTAAAGGAAACTTCACACATGCTACACATTATCTTTTCATTTCTTAATTACACCGTACACGCACACGTGAATCATTCCATTTAACCGTTTTCTTATTTCCCTCTTCTTTAACCCTTATAATTTCCATCATACTTTAACTTTACTATTGCCGAGAGTAACATGCTCGGTGCATGTCCGGCCCAAGCCAACCTGATATTACCCGGGGATATTTTCGTTATTATGGCATCCCGGGAGCTCGTCCGACGTGACTAGATGGTATTTTCGGTATTCTTGGTATTTCGTCATTCTATAATTTTGGGGTATTCTTGTAATTTGGACTTCCCGGGCCTGCCTATTAGCATTTAGCTTACGTTTCTAGCAGTTTCGGACATATTCGGACCCGAGCGGGGCCAAAGGTATTTTCGTAATTTTTCACCCGAGGAGCGTGCCGGTAAGTTGTGGCAACACTTTTGGCTGAATATTTGATACCTGGAAACAGTTAATTATTTTATGAGGTTCTCCGGTATTTTGTTATGGATATTTCCTGCTAATTCTAGATCGGAATACATTTCCGAAGTTCTATTGCGGAATGGTATTTATTCTAAATTAATTGAATATTATTTAGGTAGTTTGGGCTTAATCCAATGAAATTGGGCTCCTGGGCCTGAAACTCACTAATTGGGCCGGATTTCTCTATAAATATGAGTCCTAAGGCACTGAAAAAGGGACTCTGACTCTTTTTGTATCTCCCAAGGCAAAACTTTAGTCAAGATTCGCGAGACTTCGTTTTTCAGCAACTGTTCGTGAGATTTCGAACCAAATCTCGCGATCACACCGTTTGTGCCACTATTCACGAGATTTCGCACCAAATCTCGCGACTGCTCATACAAGTTACTGTTCGCGAGTTCTTGTTCGAAGTTACTGTTCGCGAGTTTCTGTTAGACACTTATTGTTCGCGAGACCTTGCTGGAATAGTGCCATTCGCGAGTTTTCGTACGAAACCTCGCGACCACCCCCTCACTCGTGAGTTTTCGGCAGTTTTGACTTAACGGAGTGTTTCCGATCGTTTTCCGAGCCGTTCTCATCTATGTTGTTGTTATTATATCATTGTACTTGTATTTGTTGAACATCATAGTGAAAACCAAGGTAGAGTTTCGCTCTCCCGAGGACGTAAGCCCACACATTGTGGGCTCAACCTCGTATATCGCTCGTGTCCCCACATAAATTGAACTCCGAATAATTAAGAAATTGACTGATCTAAAAATAAATACCCAAAATATTTTTAGACTAGATCAGTTTGGCGCCGTCCGTAGGGACTCGAGATTTTTATCCCATTGAGAGCTTTATTGCTGAGTTTGGATTTCTATTACTATGACTACTCGGAATTCTGATGAAGAAATTTTTGATGAAGAAATTGAGGCGGATCCTATTCCTCAAGTTAATGATGATTTTGATGCGTTACCGGGGGCTCGGTCGTCAGGTTTGGAGGAGCCCCCTGCTCAAAATGTAACTATTTGGCCCTCCCGAAGTAGGTTTTCATCCGGAAGGGCACCAAGTTTTTATCCTCGATCACGCCAATGTTTATCTAAGTGTTATGAATTCGCAAGAATTGGCCGAGTTGCGGTCCGTAATAATGCACACCTTTCGCCACCTGCACGCTCTAGATCTGCGGATCAAACGGAAACAGATGAAGATTTGGATGAGCGAAGGCGTACCTTAATCGCCTAATTGGAGCAAGTCGAAGCTCAAAGGAGAGCCCGGAGGAACAATGTTGTAATGACCCGGAAAAGACGGCACAAACGGAATCCAGACAGGTTAGAACCGCATAAATTCTTGTTAAAACCTCATGAAATGAGGGGTAATTTAGTAAATTAAGATAAGAAGAGAGAAGTGAGGAAGGAGGGGCAAAAGGGTCATTTGGACAAGTTAGAAACCTATAAATAGGAGTGGAATGGGAAGAGAAGGGGGTCATTTGGCACAAAAAACGTAGGAAATTCGAGAGAAATTGGAATTATCGCGGAAATTGGAGTAAAGAGAGAATTATCGCGAAAATCAAGCCGAAGGAGGAAATTATCGCGAAAACTGGGTGAAAGATGAATGTTATCGCGAAAATCAGGTTCAGTGTAGTTTTATCGCGAAAAATTGGACCATGAAGGAAATTGTCGCGATTTTTGAACTCACATGCAAAATTATCGCGAAAACGTGCTAAAGCTTAAATTATCGCAAAAATGAAGGATTGTGTGTAAATTGTCGCGGATTTGTGGCTGAAGTGTGGATTATCGCGAAAGTCAAGGGCTGCATGCAAATTGTCGCGGATTTGGGGCTGAAGTGTGAATTATCGCGATTTTGAGATCGACTTGCAGAATTGTCGCGGATTTGGGCCGAATTGTTACGATAGAACGACCAGGTAAGCGGAGCGAACATAGTAGATTAAAAGAAGGTTCACGATTAGAAATTTAGTGAACACTAAATTACACAGAAAGGAGCGTGAATTAAAAACAGAAAACTCGGGGCGAGGTGAGAACACCAAACCCGGCATCGTGTTCATGAGCACGGTCAGCCACAGGTAGGACATGTCCGAGGAAGGAATACTTGAGTTCCCCGGAACAGCATTGTGCGCATTACAGAGCCGAACGGAACCGGGTAGGACGGGGTAGCGCCCGCACCCTATCCGGAGAAGGGAGGCATATAGTCTCGTCGAGCCAACTAATAGCTGATGGTTGGTTTGGGCGAGACATGTCGTCGGGCATGTAAAAACCGACCACAGTAGGAACGTAAAAGAATAGAGAGAAAGAATATAGAGAGGAGAGGAAAAGATAAGTGAATGAGTAGAATAAATGAAGGAAATGAAAATGAATAAAATCTTACGAGCTTCAATGCATTATACAGTAGTTTCTTTTAATAGACTATGACTGTTTTACAGATTTTGTAGGGGGAGGACCGGAGACTTAAGTGACGTTGGAACTGAGGTCGTCGATCGTCCGCTGTACGAGTTGCCTTTTTGTTTTCGTTTTGGTTGTTATCACTTAGTTGTGTTTTGAAAAAACGATGGTATTTCCGGTTTCGAATTATGTTTTAATTAAAATGCTCATTTTAATGTCGCCTGCGCATAGAAAAAGTTAGGGCTGGTTTACGGTCGTTACAAATGTTACCCCGGAACCTGTTATTGATGAGTCTGAGGAAGAAGATACTGATCATGTTCCGGAGCCGCGAGTGAATATTGCAACAACTGGAGAGCAGAACGATACTCTGCAAAAGATTGGAGAGCTAATTGAGCTGAAATTCAAAGAACTAAGCGGGAAAATCGAACAGAACAATGCCCGAATGAGTCAGTTGGGGACCAACTTGACTCTTGGCCAGGAAAGGAGACGAGTGTACGGGGAGCACACCCGAGATACTCATATGACCTCGGCTTATGAGGGAGATTACATTGAGAATGAGGGGGCTAATGAGCCCATTGGAAATCGAAGAAAAGTTCTGCCGTCAGTGGAAGCTTTGCAAAGTCCTTATAACACGTCCAACGCTCTATCGCCATTTTCCATGGCTATTATCGGAGCAACTCGCTCTGAGTTTATTGAAATACCTAAGGATCTTCCACAGTATCGCGGGACAACTGACCCACATGATCATACGTCGAATTTGGAGATTTATGTGAGTTTGATGAATTTCAGTGATGCGGCCATGTGCTTCGCTTTTGCCGCTTCTCTTAAGGAATCGGCCCTCCGATGGTTTAATCGTTTACCAAGGCATTCGATTGTTTCTTATCAGGACTTTAAGGATCAATTCTATTCGGTTTTCACGCCTTTCAATACGCCGATAAAATCTATTTCTTCTTTGACCGATTGCGGTATGACTCTTCGGAAAGATTGTTGGGTTTTATTACCCGTTTCGAGGCCGAGTGTAGGAAGATACCTCGGATAACTTTTAGTGAGAAGGTTGGGGTGCTCCAGCATATTCTAGCTGGACATCCGTTATGTAATTCTTTGAAAAGGGATCCCCCGGAAAGTATGGAGGATTTGTCTCTGAGATGTACGCAATACATCAGAGAAGATGAAGGTTTGCGAGATCATGGTGTGATCGAGTTAAGGGCGTATGGTTCCCAAAATATTGTTGCAAGTCGCGGGCCGTACAAGATTGTCCCGCATGCAAAACAAAAAGTTGAGAGTGTTTCCACATACAATTATGAGCAGATTTTTGCAATTATCGAGCAAAAGAAGGCAGGTTCACTTCGTTATCCTCCTCCTTTGCCCTGGGGCTTGTATTTATAGAGACATCCAGCCCAACTTCACTTACTTGAGCCCATAAGCTCAGTTTAATTCACTTAGCCCAAAACACTTACGTAACCTCCAATTATAATATAATAAATGCCATGTTGATCCTGAAGATTCGAGAACCTATCCCGATCAAGATATTAGTCGGAAATACGATGAGAAAATACCGGTAAACCTCGCAAATTAGTTCTGTGCCTCCCAGGGAAGTTTTGGCAAATTATGAAAATACCCCTGGCCCCGTCTGGGGCAGGGATAACTCAAAACATCCCAAAACGCCGACAAAAACTTTATACGGGGCCCTGCGAGCCTGAATTACGAGAATACCTCCCTGGGAATGACTTGTGACAAATATGAAAATACCAAAAATACTACATAACCACGTCGGACGAGCCCCCTTGTAAGGATAAATACAAGAGAATTCACCCGGGTAATATCTATAGTCCCCTGGTTTTCAGATTCAGATTATGAGTCGTAAACCATATATCACCAGCTCGTCCCGAAAGACGATTATCGTTCGGGAGCCCTGCCGAAAAAATCTTTAGTACGGTTCAAATTCTCTCGTCAATACGATCGTTTTGACACTAAGAACGTCAGATTCTGAGCTCGGGTGAAAATTTCGGGATTTTTCGACTCGGGATATCACCCCTATAAATACCCTGTACGCCCTTCATAACTCACTTTCTCGCGCGGAATCCTGAGCATTCGTGACTTATCGTACCATAACTCGTGAACACTGTGCAATCCGCGAGTAATTGAATGCACCTTGCAATAACTCGCGAACACTGTGCTTCTCTCGACTTTTCGTCAATATCTCGCGAACAGTGTGCAATTCCCTAGAATTTGAACTCACCTTGCAAACACTCGCGAACACTGTGCTTGTCATGACTTTTCGTCAATAAGTCGCGACTTCAGAAACATTTGCAATAACCCGCGAGCACTGTACCACTCCCGACTAAACTTCCACAACTCGCGACTAAGGACTTAAACAGTAATTCTCGTGACTTTTCGCCAATAACTCGCGAGACACTTAGTAAAATTTGTAAAAATAATTTCAAAAAATAAATTTGAATTAAATTTTACCAATGACTTTCGATCGCACCGAATCCTCGGGCTCCACCACTACTTCATCCTCAGATCATTCAGACTCCTCATCCAGTTCGGGGAATTTCGATTCGTTCACAGCCTATTTTCCACCTTGCCTTTCCACCATAAATTCTCATTTTTTCAAGAGGATCACTCGTCTCGAAAACACCCTCGGCCCTCAAAGCTCAGCGGTTGAAGCCCTAAAATCCATTAAAAAACCTTACAGCATGCATGCTAGGAAGTGGGTATCGATTCTTGAACAGTATTATCTCCTTCCCGACTGTGTCTTATACCAACCTGAAACTACCGACTGTCTTTTGACACCTCCGATCGCAACCCACACTATTTCTCTTGAATATTTAGAATGTGGCCTTCGTTTCCCTCTTCATCCTTTCCTCGTAGAATTGCTCTCGCATCTACAAATCCATCTCTTCCAACTGAACCCCAGTTCAATCTCTTTTGTTGTCGCCTTCATAATATTCATGGAGGTGAATTGCATTCCTTTGACCATATACCTTTTCTTTCAAATCTTCCACATTAGTACTGCTGCCAATTTTGGTACCCAAGGTTGCATATTTTTCCGCCCGAGGCACAAGACAAGCCCTTTTCCATTCTCAAACCCCCAATCCAACCACGACTGGAAGAGACACTTCTTTTTTGTCACTTGCCTAGGCTCCACTAGGTTGTCTGCACTTAGCCTTCCTTGCCGTTTCCCAGCTGAGGGGGAACCTTTCCTTCCGGAGTCTTATTATCCTATCCCGCGATCCGTTACTCCAAAAGCTTTAGAGAAGATATTTATCGCGTGCGCTAGATCGGATGGCACCGATTGGACCCCGAAAACGCTTTTCTATGCCCTGATCTTGGTCGCCTCCAACATCCTTCCAGCCCCTACCCATTTCAGTAGGGAACTTTTAGGTATCTATAATCTTTCAACGGCATTTCTCACGTTACTTGCCTTTTTTGCAGATAAAATAATGGCTCCCCCTGAAGGTCATTCGAGATTAGGCGACAAACTTAGATCACTCCGTATTCTTGTTACGGAAAAGGATGAGCTGATCTTCGAGATGGCGCCCGGATCTCGGAACCGCACTGCCGCGGATGAGTTGGCGCAAAGCTTGCAAGAAACGGTGCCGCAGACGGAAGAGGCCCGACCAGTTACTCCAACGCCACCTGCTCCGGTAATGGAGAATCCCGAGCCCGCAGGAAATGAGCCGGCTACAGAGCCCCCCGAGAGTCCTTAAGATTTAATTCGTGTGTCTCGGCGATTAGAGCTTACTGCTAGAGAGTTTTTCCCCGACGAAGGGATGTATGACTTCGCCGAGATACTAGTGGACGTTGTCGGATATGACGAGGAGGGCGAAATAAGCGGGGGTCAACCGATAGACCCGCTGGTGGAGGAGATTGTCCGGGAGACCCGTCCGGAGGAAAGAATAAATCAAGAAGCTCCTTCGGATAGAGGGAAAAGACCGGTGGAGGGCCCCACCGTTTTGGAGATTGCGGAACCCGTTAGGAAGAGTGGGTTAACCGCCGAGTTCCTCGATGCCTTACGAATAAGAGATATACCGAAACATATAGTGAAGGAATGGCTCGAGATGGGACATCAGGCTGGCCAGGTACTAATAAAAGATGGAGTCACATTTCGGATTCCGAGGGGTGATAGTGTTTCCAATAGACAGGCCTTGACGTATTTTGAAAGAAACCCGTCACTAACGCCGCGTGGATGAGATGACCACACGGTATTCACCGACTTCGGTCGGTTGATGAGCCAATTTGCGACCGCGCGTCGCATGATGGGAGAGGTTTGTAATCAGATTGACCATTGTTACTTGCTCTTTGTTTCATCCGTATCTTATATTTTTTTCGTGGTTTTTGCTTTTCTTTCAGATGGAGCGGACGGTTGTGGAGATGAGCACCGTAGCCGCAATAGGGGAGTACTGTATGCTCAGCCATTCGGAGCTTGACAGCCCGGATATAATAGGAGAGCAGACGAAGAAAGCCGCTGAAAAGTTGATACACAATCAGCGTGAAAAGCATGCCCATGAGATGGCGGCGCTACGGGAAGAACATAATAAGGCGATCGAAGCCCTAATTTGGGTTCATCGCAGTGAATTAACGGAGTGTGCGCCGCTTCACATTGGGAAAATTCATGCTCTTGAGCAATCCATCGATACCCTCAAAACGAACGAAAAATACGCTCAAGACAAGCTGAAGGAGGTTAGGGCTGAGACTGAAGACAAGTTGAAAAAGCCAAAGATGCCAATGCTACTGATAAGAAGGCTCTCGGGAAGGCCTTGGAGGAGAATAAAGAATTAAAATCAAAGAATGTGTCCCTCCAATCCACCGTGGACCGTCTTCGGGTTCGAGCCGCTAGGTTGCCATCCCAGGTCAACGACTGCTTCCGGAAACTAATATGGGAGTATACAGTGCGACCTCGTCTGCTCTGTATTTCTTTAGAGGGAGTGTCCAGACTCAGAGAATCTTGGGCATATCCTTGACCCCCGAAGAGAGAGGAAGACTTGATCCTAGTCTTTCCGGGATGTTCGAGCCTATGACTGCGGAAGATAAATTAGATTGCTCGGGTGATCCGTTCGGGGCGCTCCAATTCAATTTGGAGGAGTACTTGCACCAGCAGCTATATTCGGAGGAGATCAAAATACCCGACGAGGGTCAATTGGCGGACGCATTTCGAAGGTTGGCTGCATTATTCCCGGAACCAGTGGGTCCCCTCGTGGAGATCTTCTTAAAGACGAGGAGGTGATGGGTCAACGTGACCCTCCATTATACGTTCCTGCTAGTGTGACAGGAGCTCGTGAGCGCCATGAGGTCGAGATGGCGAGCTTTATTCCCAAGAAGTTGACCGTTGCGGGAACAAAGAAAAAGAGACTGATCCTCCTTCCTCGACTATTAAGCTGGTAAGAAAGCGCCATAGCGAACCCGGTGAAGGTTCGGGCTCCAAGAAGAAGAAGAAATAAACTTCCACATGTGTTTTCTTCATTTTTGTGCTCTCCGCATCTTGTATCCCCTATGTGTATATAAAATTTGATATTGAATTCCTCTCAATTTCTCACTAAATTTAATAATCACATAATTCTGAATAATCTATCTTCTTTTCTTTTCAACTTAATTTATCGCAACATTCTTCAAGGAATATATAGCTACGAATAATTCAAATCGAGAAATATATTTCCGAGATAATAAGAATCTGCCTGAATCTCAATTAGGAAGGCTCAATAATAACGCATATAATAAGAATAGTAATGCGTAAGAGTCCCCAGTGTAGCGAGGCTTGAATAAGTCTGCGATAACTCTAAGGCGAACGCCTATTACAAATTGGTAGATACCTAAAATGAGTCCACCGCTCTACCTTTACCAATATATCTTCGCCACCGGTATATACTTACACCCGGGGCCATCACACACTCACCACCGGTATATACCTGCACCCGAGGCCATCACACACTCGCTGCCGGTATATACTTGCACTCGGGTCGATCACACACTCGCCACCGGTATACACTTGCACCCGGGGCAATCACACTCTTGCCACCATTATATACTTGCACCCGGGGCCATCACACACTCGCCGCCAATATATGCTTGCACCCTGGGGTATCACACTCTCGCCACCGGTACATACTTGCACCCGGGGCCATCACACACTCGCCGCCGGTATATACTTGCACCCGGGGCCATCACATCCCCACGGACGGCGCCAAACTGATCTAGTCTAAAAATATTTTGGGTATTTATTATTAGATCAGTTAATTTTTTAGATATTTGGAGTTCAATTTATGTGGGGAACACTCTCAACTTTGGTTTTGCATGCTTGACAATCTTGTCCGGCCCGCGACTTGCTACAATATTGTGGGAACCATACGCACGTAGATCACACCATGATCTCGCAAACCTTCATCTTCTCGGATGCACTGTGTACATCTCAAAGCCAAATCTTCCATACTTTCGGGGGGGTCTCTATTCAAAGAATTACACAACGGGTGTCCAGCTAGAATAAGCTGGAGCACCCCAACCTTCGCACTCACAGTAATCCGAGGTATCTTCCTACACTCGGCCTCAAAACGGGTAATAAAACACAACAATCTTTCCAAAGAATCATATCGCAATGCGGTCAAAGAAGTCATAGACTTTATTGGCGTATTGAAAGGCGCGAAAGCTGAATAGAATTGATCCTTAAAGTCCTGATATGAAACAATCGAACGCCTCGGTAACCAATTAAACCATCGGAGGGCTGATTCCTTAAGAGAAGCGGCAAAAACGAAGCACATGGCCGCATCAGTGAAATTCATCATACTCACATGAATCTCCAAATTCGACGTATGAGCATGTGGGTCAGTCGACCCGCGATACTGTGGAAGATCCTTAGGCATTTCAATAAACTCAGAGCGAGTGGCTCCAATAATGGAAATGGAAAATGGCGATAGAGCGTAAGACGTGTTCCAAGGACATTGCAAAACTTTCACTGACGGCAGAACTTTTCCTCGATTTCCAATAGGCTCATTAGCCCTCTCATTCTCAATATAATCTCCCTCATAAGCTGAGGTCTGATGAGTATCCCGGGTATGCTCCCCGTACACTCGTCTCCTTTCCTGGCCAAGAGTCAGGTTGGCCTCCAATTCTTCATCCTAGCCTCGTTTTGCTCCAACTTCCCACTCATCTCCTTAAATTTTGATTCTATCAATTCTCCAATCTTTTGCAGAGTATTGCTTTGCTCTCCGGTTGCTGCAGTATTCGCTCGCGGCTCCGGAACACAATCAATATCTTCTTCCTACGCCTCATTATTAACAGGTTCTGGGGTAACATTGTTCCTCCGGGCTCTCCTTTGAGCTTCTACTTGCTCCATTTGGGCGATTAAGGTACGCCTTCGCTCTTCCAAATCGTCATCTGTTTCCGTTTGATCCGCAGATCTAGAGCGTGCAGGTGGCGAAAGGTGGGCATTATTACGGACCGCAACTCGGCCAATTCTTGCGAATTCATAACACTAAGATAAACATTGGCGTGATCGAGGATAAAAACTTGGTGCCCTTCCGGATGAAAACCCGCTCCAGGAGGGCCGAATTGTTACATTTTGAGCTGGGGGCTCCTCCAGAACTGACGGCTGAGCCCCCGGTAACGCAGCAAAATCATCATTAACTTGAGGAATAGGATCCGCCTCATTTTCTTCATCAGAATTCCGAGTAGTCATGATAATAGAAATCCAAACTCAGCAATAAAGCTCTCAATGGGATAAAAATCTCGAGTCCCCACGGACATCGCCAAACTGATCTAGTCTAAAAATATTTTGGAGTGTTTATTTTTAGATCAATCAATTTTTAATTACTTGAAATTATTTTGTTATGAGGACACGAGCGATATACGAGGTTGGGCCCACAATGTGTGAGCTTACGTACTCGGGAGAGCGATGCTCTACCTTGGTTTCCACTATAATAATCAAAGGATACAAGTACAATGAGGTGATAATAATAACACTGGCAGAAACGGCTCGAAAAACGATAGAAAACACTCCGTCGCGCTCGAAGGGCTCGCAGCCGCGAGTTGTGGTCAACAACTCGCATAAAACACTGTATCAGCAACAAGTCGTGAAAAAGATTGTATCAGCAACAAGTCGCGACTGCGTGCAGCAGAGCAATAACTCGCGGAATACACTGTTCCATCAACAAGTCGCGACTGCGAGCAGCAGTGCAATAACTCGCGAAAAACACTGTTCCAGCAACAAGACGAGGATGCAGGATGAAGATCAATAAGTCGCGACTCAGGCTGGGATGCAGGCAACAAGTCACGGCTACGGATGAAAAGTTGCGACTCTACAGTATGCAAAATAGTATTTTGTATTGGAAAGTGTGATAGCAGTCTGAATCCATCCAAATGCACTGGGCCTTGTATTTATAGAGAAATCCAACCTAACTTCACTTACTTGAGCCCATAAGCCCAGTTTAATTCACTTAGCCCAAAACACTTACATAACCTTCAATTATAATATAATAAATGTCATGCTGATCCCGATGTTTCGGGACCCTATCCCGGTCGAGATATTAGTCGGAAATATGATGAGAAAATACCGGTAAACCTCGCAAACTAGTTATGTGCCTCCAAGAAGTGAATTAGCAGCCACATACATCGTTTCACCCGACCGATGTTGTAACGACCCTAATTTGGGCCTAGTTATTATGTTAAAACATGATAATTAAAACGGAAATATTCGAATGTAAACTTAAAACATAGTTCGAAACATGAAAGTACGACAGCATAATTTAGAGTATTCTCCAAAGGACCGAACTCTATCACCGGACAACCGACGACCTCCTTTCTCTGCCCCTATCATATCTCGTCTGCGTCATCTACAAAATCTGTAAAGCGGTCACAATCTATTAAAGGAAACTTCATACATACTACACATTATCTTTTCATTTCTTAGTTAAATCGTACACGCACACATGAATAATTCCATTTAACCATTTTCTTATTTCCCTCTTCTTTTACCCTTATCATTCCCGTCATTCATTAACTTTACTGATGCCGAGATTAACATGCTCGGTGCATGTCCCGCCCAAGCCAACCGTTAGCTGTTGGATGACTTGACTGGCCATATGCTTTCCTTCCCCGGGTGGGTACTTAGGCGCTACCCCTTTTTCCACCCGGATCCGTTCTGCCCTCTTCGTACGTATCTTTTCCTTTTTGGAACTTATCGTTCCCTTCATCAGGCATGCCCTTCCTTTGGCGAATCGTGTACTTGGCACGATGCCGGGTTCCATCGGACGGTCCATCCTTCCTCACCCGAGTCTTATTATCATTTATTTCGTTCATTCGTATCATTTCTTCCTTCTTCATTAACCCAATCCCATTCCCTAAGCCTGAACCTTCCCTTACTATATTGTGTTCACTCCGCTTACCGTTTGCTTTAGCCTGTTATAATCTTCCCGTGCTTTCCCTGCATTTCGTAACAAGTCTTAGTTATTCGAATTCTAAAGTTATTATCTTATTGTTAACTATGTGATTACCGTAGACCTTACGTGCCCTTTTCCTCCCACGATCCGACTTCGGGATGTAACGAAAACACTCGAACTTAGTATTTCCGCGAAAATTCTACTTCTGCCCTGAAATCCGCGATAATAATACCCTAGGATTAAAATCCGCGATAATATTGCACTGGGATGAAATTCGCGATAATTTATGCCTTACTGGAAATCCGCGACAATTTTACTCTTCGTAAATTTTCGCGACAATTTTGCCTTCGTAAATTTTCACGACAATTTTACCCTTCAAAATATTCGCGACAATTCTTGCCTTCAAATTTTCCGCGATAATTTTTGCCCTTGGAAATTTTCGCGACAATTTCCTTCTTCGTCCCAATTTTCGAATTTTCGTGTCTTAATGATGATTAACTCATTTTTGGGCCTCCTCACCCCTATTTATAGACATCCTAACTTTTCTAATTCACATTTTAACCCCTCCTTCCTTTGCTTTGACCCCCTTTTAATCTTTTTCTTTACTTTTCTACTTTTCGTTTCTTTTTACGTTCTTTCGTTCCCGTATCCCTCATTATCTCTCGTCTAGACTTTTACCGCTACGTTCCCTACTATTTGTTTCATTGTACCTTTTTCTCGGCTATTACAGATGTGCTCCCGGGAGGCAAATTACGAAAATACCCCTAGCCCCGTCCAGGGCCGGGATAACTCAAAACATCCCAAAACGCCGACAAAAACTTTATACGGGGCCCAGCGAGCCTGAATTACGAGAATACCCCCTGGGAATGTCTTGTGATAAAATATGAAAATACCGAAAATACTACATAACCACGTCGGACGAGCCCCCGGGTAAGGATAAATACAAGAGAATATACCCGGGTAATATCAGATTCGAAATGCGCCCTCAAACGTTCTTATCAGGCATTACATCAGATGGGGCGCTTTATGGAAGTGAACATGGTCCAATTAACGGATTTTGATAAAATTACAATATCATTTGTACCAGAGGATTTATCTGGGGTTTTCTCCCCACAGGATGATGCATTGGTGTTCTCCCCCATTATTGCGAATCATCCTATTTCTCGAGTTTTAGTCGACACCGGAGCTGCTACCAACATATTGACTCTTGCAGCCTTTGAGCAGATGGCATTGAAAGGAACCACCCAACTCCAGCCCGTGCATATAAAGTTTGTTGGTTTAATAATTGCGTTGTTGCTGCCGAAGGATTTGTTTTTCTGCCTGTAACCTTGGGCGATCCCGAAATATCAAGAACTTTGATGGTGGAATTTGTGGTGGTGGATCTCCCTATACTCCCCTATAATGCGATCATTGTGAGAAGTTGTTTGAACCTATTTGGAGCTGTGGTATCTTAACCACATTTGATGATGAAGTTCCCAACACCGTTAGGGGTTGGGAAGATGAAGGGAGATCAAGAGCTGGCACGCTCTTGTTATAATGTGATGTGTAGAAGTGGTATGGATGGATCAAAAGCGAAGTTACCCGTTTGTATGGTGGAATTCTCGTCCGATGAAGTTATTGATACAAATGACAGACCGTCTCTTAGGAAGTTTAAAGAGAACGATATGAAGATTGAGCCTTTGGGAATCAAGACAGTGCCTCTATTCCCCGGTAATCTTGAAAAGATAGTGACGATCGGTTCCGAGTTGTCACCAGAGGTTGAGAAGGAGGTAATTTCTTTATTGCAAAGTAATGTAGATGTTTTTGCTTGGTCTTATCAGGATTACGTGGGGGTTGATCCCCAAGTCTGTTCTCATAGACTCAATGTTAACCCATATGTGCGACCAGTTCATCAGAAAAAGATGAAGTTTTCTCCTGAGAAAGATAGGGCGATTGATGAGGAGGTGGAAAGTTTGTTGCACGCAGGATTCATAGAGCCTGTTAGATACGCAGATTGGATCGCGAATCCAGTGGTGGTCCCAAAGTCGAATGGTGGCTGGAGAGTTTGCATTGATTTTACTAATTTGAATAAAACATGCCCGAAGGATCCGTATCCGCTGCCGGCCATTGACATGATGGTAGATGTGGCCAGTGGCTTTGAATTCCTTAGTATGTTAGATGCTTTTAAGGGATATAATCAAAATTTTATGCATTGTGAGGATAAGTTGTTTACTTCATTTATGACAAATAAAGACATTTTTTGCTATAGAGTTATGCCATTTGGGTTGAAAAATGCTGGGGCCACCTGTAACGATCGTAAACCGGCCCTAACAATGTCTATGCGCAAGTAAGGTGAAACCAAACATTTTAACAAAACGTAATTCGAATCCGAGGAAATGTCATCGTTTTTCAAAGTACAACTAGATAATAAAAGAAGCAAAACAACAAAATCCAAAGGGGTGACTCGTACAGTGGACGATCGACGACCTTAGCTCCAATGTCACCTAAGCCTCCGGTTCTCCCCCTACAAAATCTATAAAACGGTCATAGTCTATTAAAAGAAACTTCTGTAAAGTGTATTTAATTAGCAAGACTTTATCCCTCTCTTTCTCCTTATTTTAGCTTACATACGCTCTTATCTTTTCCTGTCTTTTTANAGAGCCAGTCCATTCCCAGTATGACATCGAAACCCATGCACCCTAACTCAATCAAATCGGCTCTCGTCCTCACGGTTCCTACCTCTATTGTACATCCTCAGTGGACCCTCTTTGCTTCTAGGGTTTGCGGTCCAGGCGTTTTAACCATTATTTTTGCGCGGTTACCTTGGGTTACGAATTGCCGCGCTAATCTCTCTGAAATGAACGAATGTGTCGCTCCGCAGTCAAATAGTTCATAAACGGTAAAGCCATTAACTAACAATGTACCTGCCACGACGTCCTCAGCTTCTGACGCCTGTTCCCTGTTCACCGCAAATTCTCGGGCGTTTCCAGTAGCTCTCTCTCTTGTTGCCGTTTATGTTTTCTTCTTCTTGGGGCAGTCCCGCGCATAATGTCCCTCATTCCCGCACATGTAGCACACGTTACTTCCGACGCGGCATTCCCCATAGTGGCTGTAACGACCGTAAACCAGCCCTAACGATTTCTATGCGCAAGCGAAATGAAAATGAACATTTTAATTAAAACATAATTCGAAACCGGGAATACCATCATTTTTCAATATACAACTAGGTAATAACAACCAAAACGAAAATCAAAAGGGTAACTCGTACAGCGGACGATCGACGACCTCAGTTCCAATGAAACCTAAGTCTCCGGTCCTCCCCCTACAAAATCTGTAAAACGGTCATAGTCTATTAAAAGAAACTTCTGTATAATGTATTTAGACTCGCAAGATTTTATCAATTTTCCTTTCGTTCTTTTATTTTACTTATTCACTTATCTTTTCCTCTCCTCTCTATATTCTTTCTCCTTACTCTTTTACGTTTTCTACTGTGGTCGGTATTTACATGCCCGACGACATGTCCCGCCCAAACCAACCGTTAGCTATTAGCTGGCTCGACGAGACTATATGCTTCCCTTCTCCGGTCAGGTTTCGGGCGCTACCCCGTCCTACCCGGTTCCGTTTGGCTCTGTAATGCGCACAATTATGTTCCGGGAAACTCAAGTATTCCTTCCTCGGACATGTCCTACCTGTGGCTGACCGTGCTCATGTACACGATGCCGGGTTCGGTGTTCTCACCTCGCCCCGAGTTTTCTGTTTTTATTCACGCTCCTTTCTGTTCAATTTAATGTTCACTAAATCCATAATTGTGAACCTTCTTTTAATCTACTATGTTCGCTCCGCTTACATGGTCGTTCTGTCGTGACAATTCGGCCCAAATCCACGACAATTATGCAAGTAAATCCCAAAATCGCGATAATTTACACTTCAGCCCCAAATCCACTACAATTTACACGCAGTCCCTGATTTTCGTGATAATTTACACTTCAGCCCCAAATCCGCGACAATTTACACGCAGTCCCTGATTTTCGCGATAATTTACCCCTTCAGCCCAAATCCGCGACAATTTTGCATGTGGATCCAAAAACCGCGACAATTTCCTTCATGGTCCAGATATTCGCGATAATTTCACAGCGACCCTGATTTCCGCGATAATATTCGCCTTTCCCCCAGTTTTCGCGATAATTTTCCTCTTCGCCCTGATTTCCGCGATAATTTCTTCTTTACTCCAATTTACGCGATAATTTCAATTTCTCTCGAATTTCCCACGTTTTTTGTGCCAAATGACCCCTTCTTTCCCATTCCACTCCTATTTATAGGTTTCTAATTTTTCCAAATGACCCTTTAGCCCCTCCTACCTCATTTCTCTCTTCTTATATTTAATTTACTAAACTACCCCTCATTTCATGTTTTTAACAAAAAATTATGCGATTCTAACTTGTCTGGATTCCGTTTGTGCCGTCTTCCTGGGTTATCACAGTAACCCCTCTGACACTTAGGACAGGTCGGCCTTGTGGGAGGTCCCAGTGCTGGTCCTACACTCTCCGTGTTGCTCTTCCCCTTCCATGCCTCTCGGTTGCGAAAATCCGTTTTAGCTCCTCCCTTGGTTCGCTCGTTGTCTAACCTCCTGAATCCCCCATCCACTCGCACTGCGGCTGCTACTAGTCTTGAGAATTCCTCATTGTCCCTACTGTACATGGCTAGTCTGATCTTTTCATTCAGCCCCTCCGTGAAACGGCTCATCTTTTCTTGTTCGCTCCCCATAACCTCGGGGGCGTATCTACCCAGTTCGACAAACTCTTGAATGTAATCCATGACCGTGCGATTTAATTGTGTCAGCCTGTGGAATTCTGCTCTCTTGTCCTTTTTTAGTCCTTTCGGAATATAATAGTCCATGAATGCCTCCCTAAACTTCGTCCATGGAATCGGGCCTCCCTTCAACAAAAATGCCGAGACACTTCCCCACCAGCGGGCGGTACTCCCGTGGAACCATAACGTCGCCAGTCCCAATCTCATCTCAGCTGGTGCTTCCAGCAAGTCGAATTTCTCCTCCAGTCGGAACATCCATGCTTCTGCATCTTTCGCCTTACCCCTGAGAAGCTGCTCATTCCCGCTTTCTTCAATTCTTCGTTGTAGTACATGCGACTCTTCTCCCTTGCGTATCCCCGGGTGTCGTCTAAGTTGTTCGTCCCCCTTCCCTGGCCTTGCATCACGGTGTTCAGCAACGTTGTAGCCATGGTTTGGAATATGTCCCTCAAGTTATCCTGGTTGATGATAGTAGGGATGGTAGAGTACACGATTGGGGTTTCAGGTGTCGGTGCTTGCTCTGACCCCTCACTTGGTGTCCCTTGGTTGACGCGTGCTCTTGTTCTTGGCGCCATCCTGAAAATTGTCTATTAGTTCCATACCCATCTATTAGCGCTCTTCTATGTCTAGTTATCTTTCTATTGCATATGGTCGATCGTCCTCTACGGCCTAGGTCACGCTCCTATGCTAGCCTTGGATCGTCTCAACACCGATTTAGTGTCGAGAAATGCTCTGATACCATTTGTAACGATCGTAAACCGGCCCTAACAATGTCTATGCGCAAGTAAGGTGAAACCAAACATTTTAACAAAACGTAATTCAAATCCGAGGAAATGTCATCGTTTTTCAAAGTACAACTAGATAATAAAAGAAGCAAAACAACAAAATCCAAAGGGGTGACTCGTACAGTGGACGATCGACGACCTTAGCTCCAATGTCACCTAAGCCTCCGGTTCTCCCCCTACAAAATCTGTAAAACGGTCATAGTCTATTAAAAGAAACTTCTGTAAAGTGTATTTAATTAGCAAGACTTTATCCCTCTCTTTCTCCTTATTTTAGCTTACATACGCTCTTATCTTTTCCTGTCTTTTTAGATTTCCTCTCCTTATCCTTGCTGGTTTCCTACTATGATCGGTTTTTACATGCCCGATGACATGTCTCGCCCAAACCAACCTTTAGCTGTTAGTTGGCTCGACGAGAATATATGCTTCCCTTCTCCGGCCAAGACTCGGGCGCTACACCGTTCCTATCCGGTTCCGTTCGGCCCTGTAGTGCGCACAGTTCGGTTCTGGTGAACTCACGTATTCCTTCCTCGGACATGTCCTACCTGTGGCTGATCGTGCTCATGAACACGATGCCTGGTTCGGTGTTCTCACCTCGCCCCGAGATTTCTTTTTCTGTTTCTTAGTTCACACCCTTTCGATTCGATTTAATATTCATTTAAATTTCTAACCGTGAACCTTCTTTTAATTTACTATGTTTGCTCCGCTTACCTGGTGGTTCTATCGCCTCGTGCTTACTTGTTCCCTACTCCCTGCATATACGTATTAACATGTTATACCGTTGTGTAGCCCTATGACTAACTCTCGTTAATTAGTCGAATTATGCGTCAATTGGCGGTCTTACCCTAGGATTTGCGATGAACTATGCTACGGTCCACAATTTGCAGCCAAGTCGGGTGTCGCCCTTCGGATTTACGATAAATTGCGTATCGGTCCTTAATTTCAGCGACAATTTGCATTTAGGTTCATTTCCGCGATAATTTCACCACAGCCCTCAAATCCGCGACAATTTACACGTAAGTCCTTGAAATTCGTGATAATTCTGCGCTTTAGTCCATTTTCGCGACAGTTTGCAAGCGGATCCCAGAATCGATACAATTTGCTTCTTGGCCCCTAATTTCCGCGATGATATTGCAGCAGGCCTGATTTCCGCGATAATATTTGCCTTTACCCCAGTTTTCGCGATAATCCAATTCTTACCCCCATTTTCCGCGATAATATTGCAGCAACCCTGATTTCCGCGATAATCTTCGCCTTTACCCCGTTTTTCGCGATAATTTCAATTCCTCTCGAATTTCTCAAGTTTTTTTGTGCCAAATGACCCCTTCTTTCCCCATTCCACTCCTATTTATAGATATCTTAACTTGACTAAATGACCCTTTAACCCCAACTCCTAAAATTCCCTCTTCTTATATTAAATTACTAAACTACCCCTTATTTCATGTTTTTAACAAGAATTTATGCGATTCTAACCTGTCCGACTTCCGTTTGTGCCGCCTTCCCGGGTCGTTATAGTTGGCCTAGTGGATGTCCGAAATAATGACCCCGTGTTTCGCCACCCGTGCGTTCTTGATCCGCGGATCAAACCGAAAACGATGAAGATTTGGAGGAACGAAGACGTATCTTAGTTGCTCAATTAGAAGAAGTTAAAACTCGAAGGAGAGCCCGGAGGAACAATGTTATCCCGGGACTCGTTAATGATGAGGTGGCAGAGGAAGACACTGATCATATTCCGGAGAAACAAGTGAATTGTAATAGCCGAGAAAAAGGTACGAGGTTACAAATAGTAGGGAATGTAGCGGTAAAGTCTAGACGAGAGATAATGAGAGATACGGGAATGAAATAACGTAAAAGGGAACGAAAAATGGAAAAGTAATGAAAAAGATAAAAGAGGGGTCAAAAGCAAAAGGAATGAGGGGTCAAACTGTGAATTAGAAAAGTTTGGATGTCTATAAATAGGGGTGAGGAGGCCCAAAAACGAGTTAATCATCATTAAAACCCGAAAATTCGAAAATTCCCGCGAAGAAGGAAATTATCGCGAATTTCACGTGCATGTTTTTTTATCGCGGAAATTTTCATGAGCAAATTGTCGCGAATTTTATTTGAAGAGGAAATTGTCGAGAAAGTGGAGGCTGTGTAAATTATCGCGGAAATTGTGAACAGTGCAGTATTATCGCGGATTTGATGATGAAGAGAATTATCGCGGATTTTGCTTAGTGAAGAGAATTGTCGCGGATTTGGTTTCAAGAGTAAATTATCGCGGATTTCATATTTCAGCATACAATTATCGCGAATTTCGAGGAAATTCTAAGTTTAAGTGTTTTCGTCGCGTCTCGACGTCGGATCGTAGGAGGAATGGAACACGTAAGGTCTACGGTAACCACATAGTTAACAATAGGATAATAACGTCGAAATTCGAGTAACTAAAACCTATTACGAAATGCATTAAAGCGCGGAAAGACTATAACAAGCGAAAGCAACGGTAAGCGGAGTGAACACAATATACTAAGGGTAGGTTCAGACTTAAGGAATGGGATTGGGTTAATAAAGAAGGAAGAAATGATACGAATGAACGAGATAAATGATAATAAGACTCGGGGTGAGGAAGGATGGACCGTCCGACCGAACCCGGCATCGTGCCTAGTACACGATTCGCCAAATGAAGGGATGCATGATGAAGGGAACGATGAGTTCCAAAGAGGAAAAGATACGTACGAAGAGGGCGGAACATATCCGGGTGGAAAAAGGGGTAGCGCCTAAGTACCCACCTGGGGAAGGGATGCATATGGCCCGTCGAGTCATCCAACAGCTAACGGTTGGCTTGGGCGGGACATGCACCGAGCATGTTAATCTCGGCAACAGAAAAGTTATTGAATGATGGAAATGATGAGGGTAAAAGAAGAGGGAAATAAGAAAACGGTTAAGTGAATTGGTTCATGTGTGTGTGTATGATGTAACTAAGAAGTAAGAAAGATAATGTGTAGTATGTGTGAAGTTTCCTTTAATAGATTGTGACCGCTTTACAGATTTTGTAGGTGACGCAGGTGAGATATGATAGGGATGGGAAAGGAGGTCGTCGGTTGTCCGGTGATAGAGTCCGGTCCTTCGGAGAACACTCTAAATTATGCTGTCGTACTTTAATGTTTCGTACTATGTTTTAAATTTGCTTTCGAATATTCCGTTTTAATTATCATGTTTTAACAAAACGACTAGGCCCAAATTAGGGTCGTTACATGAGTACTGTGGCAACCGGAGAGCATAATGATACTTTACAAAGAATTGGGGATTTAATAGAATTGAAATTTAAGGAGATGAGCGGAAAGATGGAACAAAACGAAGCCATTATGAACCAATTGGAGGACAATCTGACTCTTGGCTAGGAAAGGAGACGGGTATATGGTGAGCAGACCCGAGATACTCATCAGACTTCTGCTTACGAGGGTGATCATATCGAACAGGAAATGGCTAGTGAGCCTTATGGTAATCGAGGAAAGACTTTTCCATCTTTGCCTTATCTCCTTTATCCACGGCAATTATTGGTGCCACTCGTTCCGAGTTTATTGAAATGCCTAAGGATCTTTCGCAGTATCGTGGGTCGACTAACCCACATGCTCATACATTGAATTTGGAGATTCTTGTCAGCTTGATAAATTTCAACGATGCTGCAATGTGTTCCGTTTTCGCAGCTTCTCTTAAGCAATCAGCCCTCCGATAGTTTCTTCGTTTACCGACGCGCTCTATTGTTTCATATCAGGATTTTAAAGTTCAATTTTATTCAGATTTTGCACCTTTCAATACGCCCATAAAGTCTATTACTTCTTTGACCGAGTTGCGGTATGATTCTCCAGAGAGATTGTTGGGTTTTGTTACCCGTTTGGAAGTCGAGTGTAGGAAGATACCTCGGATTACTGTTAGAGAGAAAATTGGGGTGCTCCAGCTGATTCTTGCTGGACATCTGTTGTGTAATTCTTTGAATAGAGATCCCCCGAAAATATGGAAGAATTGGCATTGAGATGTATGCAGTACATCCGGGAGGATAAAGGCTTGCGAGATCATGGAGTGATCGAGATGCGAACTTATGGTTCCCACATTATCGTTGCAAGCCGAGTGTCGGAACAGAATGTCTCGCAATTACGATCAAAGTTGAGAACGTACCCCGCGTTCAGTTATGAACAGATTTTTACCTTTATTGAACAGAAAAAAGGTGGATCCGTTCGCTATCCCCCTCCATTGGAAGAGCCAACACCGGGGACTTACGAATCCCAAGCATTCTGTTGTTTTCATTGAAGTTTTGGACATGCCACTAACGATAGTCGAGAATTGATGTCTGAAGTTGAGAGGTTGTTAGAATTAGGTCAGCTAGATGAGTTGATTAGCACTGTGGAAGCGCTGCCGGAAGCTAACTCGGGAAAGAATGATATAAGTGTTCAGTTGGGGACAGCGGCAAAAACCCCAAAGGCAGATCTGCCACGACCTAACACGAGAGGCCGTGGGTATGGAGGACAACGTGGCAAGCATTAGAGGGGTGGCCAAAGAGGATATCTTAACAGCGGTCGGCAGAACCGCAGAGACGAATGAAGGGAGAATAATAACGGTGGTCGAGGTAGGAATCAACAACATAGGAATCAACAAGGATATCAGCAGGAAGGTTATCATCCTGCCCATGGAAATCGGCATCCACCTACTCCTCCTCTTGCTGGCCCGAATCCATGTCAACCTATTTTAAATATCTAGGAAGCTCATCCGAGGTGGGGTAATCTAGGCCGAAATATTATGACTATTTCAGGAGGAAGGAGCGTGGGTGTAACGTCCCGTCATTCCGCTTGCATTATATTGTCCGTTTTGGACTAGGCTGACCCTAATGACACCCACCTAGTCCTCACGGATTTACTTTTTCCCTAGCACCCACACTTCCGAATGGGTCACCCATCCCTGAATTGCTCCAGGGTGAGCACGCTTAACTTTTGAGTTCTAACGTTCCGCTTGCCACTTTGCTAGGGAAAAGGCCTCGTGCAATGGAAGACGAATCACTATACTTAATCTCTTATCGTTCCCCGTCTATAGCCGATGTAGGGATTCGCCTAAGGTGCCCTCTCTCTCGCACCCCCGAGGGGTCCTTACATTCACCCCTCCATATGGACTCAGCGTCCTCGCTGAGGTTTTCCCCAACACACCGACTATTACCCGGGTCCTACTCCGATACCATTTTGTAACGACCCTAATTTGGGTCTAGCTATTTTGGTAAAACGTGCTAAATAAAACGAAACATTCGAATGTAAACTTAAAACAAAGTTCGAAAACATTAAAGTTTAACAACATAATTTAGAGTGTTCTAAAAAGACCGGACTCTATCGCTGGACAACCGACGACCTCCAGTATCAGATTGAATATATCTCGAGACGAGCTATAAAGGCCTAGGATTTAGTGGACTTCATAGTGGAAATGACTCGATTAGAAGAATTGGGTAATGAGGAATACTGTAATGCATTTGTCGATGGATCAGTTTCCGATGGGCGAGCTGTAACGACCCTAATTTGGGCCTAGCTGTTTTGTTAAAACGTGCTAAATAAAACGAAAACATTCAAATGTAAACTTAAAACGTAGTTCGACAACATAATTTAGAGCGTTCTCCAAAAAGACCGGACTCTATCACCGGACAACCGACGAACTCCTTCCCATGCCCTTCTCATACCTCGTCCGCGTCACCTACAGAATCTGTAAAGCGGTCACAATTTATTAAATGAAACTTCACACACACTACACAATATCTTTTCATTTCTTAATTAAACCGCACACACACGCTTGAATCATTCCTTTTAATCGCTTCTTATTTTCTTCTTCTTTTACCCTTATCATTCCCCTCATACTTTAACTTTACTGTTGCCGAGAGAAACATGCTCGGTACATGTCCCACCCAAGCCAACCGTTAGCTGTTGGATGACTCGACGGGCCATATGCTTCCCTTCCCAGGGTGGTTACTTAGGCGCTACCCCTTTTTCCACCCGGATCAGTTTTGCCCTTTTCGTACGTATCTTTCTATCTTTGGAACTTATCGTTCCCTTCATCAGGCATGCCCTTCCTTTGGCGAATCAGATACTAGGCACGATGCCGGGTACGGTCGGACGGTCCATCCGTCCTCACCCCGAGTCTTATTAACATTTATCTTATTCATTCGTGTCTTTTTCTTTCTTCCTTAATGACCCAATCTCGTTCCCTATGTCTGAACCTTCCCTTACTACATTGTGTTCACTCCGCTTACCTGTTGTTTTTCACTTGTTATAATCTCTAGTGCTTCCCTGCAATCCATAACATGTTTCAGTACTTCATTATTTTGACGTTATTATCTTATTATTGACTGTTTGGTTACCGTAGACCCTTCGTATCTTTCCCTTTCACGATCCAACATTGAAATGCGACGAAAACACCCTAATTGTATGTTTCCGCGATAAAGCTATTCTGTTCTTGAAATCCGCGACAAAACCACACACTGTTTAGTTTTTCGCGATAATTTATCAAACTATGAATTTCCACGACAATTTTCCTCTTCGAACAAATCCGCGATAATTTTCAACTTTGGCAGTTTTCGCTATAATTTTCCATGTTAATCATTTTTCGCGATAATTTTCCACGTTAATCATTTTTTGCGACAAAGTTTCTTACCAAAATTAATGCGATAAAGTTGCTTAGAAAATTTTCGCGACAATTTGTACTGCTCTCGACATTTCCGCGATAATTTAGTGCTTTGACGTTTTTCCGTACGTTTTAGTGATTTAGTGATAAATGACTTAGTTTTTGGGCGTTCTAACCCCTATTTATAGACATTTTAACTTCCCTAATTCACATTTTGACCCCTCTCACTTTTCATTTTACCCCTCCTTTATCTTTTGCTTTACTTTCAATCTTTTCGTTTCTTTTATCATTCTTTCGTTCCCGTATCCCTCGATATTTATCCTTTAGAATTTATCACTATATTCCCAATCATCATTCCGACATACATTTTTCCTGGCTATTGAGATTATAACAAGTGAAAAACAACAGGTAAGCGGAGTGAACACAATGTAGTAAGGGAAGGTTCAGACTTAGGGAACGGGATTGGGTCATTAAGGAAGAAAGAAAAAGACACGAATGAATAAGATAAATGTTAATAAGACTCGGGGTGAGGAAGGATGGACCGTCCAACCGAACCTGGCATCGTGCCTAGTACACGATTCGCCAAAGGAAGGGCATGCCTGATGAAGGGAACGATAAGTTCCAAAGATAGAAAGATACGTACGAAAAGGGCAAAACTGATCCGGGTGGAAAAAGGGGTAGCGCCTAAGTAACCACCCGGGGAAGGGAAGCATATGGCCCGTCGAGTCATCCAACATCTAACGGTTGGCTTGGGCGGGACATGTACCGAGCATGTCTCTCTCGGCAACAGTAAAGTTAAAGTATGAGGGAATGATAAATGTAAAAGAAGAAGAAAATAAGAAGCGATTAAAAGGTATGATTCAAGCGTGTGTGTGCGGTTTAATTAAGAAATGAAAGATAATGTGTAGCGTGTGTGAAGTTTCCTTTAATAAATTGTGATCGCTTTACAGATTTTGTAGGTGGCGCGGACGAGGTATGAGACGGGCATGGGAAGGAGGTCGTCGGTTGTCCGGTGATAGAGTCCGGTCATTTTGGAGAACACTCTAAATTATGTTGTCGAACTTAGATGTTTTTGAACTACGTTTTAAGTTTACATTCGAATGTTTTCGTTTTATTTAGCACGTTTTAACAATACAGCTATGCCCAAATTAGGGTCGTTACAAATGGTATCAGAGCGTAACATCGTTACTAAACCGGTAACGGTGGGATCCTACGTAGAAAAGTCTAGGAAAAAGATAGGAGGACAACCGACCATAGGAAGGGATGGGCATAGAATGTAATGAATGACACGAGTAGGCATAGACATAACGAGAGCTTGATGTAGGAATGGCTCGTAGGACGAGAGCGCATGGAAACCGAGAGGAGGATAGCCATGCATCACAACAAGCACTGGCGACAGAGACTCAGGTTGCGGATTCATCGACGCCTCTCACGCTCAGCCAGGAAAGTCTCAGGGATCTGTTCTAAACCATGGCGTGTTCCCTAGTTAGTGCAATAAGACTAGGACAGACGGAGAAGGGAAAATCCGTGCAAATGGAACTAGTGCCAAGACCGGAAAAGGATAGGAAGTACTACAACGAGGCATTAAAGAAGTCTGGGATGAACAGTTTCACGAGGTATAAGATAGGGGACGCGGAGGCGTGAATTATCCGCCTTGAGGAGAAGTTCGAACTGATTGAAGCCCCTGAGGAGCTTAGGGCAGGATTGGCCCTGCTATGGTTCGACGGTAGCACTGTCCGATGGTGGGGGAGCGTGTCGGCATCATTACTGAAGGATGGACCCATCTCTTGGGAGAAGTTTAAGAATGTGTTCTTGGATTACTTCGTGCCGAAAGGACTTAAGAAAGATAAGAGGGCCGAATTTAACAGATTGACTCTAGGAAACCTCCCCGTCATGTAGTACATGCATGAATTCATAGAACTAGGCAGGTACGCCCTCGAGATCACGGGAATTGAACAGGAAAAGATGCACCGCTTTACACAAGGGCTGAATGAAAAGGTGAAACTAACTTTGTATGGCCGCGACGACGATGAATTTTCCAGTTTGGTGGTGGCGGCAATCCGAGTGGATGGAGGATTGCGGAGAATGGATAACTAATGCACCAGAAGCTCTGCGAGGAACAAAGTTCAGGGACGGGGAGAGTGGAAAGGAAAGATCACTACAGAGAGTTTCGGATCGGCACAAGGACCACCGATCAGGCCTGCGTGCGCCAAATGCGGGAAGAACCATTTTGGAGAATGCCGAGCAGAAACCAACAGTTGTTTCAAGTGCGGCCAGGAAGGACACTTTGCCATAGATTGCCCGAAGAGGAGGAGAATCGAAACCGGGTTATCCGAAAACAGGGTAAGGGAAAGGATTACTGGAAATGCTTGAGTGTTCGCTGTGATCAAGGAACAGGCCTCGGAGGCTGAAGACGTCGTGGCAGGTACACTACTTGTTAACGGCTTTACAGCTTTCGTATTATTTGACTGTGGGGCGACACATTCGTTTGTGTCGGAGAAGTTAGCGAAACAATTTGGGATAATGGGAAGTAACGCTAAAATCAAAGTAAAAACACCGGGATCCAAAGCCATGGAGGCAAACAGAATCTATAAAGGATGCACTGTGGAAGTGGATACAGTGCGAACAGAGGCATATTTGATTGAGTTATGGGATATGTGGTTCGATGCTATACTTGAAATGGATTGGTTATCTAAGTACGATGCGCAGGTGAGATGTCGGGAACGTACGATCACTTTTAGTACACCGCAGGAAAGGAGAAAGGACATGGTCGGAAAACCGATTATGAGTGAGGATGAGGAATATAAGGATCGATCAAACTGGCTAGCATTTGCCACGACGGAGAAGGAAGGGACACAATTGAAGTCCGTTCCAGTGGTTTGTGATTACAGTGACGTATTTCCCGACGAGCTAACGGGTCAACCGGCTCAGAGAGAAGTGGAAATAGAAATAGAACTACTCCCTGGAACACAACAAATCTCCAAGGCTCCGTACCGAATGGCACCCAGAGAGATGCAAGAACTGAAACAACAGATTGAGTCGCTATTGGAAAAAGGATTTATAAGGCCAAGCAACTCCCCTTGGGGAGCACCAGTGTTATTTGTTAGAAGGAAAAGCGACGAGTTAAGACTGTGTTAGGACTACCGAGAGTTAAACAAGGTCACGATAAAGAACAAGTATCCGTTGCCTAGAATCGACAAATTGTTTGATCAGTTACAAGGCGCGAAGGTGTTCTCAAAATTAGACTTGAGGTCAGGGTATCATTAGGTCCGAGTAAGAGAAGGAGACATACCAAAGATAGTCATTCGAACGAGGTACGACCATTACGAATGCACGGTAGTACCGTTCGGTTTGACTAATGCTCCATCAATTTTCATGGATTTGATGAATCGAGTATTTCGTCGGTACCTAGACAAGTTCGTGGTGGTGTTCATTGACGACATCCTAGTTTACTATCACATTCGGGAAGAACACGAACAACATCTGAGAATAGTATTACAGACTCTCAGACAAGAGAAGTTGTATGCCAAATACAGCAAGTGTGAATTTATGATGGACATCATAGCTTCTCTAGGACACGTGATATCAGCAGGAGGGGTGACGGTAGATCCAACCAAGATAGAGACAGTGATGAATTGGCCCAGACCGACAAATGCTCGAGATGTGAAGAGTTTCTTAGGATTAGCCGAGTACTATTGGAAATTCATCGAGGGGTTCGCAAGAATTGCTAAACCGTTGACTAATTTGACCAGAAAGGAAACGAGGTATACGTCGGATGAGAAATGCGAAGAGAGTTTTGAATCTCTCAAAACGAAATTGACATCGGCACCAATACTGGTATTACCCACACCATGACATGACTACACAGTATACATCGACGCATCGAAGGAAGGACTCAGGTGTGTACTGATGCAGGGAGGGAAAGTTATAGCATATGCATCCCGTCAATTGAAGATACACGAGTTGAACTATCCGACACACGATTTAGAATTAGCCGTCGTGGTATTCGCACTCAAGATTTGGAGACATTACCTGTACCGTGTTAAGTGCGAGATATTCACCGACCACAAGAGTTTGAAGTACCTATTCACCCAGAGGGAGCTTAACATGGGACAACGGAGATGGTTGGAATTGATAAAGGATTACGACTTGGACATTCAGTATCAACCCGTAAAGGCGAACCAGGTAGCCGATGCACTCAGCAGGAAGACTCATGGCGTGCTAGCAAACACGTTGGTAAGGGAAATGGAAAACCTACAACTGAAAGTTGTAGAGTCAACCACAGTCATGTTAGGGACGGTTACAGCAAAACCAGAGATACTGGAGGAGGTACTAAAAGCACAGATAGCAGACCTCGAGAAACCCGTAATGCGAAAAGAGGGAAACAGAACCGATAAATCAGAGATAAACCAAGGAACCGATGGGCTAATTAGAATGAATGAACGGATATGGCTACCGAACAGGCCAGAGCTAAGGAAGAAGATTATAGTAGAAGCACACAGTTCGGCCTTCTCAGTTCACCCAGGAAGTACTAAGACGTATCGGGACCTAAAGACGCACTGGTTGTGGAACGGAATGAAAAATTAGATCACAAACTTTGTGGCCAAATGCGAAAATTGCCAACGAGTTAAGGCCGAACACCAACGCCTGGGAGGTGAGCTACAACCCTTAGAGATTCCGGAGTGGAAATTGGATAGCATCGGCATGGACTTTGTGGAAGGATTACCCAAGAGCCGACGAAAGAACGACGAGATATGTGTAGTGGTTGACCGTCTTACAAAGGCGGCTCATTTCTTAGCAGTCAAGATAACCTACGGAGTCCACAGGCTAGCCAAAATATACGTGGATAACATAGTCAAGTTACATGGAATCCCAGTAAATATCGTGTCAGACAGAGACCCGAGATTCACGTCTAGATTTTGGCAAAGTTTACAGAAATCACTCGAAACGCAGTTAAGGATGAGCACAACAAACCACCCACAGACAGATAGTCAGACCAAGAGAACCAACCAAATTATGGAGGATATATTACGAGCATGTGTATTGGAGTTTAAGGGAGTTTGTTAAGATTTCCTACATCTGGTGGAATTCGGATACAACAATAGTTTTAAGAGCAGCATTGGCATGGCCCCGTATGAGGCATTGTACGGGAGGAAGTGTCGTACACTGCTATGTTGGGATGAGGTGGGAGAGAGAAAGACCACGGAAACAGAATTGGTGGAAGTCACAATTGAAAAAGTGGCCGTGGTACGAAAGAGCATTAAGGCGGCACAAGACCGATATAAAAGTTGGGCAAACACAAAAACGAGACCCCTAGAGCTAAAGGTTGGGGATCATGCTTATCTACAGATATCATCGATGAATTGGGAACTAATTACCACTAGGACAGGGAAGCTGAGTCCTCGCTACATCGGACCACACGAGGTGGAACGAAAAATCGGAAACCTAGCATATCACCTTAAGCTTCCGGAAGAAATGGGAGGGATACACAACGTGTTCCATGTATCCCAACTGAGGAGGAGGGTGACTGAAGAAATTCAAGAATGTGTGAGAGAACCAATAGAGATAACCCTGGAACTAACGTACGAGGAAGTCCCTGTAAAGATCCTAGGCAGAGAGGAAAGAAATCTCAGAAACAAACAAATTCCCAAGGTGAAAGTACAATGGTCCAATCAAGGAGAGAGGGAAGCCACATGGGAAACGGAACGAGAGATTAGAAAGAGAGCACCAGACGTAATGGAAGATTGGTACGCAAGAGTTCTGGGACAAAACTCAAAATAAGTGGGGAAGGATGTAATAGCCAGGAAAAAAGTATGTCGGAATGATAGTAGGAATATAGTGATAAAGTCCGAAGGAGAAATAACGAGGGATACGGGAACGAAAGAACGATAAAAGAAACGAAAAGATTGAAAAGTAAAGCAAAAGATAAAGGAGGGGTAAAATGAAAAGTGAGAGGGGTCAAAATGTGAATTAGGGAAGTTAAAATGTCTATAAATAGGGGTAAGAAGGCCCAAAATCCAAGTCATTTATCACTAAACCACGAAAACGTACGGGAAAACGTCAAATCACTAATTTATGGCGGAAATTTCGAGAGCAGTACAAATTGTCGCGGAAATTTTGGTAAGAATCTTTGTCGCGAAAAATGATTAACGTGGAAAATTATCGCGAAATACGATTAACGTGGAAAATTATAGCGAAAACTGCCAACGTTGAAAATTATCGCGGATTTCTTCAAAGAGGAAAAATGTCGCGGAAATGCATAGTTTGATAAATTATCGCGAAAAACTAAACCGTGTGTCGTTTGTCATGGATTTCAGGAACAGAATAGCTTTATCGTGGAAACATGCAATTAGGGTGTTTTCGTAGCATTTCAACGTCGGATCGTGAAATAGAAAGAAGGAAGGGTCTACGTTAACCAAACAGTCAATAATAAAATAATAACGTCAAAAAAATGAAGTACTGAAACATGTTACGGATCGCAGGGAAGCACCAAAGATTATAACAAGTGAAAACAACAGGTTAGCGGAGCGAACACAATGTAGTAAGGGAAGGTTCAAACTTAGGGAACGAGATTGGGTCATTAAGGAAGATAGAAAAAGACACGAATGAATAAGATAAATGTTAATAAGACTCGGGGTGAGGAAGGACGGACCATCCGACCGAACCCCGCATCGTGCCTAGTACACGATTCGCCAAAGGAAGGGCATGCCTGATGAAGGGAACGATAAGTTCCAAAGATGGAAAGATACGTACGAAAAGGGCAGAACGGATCCGGGGGAAAAAGGGGTTAGCGCCTAAGTAACAACACGGGGAAGGGAAGCATATGGCCCATCGAGTCATCCAACAGCTAACGGTTGGCTTGGGCGGGACATGTACCGAGCATGTTTCTCTCGGCAACAGTAAAGTTAAAGTATGAGGGGAACGATAAGGGTAAAAGAAGAAGAAAATTAGAAGCGATTAAAAGGAATGATTCAAGCGTGTGTGTGCGGTTTAATTGAGAAATGAAAAGATAATATGTAGCGTGTGTGAAGTTTCCTTTAATAAATTGTGACCGCTTTACAGATTTTGTAGGTGACGCGGACGAGGTATGAGAAGGGCATGGGAAGGAGGTTGTCGGTTGTCCGGTGTTAGAGTCCGGTCTTTTTGGATAACACTCTAAATTATGTTGTCGAACTATGATGTTTCGAACTACGTTTTAAGTTTACATTCGAATGTTTTCTTTTTATTTAGCACGTTTTAACAAAGCAGCTAGGTCCAAATTAGGGTCGTTACATGGAGGAACACGAGCAGCATCTGAGAATAGTATTACATACTCTCAGACTAGAACAGTTGTATGCCAATTACAGCAAGTGCGAATTCTGAATGGACATCATAGCTTTTCTAGGACACGTGATATCAGCAGGAGGCGTGATGGTAGATCCAACAAAGATAGAGACAGTGATGAATTGGCCCAGACCAAAAAATGCTCGAGAAGTGCGGAGCTTCTTAGGATTAGCCGGGTACTTTCGGAACTTCATCGAGGGGTTCACAATGATTGCTAAACCGTTGACAAATTTGACCCGAAAGTAAACGAGGTATACGTGGGATGAGAAATGTGAAGAGAGTTTGGAATGTCTCAAAACGAAATTGACGTCTGCACCAATACTGGTATTACCCACACCCGGACATGACTTCACGGTATACAGCAACGTAACGAAGAAAGGACTCGGGTGTGTACTGATGCAGGGAGGGAAAGTTATGGCATATGCATGCCGTCAATTGAAGATACACGAGTTGAACTATCCGACACATGATTTAGAATTAGCCACGGTGGTATTCGCACTAAAGATATGGAGACATTTTCTGTACGGTGTCAAGTGCGAGATATTCACCGACCACAAGAGTTTGAAGTATCTATTCACCCAGAGGGAGCTTAACATGAGACAACGGAGATGGTTGGAACTGATAAAAGATTACGACATGGACATTCAGTACCACCTCGGAAAGGCAAACCAGGTAGCTGATGCACTGAGTAGGAAGACTCATGGCGTGCTAGCAAACACGTTGGTAAGGGAACTGAAGAACCTACAACTGGAAGGGGTAGAGTCGACCACAGTCATGTTAGGGACTGTTACTGTAATAGCCGAGAAAAAGGTACGATGAAACAAATAGTAGGGAATGTAGCGGTAATGTCTAGACGAGAGATAACGAGGGATACTGGAACGATAGAACGTAAAAGGAAACGAAAAAATAGATAAGTAAAGAAAAGATAAAAGGGGGGTCAAATGCAAAGGAAGGAGGGGTTAAAGTGTGAATTAGAAAAGTTAGGATGTCTATAAATAGAGGTGGGGAGGCCCAAAAACGAGTTAATTATCATTAAGACACGAAAATTTGGAAAATCCTGCGAAAAAGGAAATTGTCGCGGATTTCCTACAGGCATTTATTATCGCGGATTTTAGGTAATGAAATATTGTCGCGGATTTTTGTGAAGAGCAAATTGTCGTGGAAAGTTGGACAGTGTAATATTATCGCGAAAATTCGGATCGAAGAGCAAATTGTCATGGATAAAACGTGTTGAGCAAATTGTTGCGGAAAGATGGGCCTAGTGTAATATTATCGCGAAAAAACGTGGCAAATGCAATATTATCGCGGAATTCGGACCGAAGGTAAGATTATCGCGGATTTGTGATTCCGGAATAGAATTGTCGCTGATTTCGAGGAAGATGTAGATTCTCGCGGAAATACTAAGTTTAAGTGTTTTCGTTACATCTCGACGTCGGATCGGGGGAGCAAAAGGGCACGTGGGGTCTACGGTAATCACATAGTTAACAATAAGATAACAACGTCGGAATTTGAGTAACTAAGACCTATTACGAAATGCAGGGAAGCACGGAAAGATCATAGCAAGCAAAAGCAAACGGTAAGCGGAGTGAACGCAATATAGTAAAGGAAGGTTCAGACTTAGGGAATGGGATTGGGTTAATAAAGAAGGAAGAAAAGATACGAATGAACGAGATATATGATAATAAGACTCGGGGTGAGGAAGGATGGACCGTCCGACCGAACCCGGCATCGTGCCTAGTACACGATTCGCCAAAGGAAGGGCATGCCTGATGAAGGGAACGATAAGTTCCAAAGAGGAAAAGACACGTACGAAGAGGGAGAACGGATCTGGGTGGAAAAAGGGGTAGCGCCTAAGTACCCACCCGTGGAAGGGAAGCATATGGCCCGTCGAGTCATCCAACAGCTAACGGTTGGCTTGGGCGGGACATGCACCGAGCATGTTAATCTCGGCAACAGTAAAGTTAATGTATGACAGGAATGATAAGGATAAAAGAAGAGGGAAATAAGAAAACGGTTAAGTGGAATGATTCACGTGTGCGTGTACGGTATAACTAGGAAGTGAAAAGATAATGTGTAGTGTGTGTGAAGTTTCCTTTAATAGATTGTGACCGCTTTACAGATTTTTTAGGTGACGCAGACGAGGTATGATAGGGACATGGGAAGGAGGTCGTCGGTTGTCCGGTGATAGAGTCCGGTCCTTTGGAGAACACTCTAAATTATGCTGTCGTACTTTCATGTTTCGTACTATGTTTTACATTTGCATTCGAATGTTTCCGTTTTAATTATCATGTTTTAACAAAACAACTAGGCCCAAATTTGGGTCGTTACAGTTACCGCGAAGCCAGGGATGCTAGAGAAGGTACTAGAAGCACATATATCAGACCCCGAGAAATCCGTAACGCGAAAAGAGGGAAACATAACCGATAAATCAGAGATAAACAAGGGAAGCGATGAGCTAATCCGAATGAATGAACGGATATGGGTACCAAACAGGCCAGAGCTAAGGAAGAAGATTATGGCAGAAGCACACAGTTCGGCTTTCTGAGTTCACCTAGGAAGTACTAAGATGTTATGGGACCTAAAGACGCACTGGTGTTGGAATGGAAAGAAAAACGAGATGAGGTGGGAGAGAGAAGTGTCGTACACCACTATGCTGGGATGAGGTGGGAGAGACAAAGACCACGGGAATAGAATTGGTGGAAATCACCATTTAAAATGTTTTGGTACGAAAGAACATTAAGGCGGTACAAGAGATATACAAGAGTTGGCAGACACAAAAAGGAGACCCTTAGAGTTAAAAGATGGGGATCACGCCTACCTAAATATATCACCGATGAAGGGGGTGCTAAGGACCACAAGGACATGGAAGCTAAGTCCCCGGTATATCGGACCATACGAGGTGGAACAAAGAATCGGAAACCTAGCATATCAGCTGAAGCTTCCGGAAGAGATGGGGGGGATACACAACGTGTTCCATGTATCCAAATGATGAGGAGGGTGACTGTAGGAATTCAAGAATGTGTGGGGGAACCCATAGAGATAACCTCGGAACTAACGTACGAGGAAGTCCCAGTAAAGATCCTAGGCAGAGAGGAAAGAAGGCTCAGAACAAACAAATTCCCATGGTGAAAGTACATTGGTCCAACCAAGGAGAGAGGGAAGCTACATGGGAAACGGAACTAGAGATTAGACAGAGAGCGCCGGAGTTATTGGAAGATTGGTACGCACAAGTTTCGGGACGAAACTCAAAATAAGTGGGGAAGGATGTAATAGCCAGGAAAAACAAAGTATGATGGTACAAATAGTAGGGAATGTAGCGGTAAAGTCTAGACAAGGAATAAGGAGGGATACGAGAATGAAAGAACGTAAAAGGAAACGAAAAATAGAAAAGTAAAACAAAAGATAAAGGAAGGGTCAAAATGAAAAGAATGAGGGGTCAAAATGTGAATTGGGGAAGTTCAGATGTCTATAAATAGGGGTGGGGAGGCCCAAAAACGAGTTAATTATCATTAAGCCAAGAAATTCACGAAAAAACCGCAAAACACAAAAATTGTCGCGAAAGAGAAAATTATCGCGAATTTTCATGCATGCAAAACTATCGCGAGAAAATGGTGCAAGAGAATTGTTGCGGATTTTAAAACAAAGGCAAAAATTGTCGCGGAATTTTGACGAAGAACAAAAATATCGCTGATTTGTAATGAAGAACAAAATTATCGCGGAAAATATCGAAGAAGGAAATTATCGCGGATTTGTAACGAAGAAGGAAATTATCGCGAAAATATCGAAGAAGGAAATTATCGCGGATTTGGCCTTAAGATGGAAATTATAGCGAAATTGTGGTTCTGAAGGGAATTATCGTGGAAATTCTAAGAACTAGGTGTCTTCGTCGCGTTCCAACGCCGGATCGTAAGGGAGAAGGGATACGTAAGGTCTACGGTAATCACATATGTAATAGCCAGTTAAAAGGATTGATTAGAATAGTAGCAGGGAATATAGTGGTAAAGTCTAGATGAGGAATAATGAGGGATACGGGAACGAAAAAACGATAAAGGGAACGAAAGATTGAAAGGTAAAGCAAAAGATAAAGGAGGGGTCAAAATGAAAAGAATGAGGGGTTAAAATGTGAATTAGGGAAGTTAAAATGTCTATAAATAGGGGTTAAAAGGGCCAAAACCAAGTCACATATCACTAAAACACAAAAAACGTACGGAAAACGCCAAAGCAAGAAATTATCGCGAATTTGGCAAGCAACACAAATTATCGCGGATATGGAACTGAAAACATCATCACGAAAAATACGTGCGTGCAACCTCGTCGCGAAAAATGGGCAGAGTGGACAATTATCGCGGAAATTTACCAGCGAGCAAATTATCGCGAATCCTTCGAAGTGAACAAATTATAGCGGAAATGCAGAACGTGTAAAATTGTCGCGAAAACCTAAACAACAACCGTTTTATCGCGGATTTCGAGAGAAGGGTAGTTTTATCGCGAAAACATACAATTTCGGTGTTTTCGTCGCGTTTCAACGTCGGATCATGAAGAAGGAAGATACGAAGGGTCTACGGTAACCAAACAGTCAATAATAAAATAATAACATCAAAAAAAAATCAGGTACTGAAATATGCTACGGATTGCAGGGAAGCGCAAGGGATTATAACAAGTGAAAACAACAGGTAAGCGGAGTGAACACAATATAGTAAGGGAAGGTTCAGACCTAGGGAATGGGATTGGGTCACTAAAGAAGAAAGGAAAAGACACGAATGAATGAGATAAACGTTAATAAGACTCGGGGTGAGGAAGGATGGACCGTCCGACCGAAACCGGCATCGTGCCTAGTACACGATTCGCCAAAGGAAGGGCATGCCTGATGAAGGGAACGATAAGTTCCACTGATGGAAAGATGCGTACGAAAATGGCAGAACGGATCCGTGTGGAAAAAGGGGTAGCGCCTAAGAACCCACCCGCGATGGGACGCACATGGCCCGTCGAGTAATCCAACAGCTATCGGTTGACTTGGGCGGGACATGTACCGAGCCTGTTGCTCTCGGCAACAGTAAAGTTAAAGTATGAGGGGAATGATAAGTGTAATGACCCGCCTTTCAGCTTGCACGATACTGTCCGCTTTAGACTAGGCTGACCCTAATGAAACCTACCTAGTCCTCACGGTTTTACTTTTTTCCCTAGCCCCCACACTTCCCAGTGGGTCACCCATCCCTGAATTGCTCCAGGGTGAGCACGCTTAACGTTCCAGTTCTAACGTTCCACTTGCCTCTTTGCTAGGGAAAAGGCCTCGTGCAATGGAAGACGAATGATATTCTTAATCTCTGATTGTTCCCCATCTATAGCCGATGTAGGGATTCGCATAAAGTGCCCTCTCTCTCGCACCCCCGAGGGGACATTACATTCACCCCTCCTTATGGACTCAGCATCCTTGCTGAGGTTTGCCCCAACACACCGACTATAACGCGGGTCCTGCTCCGATACCAAATGTAACGACCCACCTTTCCGATTGCACGATGCTGTCCGCTTTAGACTAGGCTGACCCTAATGACACCTACCTAGTCATCATGGTTTTACTTTTTCCCTAGCCCCCACACTTCCCAGTGGGTCACCCATCACTGAATTGCTCCAGGGTGAGCACGCTTAACTTTCCAGTTCTAACGTTCCGCTTGCCACTTTGCTAGGGAAAAAGCCTCGTGCAATGGAAGACGAATCACTATACATAATTTCTGATCGTTACCCGTCTATAGCCTATGTATGGACTCGCCTAAGGTGCCCGCTCTCTCGCACCCCCGACACGCTCCCACACCATCGGGCAGTGCTACCTTCGAACCATAGCAGGGCCAACCCTGCCCTAAGCTCCTCTTGGGCTTCGATGAGCTCGAACTTTTTGTAATAGCCGAGAAAAAGGTATGTCGAAACAAATAGTAGGGAACGTAACGGTAAAGTCTAGACGAGAGATAATGAGGAATACGGGAACGAAAGAACGTAAAAGGAAACGAAAAGTTTTAAATGAAAAACATGAAATAAAGGAGGGGGAAAAATGAAAAAGAAGGAGGGGTCAAAATGTGAATTAGGGAAGTTAAAACATCTATAAATAGGGGTTAGAAAGCCAAAAACCCAAGCCATGTATCTCTAAACCGCAAAAACGTACGGAAAAAACGCCAAAACATCAAATTATCGCCGAAATTTCCTTCCAGTGTCTTTTTGTCGCGAAAATTTGAACATCAATTTTTATCGCGGATTTGTGGGTAAGAACTTTGTCGAGGAAAAATCCCATGTTGAATATTATCGCGGAAAATTTCAAAGAGGAAAATTGTCGCGGATTTTCAGAGCTTGCAAAATTGTCGCGGAAACTGAATTACGTGATGTTTTGTCGCGGATTTCAGGGTTAGAGTATTTTTATCGCGGATTTGAGGAACAGAAGGGTTTTATCGCGGAAATACACAATTAGGGTGTTTTCGTCGCATTTCGACGTCGAATCGTGAAGGAGAGAGATACGAAGGGTCTACGGTAACCAAACAGTCAACAATAAGATGATAACGTCAATAATAATGAAGTACTAAAATATGTTACGAATTGTAGGGAAGCATTGGAGATCATAACAAGCGAAAGCAACAGGTAAGCGGAGTGAACACAATATAGTAAGGGAAGGTTCAGACTTAAGGAATGGGATTGGNTTTAGACTTTTAATTATATTAGATACTTGTTAATTATATTAGATACTTGTTAATTACTAAAATGGAGATCACTAAAATTTAATTATATTAGATACTTGTTAATTACGTATTTGTTAATTAATATTTAACTATTGTTAATCACATACTTGTTATTTATAAAATAGATGCACAAAATGGAGATCACTAAAATTTAACTCTATTAAATCCATAAAAAAAATATTTATCACACACAATCAACGTCGTCTACGACCGGCACTACCATGCTGCCCGAGATGTCCACCGGTGCCACACGCACGACTGACACGAGTACGCCTTCCCCGTCGTTCGCCTACCACTTGCTCTGGTCACTCGTCTAAGAGTCTAGTCACAGGCTCTTCATCTTCACCTTCTGGCTCCATAGGCGTATCTCTCGGGCCGATCGGGGGTATATCGTTGTGCTTGCGTGTCTGCTGTGAGGAGCTGGCTCCATGTGTAGGTGCGAAACCAACACCAGGTGTAATAACCGAGAAAAAGGTATGTCGGGACGATAGTAGTAAATATAGTGATAAAGTCTAGAGGATAAATAACGAGGGATATGGGAACGAAAGAACGTAAAAGGAAACGAAAAGATTTAAATGAAAAGCATGAGAAAAAGGAGGGGGAAAAATGAAAAGAATGAGGGGTCAAAATGTGAATTAGGGAAGTTAAAACATCTATAAATAGGGGTTAGAAAGCCCAAAAACCAAGTCATTTATCACTAAACCGCCAAAACATCAAATTATCGCGGAAATTTCATGATCAGTGCTTTTTATCGCGGAAAATTTTGGGTAAGAACTTTGTCACGGAAAACTGCAAGTTGAATATTATCGCAGAAAATTTCAAGGAGGAAAATTGTCGCGGATTTTTCTAAGAGGAAAATTGTCGCGGATTTTCATAGCTTGGAAAATTTTCACGGAAACTGAATTACGTGTTGTTTTATCGCGGATTTCAGGGTTAGAGTATTTTTATCGCGGATTTGAGGAACAGAAGGATTTTATCGCGGAAATACACAATTAGGGTGTTTTCGTCGCATTTCGACGTCGAATCGTGAAGGAGAGAGATACGAAGGGTCTACGATAACCAAACAGTCAACAATAAGATGATAACATCAATAATAATGAAGTACTAAAATATGTTACGAATTGTAGGGAAGCATCGGAGATCATAACAAGCGAAAACAACACGTAAGCGGAGTGAACACAAAATAGTAAGGGAATGTTCAGACTTAGAGAATGTGATTGGGTTAATAAAGAAGGAAGAAAAGATACGAATGAACAAGATGAATGATAATAAGACTCGGGGTGAGGAAGGATGAACCGTCCGACCGAACCCGACATCGCGCCTAGTACACGATTCGCCAAAGGAAGGGCATGTCTGATGAAGGGAACGGTAAGTTCCAAAGAGGAAAATATACGTACGAAGAGGGCAGAACGGATCCGGGTGGAAAAAGGGGTAGCGCCTAAGTACCCACCCGGGGAAGGGAAGCATATGGCCCGTCGAGTCATCCAACAGCTAACGGTTGGCTTGGGCGGGACATGCACCGAGCATGTTAATCTCGGCAACAATAAAGTTAATGAATGATGGAAATGATAAGGGTGAAAGAAGAGGGAAATAAGAAAAACGGTTAAGTAGAATGATTCACGTGTGCGTGTACGGTTTAATTAAGAAACGAAAAGATAATGTGTAGTGTGTGTGAAGTTTCCTTTATTAAATTGTGACCGCTTTACAGATTTTGTAGGTGACGCGGATGAGGTATGAGAGGGGAATGGGAAGAAGGTCGTCGGTTGTCCGGTGATAGAGTCCGGTCCTTTGGAGAATACTCTAAATTATGTTATCGTATTTTCATGTTTCGAACTATGTTTTAAATTTGCATTCGAATATTTCCGTTTTAATTATCGTATTTTTACAAAACAACTAGGCCCATANGGCCATATGCATCCCTTCCCCGGGTGGAAAAAGGGGTAGCGCCTAAGTACCCACCCGGGGAAGGGATGCATATGGCCCGTCGAGTCATCCAACAGCTAATGGTTGGCTTGGGCGGGACATGCACCGAGCATGTTAATCTCGGCAACAGAAAAGTTAATGAATGATGGAAATGATAAGGGTAAAAGAAGAGGGAAATAAGAAAACGGTTAAGTGAAATGGTTTATGTGTGTGTGTATGACGTATCTAAGAAGTAAGAAAGATAATGTGTAGTGTGTGTGAAGTTTCCTTTAATAGATTGTGACCGCTTTACAGATTTTGTAGGTGACGCAGGTGAGAAATGATAGGGACGGGGAAGGAGGTCGTCGGTTGTCCGGTGATAGAGTCCGGTCCTTCGGAGAACACTCTAAATTATGCAGTCACACTTTAATGTTTCGAACTTTGTTTTAAATTGCTGTCGAATATTTCCGTTTTAATTATCATGTTTTAACAAAAAAAAACTAGGCCCAAATTACGGTCGTTACACTTTTCCTCAAGGCCGATAATCCATGCCTCCGCGTCCCCCATCTTATCTCCCGTGAAACTGTTCATCCCAGCCTTCTTTAATGCCTCGTTGTAATACATTCTTCCCTTTACGGGACTTGACACTAGTTCCATTTGCACGGAGTTTCCCCTCTCCGTCTATCCCTGTATAATTGCACTAACTAGGGAACTCGCCATGGTGTGGAACAGATCCCTGAGACTTTCCTAGCTAAACGTGAGAGGCGTCGTTGAATCCGCAACCGGAGTCTCTGTCGCCGGTGCCTGTTCTGATGCGTTGCTATCCTCCTCTCGGATTCCATGCGCTCTCGTCCTAGGAGCATTCCTACATTAAGCTTTCATTATGTCTATGCTTACTCATGTCATCCATTACATTCTATGCCCACCACTTCCTATGGTCGGTTGTCCTACTATGAGTTTCCTAGACTCTTCTACGTAGGACCGCACCGTTACCGGTTTAGTAACGATGTTACGCTCTGATACCATTTTGTAACAACACTAATTCGGGCATAGCTGTTTTGGTAATACGTGCTAAATAAAACGAAACGTTCGAATGTAAAATTAAAACATAGTTCGAAAACATTAAAGTTTATCAACATAATTTAGAGTATTCTCCAAAGACCGGACTCTATCACCGGACAACCGACGACCTCCTCTCCATGCCCTTCTCATACCTCGTCCGCGTCACCTACAAAATCTATAAAGCGATCACAATTTATTAAAGGAAACGTCACACACGCTACACATTATCTTTTCATTTCTTAATTAAACCGTACACACATGTGTGAATCATTCCTTTTAACCGTTTTCTTATTTCCTTCTTCTTTTACCCTTATCATTCCCCTCATACTTTAACTTTACTGTTGCCAAGAGTAACATGCTCGGTACATGTAACGACCCTAATTTGGGCCTAGTCGTTTTGTTAAAACATGATAATTAAAACTGAAATATTCGAAAGCAAGTTTAAAACATAGTACGAAACATTAAAGTACGACAGAGTAATTTAGAGTGTTCTCCGAAGGACCGGACTCTATCACCGGACAACCGACGACTTCCTTTCCCATCCCTATCATATATCACCTGCTTCACCTACAAAATCTGTAAAGCGGTCACAATCTATTAAAGGAAACTTCACACACACTACACATTATCTTTCTTACTTCTTAGTTACATCATACACACACACATGAACCAATTCACTTAACCGTTTTCTTATTTTCCTCTTCTTTTACCCTTATCATTTCCATCATTCATTAACTTTTCTGTTGCCGAGATAAACATGCTCGGTGCATGTCCCGCCCAAGCCAACCGTTAGCTGTTAGATGACTCGACGGGCCATATGCATCCCTTCCCCGGGTGGGTACTTAGGCGCTACCCCTTTTTCCACCCGGATCCGTTCCGCCCTCTTCGTACGTATCTTTTCCTCTTTGGAACTTATCGTTCCCTTCATCAGGCATGCCCTTCCTTTGGCGAATCGTGTACTAGGCACGATGCCGGGTTCGGTCGGACGGTCCATCCTTCCTCACCCCGAGTCTTATTATCATTTATCTCGTTCATTCGTATCATTTCTTCCTTCTTTATTAACCCAATCCCATTCCCTAAGTCTGAATCTTCCCTTACTATATTGTGTTCACTCCGCTTACCGTTGCTTTCACTTGTTATAGTCTTTCCGCGCTTTCCTGCATTTCGTAATAGGTTTTAGTTACTCTAATTTCGACGTTATTATCCTATTGTTAACTATGTGGTTACCGTAGACCTTACGTGTTCCGTTCCTTCTACGATCCGACGTCGAGACGCGACGAAAACACTTAAACTTAGAATTTCCACGAAATTCGCGATAATTCTATGCTGAAATATGAAATCCGCTATAATTTACTCTTGAAACAAAATCCGCGACAATTCTCTTCACTAAGCAAAATCCGCGATAATTGTCTTCATCATCAATCCGCGATAATACTGCACTGATCACAATTTCCGCGATAATTTACACAGCTTCCACTTTCGCGACAATTTCCTCTTCACATAAAATTCGCGACTATTTGCTCATGAAAATTTCCGCGATAAAAAGACATGCAGGTGAAATTCGCGATAATATCCTTCTTCGCGGGAATTTTCGAATTTCCGGGTTTTAATGATGATTAACTCGTTTTTGGGCCTCCTCACCCCTATATATAGACATCCTAACTTTTCTAATTCACACTTTGACCCATCCTTCCTTTTGCTTTTGACCCCTCTTTTATCTTTTCATTACTTTTCCATTTTTCGTTCCCTTTTACGTTCTTTCGTTCCCGTATCTCTCATTATCTCTCGTCTAGACTTTACCACTACGTTCCCTACTATTTGTAACGTCGTACCTTTTTCTCGGCTATTACATCCTTCCCCACTCAATTTGAGTTTCGTCCCGAAACTCGTGCGTACCAATCTTCCATTAACTTCGGCGCTTTCTGTCTAATTTCCCGTTCCGTTTCCCATGTGGCTTCCCTCTCTCCTTGATTTGACCATTGTACTTTTACCATGGGGATTTGTTTGTTTCTGAGCCTTCTTTCCTCTCTGCCTAAGATCTTTGCTGGGACTTCCTCGTACGTTAGTTCCGGGGTTATCTCTATGGGTTCTCCCACACATTCTTGGATTCTTTCAGTTATCCTCCTCCTCAGTTGGGATACATGGAATACGTTATGTATCCCCCCCATTTCCTCCGGGAGCTTCAGCTGATATGCTAGGTTTCCGATCCTTCATTCAACCTCATATGGTCCGATATACCGGGGGCTCAGCTTCCCTGTCCTTGTGGTCCTTAGCACCCCCTTCATTGGAGATACTTTTAGGTATGCGTGATCTCCTACTTTTAACTCTAAGGGTCTCCTTTTTGTGTCTGCCCAACTTTTATATCGGTCATGTGCCGCCTTAATGTTCTTTCACACTACGGCTACCTTTTCAATGGTGACTTCCACTAATTCCGTTCCCGTGGTCGTTCTCTCTCCCACCTCATCCCAACATAGCGGTGTACGACACTTCCTCCCGTACAATGCCTCATATGGCGCCATACCAATGCTGCTCTGAAAGCTGTTATTGTACGCAAATTCCACTAGCGGTAGGAAATCCTCCCAACCACCCTTAAACTCCAATACACATGCCCGTAACATATCCTCCATAATCTGGTTGGGTCTCTATGTCTGACCGTCCGTCTGGGGATGATAGGCTGTGCTCATGCATAATTGAGTTCCTAGCGATTTCTGTAAGCTTTGCCAAAATCTAGACGTGAATCTCGGGTCCCTGTCTGACACGATATTTACTGGAACTCCATGTAATTTGACTATGTTATCCACATATATTCTGGCTAGCCTGTCCACTCCGTACATCGTCTTGACTGCTAAAAAGTGAGCCGCCTTCGTAAGACGGTCCACCACCACCCATATCGCGTCGTTCTTTCGTGGGCTCTTGGGTAGTCTTACCACAAAGTCCATGCCGATCTATCCCATTTCCATTCATGAATTTCTAAGGGTTGTAGTTCGCCCCCCGGGCGTTGGTGTTCGGCCTTAACTCGTTGGCAGTTTTCGCATTTGGCCACAAAGTTGGCAATCTCGTTTTTCATTCCGTTCCACCACCAGTGCGTCTTTANACTCCGTACGTCGTCTTGACTGCTAAAAAGTGAGCCGCCTTCGTAAGACGGTCCACCACCACCCATATCGCGTCGTTCTTTCGTGGGCTCTTGGGTAGTCCTACCACAAAGTCCATGCCGATGCTATCCCATTTCCATTCTGAATTTCTAAGGGTTGTAGTTCGCCCCCCGGGCGTTGGTGTTCGGCCTTAACTCGTTGGCTGTTTTCGCATTTGGCCACAAAGTTGGCAATCTCGTTTTTCATTCCGTTCCACCACCAGTGCGTCTTTAGGTCTCGATACATCTTAGTACTTCCTGGGTGAACTGAGAATGCTGAACTGTGTGCTTCCATCATAATCTTCTTTCTTAGTTCTAGCCTGTTTGGTACCCATATACGTTCATTCATTCGGACTAGCCCATCGCTTCCTTTGCTTATTCCCAATTTATCGGTCATGTTTCCAACTTTTCGCGTCACAGGTTTCTCAGGGTCTGATATCTGTGCCTCTAGTACCTCTTCCAGTATCCCCGGCCTTGCGGTAATCGTCTCTAACATGACTGTGGTCGATTCTACCATTTCCAGTTGCAGACTCTCCATTTCCCTTATTAATGTGTTGGCTAGCGTGCCATGAGTCTTCCTGCTCAGTGCATCGGCTACCTGGTTTGCTTTTTCCGGGGTGGTATTGAATGTCTAGATCATAATCTTTTATCAGTTCCAACCATCTTCGTTGTCTCATATTAAGCTCCTTCTGAGTGAATAGATACTTCAAACTCTTGTGGTCGGTGAATATCTCGCACTTCACACCCTACAAGTAATGTCTCCAAATCTTGAGTGCGAATACCACCGCGGCTAATTCCAAATCATGTGTCGGGTAGTTTAACTCGTGTATCTTCAATTGACGGGATGCATATGCTATAAATTTCCCCCCTTGCATCAGCACACACCCGAGTCCTTCTTTCGATGCGTCGCTGTATACCGTGAAATCCTGCCCTGGTGTAGGTAATACTAGTATTGGCGCAGATGTCAGTTTCGTTTTGAGACATTCAAAACTCTCTTCGCATTTCTCATCCCACGTATACCTCGTTTCCTTTCGGGTCAAATTTGTCAACGGTTTAGCAATCCTTGCGAACCCTTCGATGAATTTCCGGTAGTACCCGGCTAAACCTAAGAAACTCCTTACTTCCCGAGCATTTGTCGGCCTTGGCCAATTCGTAACTGTTTCTATCTTTGTTGGGTCTACTGTCACCCCCCCTGCTGATATGACGTGGCCTAGGAAAGCTATGCTGTCCATCCAGAATTCACACTTGCTGTATTTGGCATATAACTTCTCTTGTCTGAGAGTCTGTAACACTATTCTCAGATGTTGCTCGTGTTCTTCCTGGTTGCGAGAGTAAACTAGGATGTCGTCAATGAACACCACCACAAACTTGTCTAGGTATTGACGAAACACCCGATTCATCAAATCCATGAAAATTGCTGGTGCATTAGTTAATCCAAACGGTACCACTGTGCATTCGTAATGGCCGTACCTCGTTCGAATGGCTGTCTTCGGTATGTCTCCTTCTCTCACTCGAACTTGATGGTATCCTGACCTCAAGTCTAGTTTTGAGAATACCTTCGCACCTTGTAACTGATCAAACAGGTCGTCGATCCTAGGCAACGGGTACTTATTCTTTATCGTGACCTTGTTTAATTCTCGGTAGTCGTAGCACAATCTTAACTCGCCGCTTTTCTTTCTGACAAATAATACTGGTGCTCCCCAAGGAGAATTGCTTGGCCTGAGAAATCCTTTTTCCAATAGCGACTCAATCTGTTGCTTCAGTTCTTGCATTTCTCGGGGTGCCATTCGGTATGGAGCCTTGGAAATCGGTTGCGTTCCAGGGAGTAGTTCTATTCCCATTTCTACCTCTCTCTGAGGCGGTTGCCCCGGCAGCTCGTCGGGGAATACATCAGTGTACTCACAAACTACTGGAACGGACTCCAATGGTGTCTCTTCCTTCTCCGTCGTGACAAATGCTAGCCAGTTCGATCGATCCATATATTCCTCATTCTCACTCGTAATCGATTCTCCTACCATGCCTTTTCTCCCCTCCCGGGGCGTAACTAAACGTGATCGTACGTTCCCGACATCTCACTTGCGCATCGTACTTAGATAACCAATCCATTCCTAGTATGGCACCGAATCCCATATCCCCTAACTCAATCAAATCTGCCTCTGTTCGTACTGTGTCCACTTCTACCGTGCACCCTTTGTTGATTCTATTTGAGTCCATGGCTTCGGATCCCGGTGTTTTTACTTTGATTTTAGCGTTACTTCCCGTTATCCCAAACCATTTTGCTAACTTCTCCGACACAAACGAGTGTGTCGCCCCACAGTCAAATAATACAAAAGCTGTAAAGCCGTTAATAAGTAGTGTACCTGCGACGACGTCCTCAGCCTCCGAGGCCGGTTCCTTGTTCACAGCAAATTCTCGAGCATTTCCAGTAATTCTTTCCCTCACTCTATTCTCAGTTACCCCGGTTTCGATCCTCCGTCTCTTTGGGCAGTCCTTGGCAAAATGTCCTTCCTGGCCACACTTGAAACAACTGTTAGTTTCTGCGCGACATTCTCCAAAATGGTTCCTTCCGCATTGATGCATGCAGGCATGATCGGTAGTCCTGGTGCCGATCCGAAACCCTCTGTAGTGCCCTTTCCTTTCCACTCTCCCAGTCCTTGGACTTCGTTCTTGTAGAGTTTTTTGTGCGTTCCCTATCCATTCTCCGTAACCCTCCATCAACTCGGACTGCCGCCGCCAAGAAATTAGAAAATTCCTCCTCGTCGCGGCCATACATAGTCAGTTTCACTTTCTCATTCAGCCCTTCCGTGAAGCGGTGCATCTTTTCCTCTTCGATCCGCATGATCTCGGGGGCGTACCTGCCTAGCTCAATGAATTCTTGCATGTATTCCATAATGGGGCGGTTTCCTTGAGTCAATCTGTCAACTTCGGCCCTCTTGTCCTTCTTAAGTCCTTTCGGCACGTAGTAGTCCAAGACCGCATTCTTAAACTTTGCCCAAGAGATAGGCCCATCCTTCAGTAATGCAGCCGACACACTTCCCCACCATCGGGCGGTAGTACCATCGAACCATAGTGGGGCCAGTCCTGCCCTAAGCTCCTCTGGGGCTTCGATCAGTTCGAACTTCTCTTCAAGGTGGATAATCCATGCTTCTGCATCTCCCATCTTTTCTCCCGTGAAGCTGTTCATCCCAGCCTTCTTTAATGCCTCGTTGTAGTACATCCTACCCTTTTCGGGCCTTGCCCCTGGTTCCATTTGCACGGAGTATCCCCTCTCCGTCTGTCCCTGTCTCATTGCGCTAACTAGGGAACTTGCCATGGTCTGGAACAGATCCCTGAGACTTTCCTGGCTAAATGTGAGAGGCGTCGATGAATCCGCAACCGGAGTTTCTGTCGCCAGTGCTTGTTCTGATGCATTGCTATCCTCCTCTCGGTTTCCATGCGCTCTCGTCCTTGGAGCCATTCCTACATTAAACTTTCGTTATGTCTATGTCTATGTCTACTCATGTCATCTGTTACATTCTATACCCATCCCCTCCTATGGTCGGTTGTCCTCCTACGGGTTTCGTGGACTCTTCTACGTAGGACCGCACCGTTACCGTTACCGGTTTAGTAACGTTACCGCTCCTACGTCGTCGATTCTGGGTGACGGATACTTGTTCTTTATCGTGACCTTGTTTAACTCCCGGTAGTCGTAACATAGTCTTAACTCGTCGCTTTTCTTTCTAACAAATAACACCAGTGCTCCCCAAGAGGAGTTGCTTGGCCTAAGAAATCCGTTTTCCAATAGCGACTCAATCTGTTATTTCAGTTTCTGCATCTCCCTTGGTGCCATTCGATATGGAGCCTTGGAGATTGGTTGTGTTCCGGGGAGCAGTTCTATTTTGATTTCCACTTCTCTCTGAGGTGGTTGACACGGTAGCTCGTCGGGGAACACGCCACTGTATTCACAAATTACTGGAACTGACTCCAAGGGTTTCCCTTCCTTTTTGGCGGTGACGAATGCTAGCCAATTCGACCGATCACTATATTCTCCATCCTCTCCTATAATCGGTTTTTCGACCATGCCCCTTTTCCCTTCCTGCGGCGTACTAAAAGTGACGTACGTTCTCGACATTTCACTTGCGCATCGTACTTAGATAACCAATCCATTCCTATTATAGCATCAAATCCCAAATCCCCTAACTCAATCAAGTTTGCCTCTGTTCGGGCCATATCCACTTCCACCGCACATCCCTTATAGATTCTGTTTTCCTCTATGGCTTCAGATCCCGCTGTTTTTACTTTGATTTTTGCGCTACATCCCATTATCCCAAACCGTTTCGCTAAGTTCCACGACACAAACGAATGCTTCACCCCACAATCAAATAATACGAAAGCTGCTAAGCCATTAATAAGTAGTGTACCTGCCACGACGTCTTTGACCTCCGAGGCCTGTTCCTTGTTCACAGCGAACACTCTAGCATTTCCAGTGATCCTTTCCCTTACCCTGTTTTTGGTAACTCCGGTTTCGATCCGTCTCTTCTTTGGGCATTCTCCGGCAAAGCGTCCTTCTTGGCCTTACTTGAAACAACTGTTGGTTCCTGCCCGGCATTCTCCAAAATGGTTTTTCGCGCATTTGGCACACACAGGCTTGATCGGGGGTCCTTGTGCGGACCCGAAACTCTCTGTAGTGACGTTCCTTTCCATTCTCCCCGTCCTTGAACTTCACTCCTTGTGGAGCTCCTGGTGCATTCCTTATCCATTTTTCGCATTCCCCCATCCACACGGACTGCTGCTGCCACTAAACTTGAAAATTCTTCATCGTTGCGGCAATACATAGTCAGTTTCACTCTTTCATTGAGCCCCTCTGTAAAACGGTGCATCTTCTCTTGTTCACTTCCCATAATCTCGGGGGCATACCTGCCCAATTCTATGAATTCGTGCATATACTCGAAAAAAGCATTCTTGTCCTTCTTAAGCCCTTTTGGCACATAATAATCCAAAAACGCATTCTTAAACCTCTCCCAAGAGATGGGTCCATCCTTCAATAGTGATGCCGACACGCTTCCCCACCATTGGGCAGTACTACCGTCGAACCATAGCGGGGCAGTCTTGCCCTAAGTTTCTCCGGGGCTTCGATCAGTTCAAACTTCTCTTCCAAGCGAATAATCCACGCCTCCGCATCCCCCATCTTATCTCCAGTGAAACTGTTCATCCCAGCCTTCTTCAACGCCTCGTTGTAGTACATTCTACCCTTCTCGGGCCTTGACACTTGTTCCATCTACACGGAGTTTCCCCTCTCCTTCTGTCCCTGTCTTATAGCGCTAACTAGGGAACTTGCCATAGTTTGGAACAGATCCCTGAGGCTCTCTTGGCTAAACGTGAGGGGCGTCGATGAATCCGCAACCGGGGTCTCTATCGACGGTGACTGCTCCGATGCATTGCTATCCTCCTCTCGGTTACCATTCGATCTCGTTCTTGGAGCCATTCCTACATCAAGCTTTCCTTATGTCTATACCTATTCATGTCATATGCTACATTTTATGCCCATCCCTTCCTATGGTCGGTTGTCCTCCTATAAGTTTCCTAGACCCTTCTACATAGGACCGCACTACTACCGGTTTCGTAGCGATGTTATGCTATGATACCAATTGTAACGACCCTCATTTGGGCCTAGCTGATTTGATAAAAACGTGCAAAATAAAACAAAACGTTCGAATGTTAATTTAAAACAGAGTTTAAAACATGAAACTCTAGCAACATAATTTAGAGTGTTCTCAAAAGACCGGACTCTATCATCGGACAACCGACGCCCTCCTTCCAATGCCCTCCTCATACCTCGTCCGCGTCACCTACAAAATCTGTAAAGCGGTCACAATCTATTAAAGGAAACTTCACACACGCTATAGTTTATCTTTTCATTTCTTAAATAAACCATACACACACGCGTAAATCGTTTCTTTTAATCGTTTACTTATTTCCTTCTTTTACCCTTATCATTCCAATCATGCTTTAAATTTACTGTTGCCGAGAGTAATATGCTCGGTGCATGTCCCGCCCAAGCCAACCGTTAGCTGATGGATGACTCGATGGGCCATATACTTCCCTTCCCCGGGATGGTACTTAGGCGCTACCTCTTTTCCACCCGGATCCGTTCTGCCCTTTTCATACATATCTTTCCATCTTTGGAACTTATCGTTCCCTTCATCAGACATGCCATTCCTTCGGCGGATCATGTACAAGGCACGATGCCGTGTTCGATCGGACGGTCCATCCTTCCTCACCCCGAGTCTTATTAACATTTGCCTCATTCAATCGTGTCTTTTACTTTCTTTCTTAATGACCCAATCCCATTCACTAAGTCTGAGCCTTCCCTTACTACATTGTGTTCACTCCGCTTACCGTTCGCTTTCGCTTGTTATAATCTTTCCGTGCTTCCCTGCATTTCGTAACAGGTCTTCGTACTCAATATACGACGTTATTATCTTATTGTTAACTATGTGATTACCGTAGACCCTACGTGTCCTTTTCCTCTCACGATCCGACGTTGAGACGCAACGAAAACACCCAAACTTAGTATTTCCGCGATAATTCAGTTCTTCCTTGAAATCCACGATAATTTTTTGCTAGAAAAAAATTCGCGATAATTTGTTCTTCAAACGTTTTTGCGATAATTTGCTCTTCAACGTTTTCGCGACAATTTTGCTCTCTGAGTCCAAATCCACTATAATTCTCTTGATCGAAATTCGCAACAAATTTACAAAGGTTAAGATTCGCGACAATTTACTCTTGACATCAAATTCTCGACAATTTGCAAAGGTGAAAAATTCACGACAATAATTGCCTTCCCAAACTTCGCGACAATTTCCTTCTTTAGCGACAATTTATGGATTTCCGTGGTTTAATGATAATGAACTCATTTTTGGGCCTTTCCACGCCTATTTATAGACATCTTAACTTCCCTAATTCACATTTTAACCCTCATTCATTTTTTTTTACCATTCCTTTATCTTTTGCTTTACTTTTCCATTTTTCGTTTCATTTTTCATTCTTTCATTCCCGTATCTGTAATAGCCGAGAAAAAGGTATGTCGAAACAAATAGTAGGGAATGTAACGGTAAAGTCTAGACGGTAGATAATGAGAGATACGGGAACGAAAGAACGTAAAAGGGAACGAAGAATAGAAAAGTAAAGAAAAAGATAAAGGAGGGGTCAAAAGTAAAGGAAGGAGGGGTCAAAGTGTGAATTAGAAAAGTTAGGATGTCTATAAATAGGAGTGAGGAGGCCCAAAAATGGGTTAATCATCATTAAGACCCGAAAATCCGAAAATTCCCGCAAAGAAGGAAAATTATCGCGAATTTCACCTGCATGTCTTTATAACGCGAAAAATTTCATGTGCAAATTGTCGCGAATTTTATGTGAAGAGGAAATTGTCGCGAAAGTGGAAGCTGTGTAAATTATCGCGGAAATTGTGATCAGTGCAGTATTATCGCGGATTTGATGATGAAGAGAATTATCGCGGATTTTGCTTAGTGAAGAGAATTGTCGCGNCTTTTTCCAATTGCGACTCAATCTGTTGTTTCAGTTCCTGCATCTCTCTGGGTGCCATTCGGTACGGAGCCTTGGAGATTGGTTGTGTTCCAGGGAGTAGTTCTATTTCCATTTCCACATCTCTCTGAGGCGGTTGACCCGGTAGCTCGTCGGGAAATACGTAACTGTATTCACAAACCACTGGAACGGACTTCAATGGTGTCACTTCCTTCTCCGTCGTGACAAATGCTTGCCAGTTCGATCGATCCTTATATTCCTCATCCTCACTCATAACCGGTTTTCCGACCATGTCCTTTCTCCCTTCCCGCGTCATAATAAAAGTGATCGTACGTTCCCGACATCTCACCTGTGCATCGTACTTAGATAACCAATCCATTCCTAGTATGGCATCGAACCCCATATCCCCTAACTCAATCAAATCTGCCTCTGTTCGCACTGTATCCACTTCCACCGTGCATCCTTTATAGATTCTATTTGCCTCCATGGCTTCGGATCCCGGTTTTTTTACATTGATTTTAGCATTACTTCCCATTATCAGAAACCGTTTTGCTAACTTCTCCGACACAAACGAATGTGTCACCCCACGGTCAAATAATACGAAAGCTGTAAAGCCGTTAATAAGTAGTGTACCTGCCACGACGTCTTCAGTCTCCGAGGCCTATTCCTTGTTCACAGCAAACACTCGAGCATTACCAGTAATCCTTTCCCTTACCCTGTTTTCGGTTACCCCGGTTTCGATTCTCCTCCTCTTCGGGCAATATTTGGCAAAGTGTCCTTCCTAGCCACACTTGAATGAACTATTGGTTCCTGCTCGGCATTCTCCAAAATGGTTCTTCCCGCATTTGGCGCACGCAGGCCTTATCGGTGGTCCTTGTGCCTATCCGAAACTCTCTGTTGTGATCTTTCCTTTCCACTCTCCCCGTCCCTGAACTTCGTTCCTTGCAGAGCTTCTAGTGCGTTCCATATCCATTCTCCGCAATCCTCCATCCACTCGGACTGCCCCCGCCACCAAACTGGAAAATTCATCGTCGTTGCGGCCATACATAGTCAATTTCACCTTTTCATTCAGCCCTTCTGTAAAGCGATGCATCTTTTCCAGTTCACTTCCCATGATCTCGGGGGCGTACCTGCCTAGTTCTATGAATTCTTGCATGTACTCAATGACGGGGTTGTTTCCTTGAGTCAATCTATCAAATTCGGCCCTCTTATGTGTCTTAAGTCCTTTCGGAACGTAGTAATCCAAGAACGCATTCTTTAACTTCTCCCAAGAGATGGGCCCATCATTCAGTATTGAGGCCGACACGCTCCCCCACCATCGGGCAGTGCTACAGTCGAAACATTGCAGGCCAATCCTACCCTAAGTTCCTCTGGGGCTTCAATCTGTTCGAACTTCTCCTCAAGGCGGATAATCCACGCCTCCGCGTCCCCCATCTTATCCCCCGTGAAACTATTCATCCCAGCCTTCTTAAATGCCTCGTTGTAGTACATCCTACCCTTTTCGGGTCTTGGCACTGGTTCCATTTGCACGGAATTTCCCATCTCCGTCTTTCCTTGTCTTATTGCCCTAACTAGGGAAGTCGCCATGGTTTTGAACAGATCCCTGAGACTTTCCTGGCTGAACGTGAGAGGCGTCGATGAATCCGCAACCGGAGTCTCTGTCGCCGGTGCTTGTTCTGATGCATTGCTATCCTCCTCTCGGTTTCCATGCGCTCTTGTCCTAGGAGCCATTCCTACATTAAGCTTTCGTTATGTCTATGCCTACTCATGTCATCCGTTACATTCTATGCCCATTTTTTCCTATGGTCGATTGTCCTCCAATGGTTTTCCTAGACTTTTCTACGTAGGACCGCACCGTTATCGGTTTAGTAACGATGTTACGCTCTGATACCATTTGTAACGACCCTAATTAGGGCCTAGCTGTTTTGTTAAAACGTGCTAAATAAAACGAAAACATTCGAATGTAAACTTAAAACGTAGTTCGAAAACATTAAAGATCAACAGCATAATTTAGAGTGTCCTCCAAAAAGACCGGACTCTATCACCGGAAAACCGACGACCTCCTTCCCATGCCCTTCTCATACCTCGTCCGCGTCACCTACAAAATATGTAAAGCGGTCACAATTTATTAAAGGAAACTTCATACACGCTACACATTATCTTTCCATTTCTTATCTAAACCGCACACACACGCTTGAATCATTCCTTTTAATCGCTTCTTATTTTCTTCTTCTTTTACCCTTATCATTCCCCTCATACTTTAACTTTACTATTGCCGAGAGAAACATGCTAGGTACATGTCCCGCCCAAGCCAACCGTTAGCTATTGGATGACTCGACGGGCCATATGCTTCCCTTCCCCGGGTGGTTACATAGGCACTACCCCTTTTCCACCCGGATCTGTTCTGCCCTTTTCGTACGTATCTTTCCATCTTTGGAACTTATCGTTCCCTTCATCAGGCATGCCCTTCCTTTGGCGAATCGTGTACTAGGCACGATGCCTAGTTCGGTTGGACGGTCCGTCCTTCCTCACCCCGAGTCTTATTAACATTTATCTTATTCATTCGTGTCTTTTTCTTTCTTCCTTAATGACCAAATCCAGTTCCCTAAGTCTGAACCTTCCCTTACAACATTGTGTTCGCTCCGCTTACCTGTTGTTTTTCACTTGATATAATCTTTGGTGCTTCCCTGCAATCCGTAACATGTTTCCGTACTTCATTTTTTTGACGTTATTATCTTATTATTGACTGTTTGGTTACCGTAGACCCTTCGTATCTTTCTCTTTCACGATCCGACATTGAAATGCGACGAAAACACCCTAATTGTATGGTTCCGAGATAAAGCTATTCTGTTCCTGAAATCCGCGACAAAGCGACACACGGTTTAGTTTTTCGCGATAATTTATCAAACTCTGCATTTCTGCGACAATTTTCCACTTCGAAGAAATCCGCGATAATTTTCAACATTGGCAGTTTTCGCACAAAGTTGTTACCAAAATTTACGCGATAAAGTTGCTTAGAAAATTTTCACGACAATTTGTACTGCTCTCGACATTTCCGCGATAATTTAGTGCTAAGACGTTTTTCCATACGTTTTCGTGGTTTAGTGATAAATGACTTGGTTTTTAGGCCTTCTAACCCCTATTTATAGACATTTTAACTTCCCTAATTCACATTTTGACCCCTCTCACTTTCATTTTTACCCCTCCTTTATCTTTTGCTTTACTTTTCAATCTTTTCGTTTCTTTAATCGTTCATTCGTTCCCGTATCCCTCGTTATCTCTCCCTAAGACTTTATCACTATATTCCCTACTATCATTCCGACATACCTTTTTCCTGGATATTAAACGAGCTGGTATCGGCGTTAATTTTATCGACGACGAGGAATTTTTCAGTTTGGTGGCGGCGGCAGTCCGAGTCGATGGAGGATTGCGGAGAATGGAAAAGGAACGCACCAGAAGCTCTGCAAGGAACGAAGTTCACGGACGGGGAGAGTGGAAAGGAAAGATAACTACAGAGAGTTTCAGAACGGCACAAAGACAACCGATTAGGCTTGCGTGTGCGAAATGTGGGAAGAACCATTTTGGAGAATGCCGAGCAGGAACCAACAAATGTTTCAAGTGCGGCCACGAAAGACACTTTGCCAATTATTTCCCGAAGAGGAGGAGAATCGAAACCGGTGTAACCGAAAACAGGGCAAGGGAAATGATTAATGGAAATGTTCGAGTGTTCGCTGTGAACAAGGAACAGGCCTCGGAGGCTGAACACGTCGTGGCAGGTACACTACTTATTAACGTCTTTACAGTTTTCGTATTATTTGACTGTGGGGCGACACATTCGTTTGTGTCGGAGAAGTTAGCGAAACGGTTTCTGATAATGGGAAGTAACGCTAAAATCAAAGTAAAAACACCGGGATCCGAAGCCTTGGAGGCAAATAGAATCTATAAAGGATGCACGGTGGAAGTGGACACAGTGCGAATAGAGGCAGATTTGATTGAGTTAGGGGATATGGATTCGATGCCATACTAGGAATGGATTGGTTATTTAAGTACGATGCGCAGGTGAGATGTCGGGTATGTACGATCACTTTTAGTATGCCGCGGGAAGGGAGAAAGGACATGGTCAGAAAACCGATTATGAGTGAGGATGAGGAATATAAGGATCGATCGAACTGGCAAGCATTTGTCACGACGGAGAAGGAAGTGACACCATTGAAGTCCGTTCCAGTGGTTTGTGAATACAGTGACGTATTTCCCTACGAGCTATCGGGTCAACCGCCTCAGAGAGATGTGGAAATGGAAATAGAACTACTCCCTCGGACACAACCAATCTCCAAGGCTCCGTACCGAATGGCACCTAGAGAGATGCAGGAACTGAAACAACAGATTGAGTCTCAATTGGAAAAAGGATTTCTCAGGCTAAGCAACTCCCCTTGGGGTGCACCAGTGTTATTTGTTAGAAAGAAAAGCGGCGAGTTAAGACTATGTTACGACGACTTATTTGATCAATTACATGGCGAACCTGTGTTCTGAAAATTAGACTTGAGGTCAGGGTATCATCAGGTCCGAGTAAGAGAAGGAGACATACCGAAGACAGCCATTCGAACAAGGTACGGCCATTACGAATGCACGGTAGTACCTTTCGGATTGACTAATACCCCAGCAATTTTCATGGATTTGATGAACCAAGTATTTCGTCAGTACCAAGACAAGTTCGTGGTGGTGTTCATTGACGACATCCTAGTTTACTCTCATAATCGAGAGGAACACGAGCAACATCTGAGAATAGTATTATAGACTCTCAGACAAGAGAAGTTGTATGCCAAATACAGTAACTGTGAATTTTGGATGGATAGCATAGCTTTTCAAGGACACGTGATATCAGCAGGAGGGGTGACGGTAGATCCAACCAAGATAGAGACAGTGATGAATTGGCCCAAACCGACAAATGCTCGAGAAGTGAGGAGTTTCTTAGGATTAGCCGGGTACTATCGGAAATTCATCGAGGGGTTCGCAAGGATTGCTAAACCGTTGACAAATTTGACCCGAAAGGAAACGAGGTATACGTGGGATGAGAAATGTGAAGAGAGTTTTGAATGTCTCAAAACGAAATTGACATCGGCACCAATACTGGTATTACCCACACCAGGACATGACGTCAAGGTATACAGCGACGCATTGAAGGAAGGACTCAGGTGTGTACTGATGCAGGGAGGGAAAGTTAAGCATATGCATCCCGTCAATTGAAGATACACGAGTTCAACTATCCGACACACGATTTAGAATTAGCCGCGGTGGTATTCGCACTCAAGATTTGGAGACATTACCTGTACGGTGTTAAATACGAGATATTCACCGACCACTAGAGTTTGAAGTACCTATTCACCCAGAGGGAGCTTAACATGAGACAACGGAGATGGTTGGAACTGATAAAAGATTACGACCTGGACATTCAGTACCACCCCGAAATGGCAAACCAGGTAGTCGATGCACTGAGCAGGAAGACTCATGGCGTGCTAGCAAACACGTTGGTAAGGGAAATGGAATACCTACAACTCGAAGTGGTAGAGTCAACCATAGTCATGTTAGGGATGGTTACAGCAAAACCATGGATACTGGAGGAGGTACTAGGAGAACAGATAGCAGACCCCGAGAAACCCGTAACGCTAAAAGAGGGAAACGGAACCGATAAATCAGAGATAAACCAAGGAAGCGATGGGCTAATCAAAATGAATGAACGGATATGGGTACCGAACAAGCTAGAGCAAAGGAAGAAGATTATAGCAGAAGCATGCAGTTCGGCCTTCTCAGTTCACCCAGGAAGTACTAAGATGTATCGGGACCTAAAGACGCACTTGTAATAGCCGAGAAAAAGGTATGTCGAAACAAATAGTAGGGAATGTAACGGTAAAGTCTAGACGGTAGATAATGAGAGATACGGGAACGAAAGAACGTAAAAGGGAACGAAGAATAGAAAAGTAAAGAAAATGATAAAGGAGGGGTCAAAAGTAAAGGAAGGAGGGGTCAAAGTGTGAATTAGAAAAGTTAGGATGTCTATAAATAGTAGTGAGGAGGCTCAAAAATGGGTTAATCATCATTAAGACCCGAAAATCCGAAAAATCCCGCAAAGAAGGAAAATTATCGCGAAAATCTAAAAGACATAAAATTATCACGAAAAGTTGAAGGCAAGAATTGTCGCGAAAATTTTGAAGAAGTAAAATTATCGCGAAAATCTCCAACGCACAAAATTATCGCGAAAAAGTTGAAGGCAAGAATTGTCGCGAAAATTTTGAAGAACAAAATTGTCGCGAAAATTTACTAAGGCAAAATTGTCGCGGATTTCCAGTAATGCATAAATTATCGCGGATTTCATCCCAGTGCAATATTGTCGCGAAAATTTTGAAGAAGGAAAATTATCGCGAAAATCTCCAACGCACAAAATTATCGCGAAAAAGTTGAAGGCAAGAATTGTCGCGAAAATTTTGAAGAACAAAATTGTCGCGAAAATTTACGAAGGCAAAATTGTCGCGGATTTCCAGTAAGGCATAAATTATCGCGGATTTCATCCCAGTGCAATATTGTCGCGAATTTTAATCCTAGGGTATTATTATCGCGAATTTCAGGGCAGAAGTAGAATTGTCGCGAAAATACTAAGTTCGAGTGTTTTCGTTACGTCCCGAAGTCGGATCGTGGGAGGAAAAGTACACGTGAGGTCTACGGTAACCACATAGTTAATAATAAGATGATAACGTCAGAATTCGAATAATTAAGACCTGTTATGAAATGCAGGGGAAGCACGGGAAGATTATAATACGCTAAAGCAAACGGTAAGCGGAGTGAACACAATATAGTAAGGGAAGGTTCAGACTTAAGGAACGGGATTGGGTTAATAAAGAAGGAAGAAATGATACGAATGAACGAGATAAATGATAATAAGACTCGGGGTGAGGAAGGATGGACCGTCCGACCGAACCCGGCATCGTGCCTAGTACACGATTCGCCAAAGGAAGGGCATGCCTGATGAAGGGAACGATAAGTTCCAAAGAGGAAAAGATACGTACGAAGAGGGCGGAACGGATCCGGGTGGAAAAAGGGGTAGCGCCTAAGTACCCACCCGGGGAAGGGATGCATATGGCCCGTCGAGTCATCCAACAGCTAACGGTTGGCTTGGGCGGGACATGCACCGAGCATGTTAATCTCGGCAACAGAAAAGTTAATGAATGATGGAAATGATAAGGGTAAAAGAAGAGGGAAATAAGAAAACGGTTAAGTGAAATAGTTCATGTGTGTGTGTATGATGTACCTAAGAAGTAAGAAAGATAATGTGTAGTGTGTGTGAAGTTTCCTTTAATAGATTGTGACCGCTTTACAGATTTTGTAGGTGACGCATGTGAGATATGATAGGGACGGGGAAGGAGGTCGTCGGTTGTCCGGTGATAAAGTCCGGTCCTTCGGAGAACACTCTAAATTATGTAGTCGTACTTTAATGTTTTGAACTATGTTTTAAATTGCTTTCGAATATTTCCGTTTTAATTATCATGTTTTTAACAAAACAACTAGGCCCAAATTACGGTCGTTACAGCACTGGTGGTGGAATGGAATGATAAATGAGATTGCAAACTTTGTGGCGAAATGCGAAAATTGCAACGAGTTAAGGCCGAACACCAACGCCCGCGAGGTGAGCTACAACCCTTAGAGATTCCGGAGTGGAAATGGGATAGCATCGGCATGGACTTTGTGGTAGGATTACGCAAGAGCCCACGGAAGAACGACGCTATATGGGTAGTGGTTGACCGTCTTACAAAGGCGGCTCATTTCTTAGCAGTCAAGACAACCTACGGAGTAGACAGGCTAGCCAAAATATACGTGGATAACATAGTCGAGTAACATGGAATTCCAGTAAATATTGTGTTAGACAGAGATCCGAGATTCACGTCTAGATTTTGGCAAAGTTTATAGAAATCACTCAGAACCCAGTTAAGGATGAGCACAGCATACCACCCACAGACATATGGTCAGACCGAGAGAACCAACCAAATTATGCAGGATATGTTACGAGCATGTGTATTGGAGTTTAAGGGAGGTTGGGAAGATTTGCTACCTCTTGTGGAATTCGCATACAACAATAGTTTTCAGAGCAGCATTGGCATGGCCCCGTATGAGGCACTGTACAGTAGGAAGTGTCGTACACCACTATGTTGGGATGAGGTGGGAGAGAGAAAGACCACGGGAACAGAATTGGTGGAAGTCACCATTGAAAAGGTGGCCGTGGTACGAAAGAACATTAAGGCGGCACAAGATCGATATAAAAGTTGGGCAGACACAAAAAGGAGACCCCTAGAGCTAAAGGTTGGGGATCATGCTTATCTAAAGATATCACCGATGAAGGGGGTACTACGGACCACTAGGACAGGGAAGCTGAGTCCTCGGTACATCAGACCATACGAGATGGAACGAAAAATCGGAAACCTAACATATTAGCTGAAGCTTCCGGAAGAAATGGGGGGGATACACAACGTGTTCCATGTATCCTAACTGAGGAGGAGGGTGACTGAAGGAATTCTAGAATGTGTGAGAGAACCCATAGAGATAACCCCTGAGCTAACGTACTAGGAAGTTCCAGTAAAGATCCTAGGCAGAGAGGAAAGAAAGCTCAGAAACAAACAAATTCCCATGGTTAAAGTACAATGGTCCAATCAAGGAGAGAGGGAAGCAACATGGGAAATGGATCGAGAGATTAGACAGAGAGCACCAGACTTAATGGAAGATTGGTACACACGAGTTTCAGGACGAAACTCAAAATAAATTGGGAAGGATGTATTAGCCAGGAAAAAGGTATGTCGGAGTGATAGTAGGGAATATAGTGATAAAGTCTGGAGGAGAAATAATGAGGGATACGGGCACGAAAGAATGATAAAAGGAACGAAAATATTGAAAAATAAAGCAAAAGATAAAGGAGGGGTAAAAATTAAAAGTGAGAGGGGTCAAAATGTGAATTAAGGAAGTTAAAATTTCTATAAATAGGGGTTAGAAGGCCCAAAAACCAAGTCATTTATCACAAAACCACAAAAACGTACGGAAAAACGTCAAAGCACTAAATTATCGCGGAAATGTCGAAAGCCGTACATATTGTCAAGAAAATTTTCTAAGCAACTTTGTCGCGAAAAATGATTAACGTGGAAAATAATCGTGAAATACGATTAACGTGGAAAATTATCGCGAAAACTGCCAACATTGAAAATTATCGCGGATTTCTTCGAAGTGGAAAATTGTCGCGGAAATACAGAGTTTGATAAATTATCGCGAAAAACTAAACCGTGTGTCGTTTTGTCGCTTTATCGCGGAAACATACAATTTGGGTGTATTCGTCGCATTTCAACGTCGGATCGTGAAGGAGAAAGATACGAAGGGTCCACGGTAACCAAACAGTCAATAATAAGATAATAACGTCAAAAAATGAAGTACTGAAATATGTTACGGATTGCAGGGAAGCACCGGAGATTATAACAAGTGAAAACATTAGGTAAGCGGAGTAAACACAATGTAGTAAGGGAAGGTTCAGACATAGGGAACGGTGTTGGGTTATTAACGAAGAAAGAAAACGACACGAATGAATAAGATAAATGTTAATAAGACTCGGGGTGAGGAAGGATGGACCGTCCGACCGAACCCGGCATCGTGCCTAGCACACGATTCGCCAAAGGATGGGCATGCGTGATGAAGGGAACGACAAGTTCCAAAGATGGAAAGATACGTATGAAAAAGGGCTGAACGGATCCGGGTGGAAAAAGGGGTAGCGCCTAAGTACCCACCCGGGGAAGGGAAGTGTAACGACCCGCCTTTCCGCTTGCACGATATTGTCCGCTTTGGACTAAGCTGACCCTAATGACACCCACCTAGTCCTCACGGCTTTACTTTTTCCCTAGTTCCCACACTTCCCAATGGGTCACCCATCCCTGAATTGCTCCAGGGTGAGCACGCTTAACTTTCCAGTTCTAACGTTTCGCTTGCCACTTTGCTAGGGAAAAGGCCTCGTGCAATGGGAGACGAATCATTAAACTTAACATACGATCGTTCCCCGTCTATAGCCGATGTAGGGATTTGCCTAAGGTGCCTTCTCTCTCGCACCCCTGAGGGGACCTCACACTCACCCCTCCTTATGGACTCAGCGTCCTGGCTGAGGTTTGCCCCAACACACCGACTATAACCCGGGTTCTGCTCTGATACCAAATGTAACGACCCACCTTTCCGCTTGCACGATATTGTCTGCTTTGTACTAGGCTGACCCTAATGACACCCACCTAGTCCTCACGGCTTTACTTTTTCCCTAGCTCCCACACTTCCCAGTGGGTCACCCATCCCTGAATTGCTCCAGGGTGAGCACGCTTAACTTTCCAGTTCTAACGTTCCGCTTGCCACTTTGCTAGAGAAAAGGCCTCGTGCAATGGGAAACGAATCATTATACTTAACATACGATCGTTCCCCGTCTATAGCCGATGTAGGGATTCGCCTAAAGTGCCCTCTTTCTCGCACCCCCGAGGGGACCTCACAGGAAGCATATGGCCCGTTGAGTCATCAAACATCTAATGGTTCGCTTGGGCGGGACATGTACCAAGCATGCTTCTCTCGTCAACAGTAAAGTTAAAGTATGAGGGGAATGATAAGGGTAAAAGAGGAAGATAATAAGAAAGCGGTTAAAAGGAATGATTCACGCGTGTGTGTGCGGTTTAATTAAGAAATGAATAGATAATGTGTAGCGTCTGTGAAATTTCCTTTAATAAATTGTGACTGCTTTACAGATTTTGTAGGTGACGCGGATGAGGTATGAGAAGGGCGTGGGAAGGAGGTCGTCAATTGTCCGGTGATAGAGTCCGATCTTTTTGAGAACACTCTAAATTATGTTGTCAAACTTTAATGTTTTCGAACTACGTTTTAAGTTTACATTCGAATGTTTTCGTTTTATTTAGCACGTTTTAACAAAACAGCTAGGCCCAAATTAGGGTCGTTACATCAAACTTGGAGATTCACGTGAGTTTGATGAATTTCAGTGATGCGCCCATGTGTTTCGTTTTTGCTGCTTCTCATAAGGAGTGAGGCCTCCGATTGTTTAATCGGTTACCGAGGCGCTCGATTGTTTCATATCAGGACTTTAATGATCAATTCTATTCAGCTTTTGCGCCTTTCAATGTGCCAATAAAGTCTATTACTTCTTTGACGGCGTTGCGGTATGACTCTTCTGAAAGGTTGTTGGGTTTTATTACCCGTTTTGAGGCCGAATGTAGGAAGATACCTCGGATTACTGTAAGTGAGAAGGTTAGGGTGCTCCAGCTTATTCTAGCTGGACACCCGTTATGTAACTCTTTGAATCAAGACCCCCCGGAAAGTATGGAGGATTTGGCGCTGAGATGTACACAATACATCCGAGAAGATGAAGGATTGCGGGATCACGGAGTTATCGAGATTCGGGCGTATGGGTCTCATAATATTGTTGCAAGTCGTGGGCTGGACAAGATTATCTCACCTGCAAAGTCTAAGTTGAGAGTGTTTCCTACATACAATTATGAACAGATTTTCGCCATAATCGAGCAAAAGAATGGTGGATCTCTTCGTTACCCCCCTCCTTTGTATGAACCAACTCCGGGGACTTACGAGTCCCAACTATTTTGTCGTTTTCAACGGAGTATTGGACACGCGACGAATGATTGTCGGGAATTAATGTCTGAAGTGGAAAGGTTGCTAGAATTGGGTCAGCTTGATGAACTGATCAGTACTATGGAGGCTCTGCCGGAGTCCAAGCTAGGAAAGATTGATGTAAGTGTCCCAGTGGGGGAAACACTTAATGTAACGACCTAATTTGGGCCTAGTTGTTTTGTTAAAACATGATAATTAAAACGGAAATGTTCGGAAGCAAATTTAAAACATAGTTCAAAACATTAAAGTACGACTGCATAATTTAGAGTGTTCTCCGAAGGACCGGACTCTATCACCGGACAACCGTTTACCTCCTTCCCCGTCCCTATCATATCTCACCTGCGTCACCTACAAAATCTGTAAAGCGGTCATAATCTATTAAAGGAAACTTCACACACACTACACATTATCTTTCTTACTTCTTAGTTACATCTTACACACACACATGAACCATTTCAATTAACCGTTTTCTTATTCCCTCTTCTTTTACCCTTATCATTTCCATCATTCATTAACTTTTCTGTTGCCGAGATTANCTCACATTCACCCCTCCTTATGGACTCAGCGTCCTCGCTGATGTTTGCCCCAACACACCGACTATAACCCGGGTTCTGCTCTGATACCAAATGTAACGACCCACCTTTCCGCTTGCACGATATTGTCCGCTTTGGACTAGGCTGACCCTAATGACACCCACCTAGTCCTCACGGTTTTACTTTTTCCCTAGCCCCACACTTCCCAGTGGGTCACCCATCCCTGAATTGCTCCAGGGTGAGCACGCTTAGCTTTCCAGTTCTAACGTTCCGCTTGCCACTTTGCTAGGGAAAATGCCTCATGCAATGGAAGACGAATCATTATACTTAACATACGATCGTTCCCCCTCTATAGCCGATGTAGGGATTCGCCTAAGGTGCCCTCCCTCTCGCACCCCCGAGGGGTCCTTACAATACCCAATGTATGTTATCCGCTAAAGCGAATAACAGGGGGGACCGAGCGAAACCCAGGACTGCCTCCCGGAACGAACCTTCGGTCGAAGTGCGGGCCCTTGTCAACTCCTCTTCTAAGTTCGCCTTCTCTTCTTGGGCCCGAACGAGAAGTTCCTTCAACTTATTTCTCTTCTCCTTGGCCCGATCTTGAACTTCGTTGACCTCCTCCTCCTTGGCCCGCAGCATGGCCTCCAGATCAGAAATTCGCACCTGAGTTGTTTGTCCTATCTTCTCAAGCTCAGAGACTTTTCTGCTAAGAGTGAGACCTCCGTCTCAGCTCTTAACAATTCATTATCCAGTCGGTTTCGGTCCTCCCGTACCGTGACCAACTCACCAGGTTATTTTCAACTTTCCCTTTCGCAAGATCAAGTTGATCTTGGACTTGTTGAGACACAACACTGCCACCCTGGTTCTTCTCCACGGTGATGGCAGTGGTGAAGGCCTTCCTCAGCATCTGCATAAGATAGCAAGGTCAAAAAAGTGATGCTTGGGACCTTCATATAAAAGAAAATTACCTTGCTGGTGAGGTCGATGAAACCCTACATGATCTCTTCCCCAGATACGTCCGCTTTGACGTTGTCTGGGTTTTTCTCTCCATAAAGGCGGAAGTCATTCAGGAAAGCACTTCTCCATGAGGTCAGTTTCCTCCCTTTACTGAACCTGTCAAGCAGGCCCAAGGCAACTCCCCAGTCGGAGTTAGTCTTAGGGCCCGATGCAGGCTCCTTCAAAACGATCCCCTTAGTAGGGACCGAAGCGCTTTCCCCCTTATTCGGCCTTTTGGGATCCTTCGGGGCTTCCGCTTCGGTCGCCCTCTTCCCTTTTCCCAAGGGGACAGGCGGCAGGGAGACGTTCGCCTTAAGGTGAGGACCGGGGAGAACCTTCTCCACGGGAACGGCTCCCTGCAGCAATAAAGCAATAGTATTAGCATTAATGAATGAGTTATTTCCGATCTGATAGAGGCTGGATAAGCTCAAAGAACGAATCCGAGCCTATATCACCTCCTCGACCACTCCAAATACCCGAAACGCAGGCCCTTCCCCTGTCGAAGGCTGCCCTGTGCAGCGAATGGTCAATGTGCCCACGCTGGTAGTTTGGATTGGGGGGTTCCCAGACCCCGAAGGGACCAGCGTACCCCCAATTGCAGATTCACTTCCATCAGCACTACCCGATGCTTCGCGCTGTCCTTCAGAAGGACGGACCAAAGCAGCCGCCATACGTTTGAAACGTGAGCTAGGCATCGTCTCAGTCGAGTCTGCAAAATAAATGCATAAGGATCAGGAAAGGATAAAATAAAAACATTACTTCATACCCGATCCCTCTTATGGATATGAGCTAGAAAACATCCCCTTTGGGGCTAGGGCTCCGGTCCTACCCGCGACACTTATTTCTATCAATCTTTTCTCCCGAAGCAGCTCCGTTCGCTTAAGGCGTGCTTCGGGAGGGGGGAACATCGCAAGTGTATTTGCGGTGTCCGGACGGGAGGGGTTGAACCTACTTCGGTCCAATTGACCTATGCGTGGGTAAGTTAGGCGCGACCATACCTTCAACAGGTCCTATATTGGGACTGTTATCCACACATAACAAGACTCCCACGCATGGAGAGACTCTTCTTTATCCACTATAGCGCACTCTTTAGTGCGCACCGTTATATAATATAGTTTGCGGCATCCTAATAGGCCCTTACCCCTTCAGGACCCCACCAAGAACAGATTGAAAAAATGTTCTAAAGTCGGGACCCGACCCTGTTGGTGGCAATAAATTATGAACGCCACTATATACACATAACTACCCTGAAATAATGCAAAAGTATGGCAATGAATTTCTTTAAGAACGGCTGCTACAAAAGGATGCAGCGGAAAACGAAGCCCGCACTTCAAAGAAGCATAACTTACCGGAATAGCGGACGCCGGCACATTCATTTCCGCCGGAAGGAAACAAGGAATATCTTCCCGTCCCTTCCAGATGGAATATCTTCCCATCCCTTCCAGATGGAATAATGTGCCGGAATCGAAAACCTAGACCTAAACTTCTCAATGTCCAACTCAGACATGGCTGGGTATCTCGTTATATGAGGAGCCATAGAATATACCTTGACAAAAATCGAAATGAAACGGTTTGAACGTGAAACGGATTGAGAGCTCGATTTGGCAGTTCTTCCTTCGCGAAATGACGATGAAGAGAAACAATACATAAAATCCCGATTTAAATATTAATCTCATAACCAATGGTGAGCTGCCACGTAATATTGCCCCAAACAATGGTTGTACAAGCACACTCATCACGCCTGTTGAACTGCCGAATGTGAAGAGGCGCAAATCGGGAGGTTAATATTTTAAAAAAAACAGAGATAAAAATATAACACAAATATACGTTATTGAGTTCTAAATACAAATTAATTCCTACGATTAAGGGAAAGATCGGTCCCCTAGACGCCCACTACCTACAGGTACGGTCCCATGTTCTCACGAATGTATAAAGATCGTGTGATCGGCCTTGTATCACCTCTACGATGACAATCAAGCCCGAGGGGTTAGTGATGAGAACTCCAGGACCAGGCACCCTGTAACGGATGAGGCCCAATAACGGTTGGGCAGTTCCAAATGATGAAAGCGAACTCATGCAGCCCATTTATACACTTAACGAAAAGCGGCCCGATGTTCCATGAAAGGACCAAAGATAACCTTAGCGAAATAAAGCGTCGTATGGTAATTGGCTCCGTGGTTCGGTCCAAACGGTTACAAACCCGCGCCCTCCAAGCTTCGGGCCTTCACACGTTTACCACACCTCGGGCCCGTTCACGTAGACCACGCCTCAGTCCCAACCTCGTTTTACATCGCGCGACAACAACCTCTAACAAACTTGTCAAAGGCGGTTACAGAGCGTGATTTACACACGTCACTATCTCTATAAATACAGAGCGCGACGACGGAAATAGGAGGACCTTTCGGACGCGTAAGAACATGCCGTTACCCTGCCGGAGTTCTTACTGCTTTCTATTCCTTGTCATTTTCATTAAGCCTCTGCTGTATTTTTTATAAATTGTTTTATTAGTGAACAGGCTAGGAGCATAATTCGCTCTTAGTCGAGTGATTTTCACCCCAATTCCTGGGGTTTCCACTATAAATCGATGTGTCTCTTTACTTGTTTCTATCGTTAATCGTTTTCCCCATAAAAAACAAATCAAAATCGAATTCGTTTACTGACGAATTGGGTGACTGTTCGTACCCCCTAAAAAGGGACCATAACACTTAGGGTATCAAGATCTTTGGTTTATTCTATTGTTGTCCTAAAGATTCCCCATTTTTTGTCTTACTTCTTAAAATTTAGAGTTTTTCTCTGCAATTGTCATTTTATCACCTAACAGTTCCATTTCATTCACTAGAAGTTAGAAACGCTGCTGCAGGTCAATCATAGATTCATCACTAAGCATGGAAAACACTTCTAATTCTTGTTTAAGCATATTTAGTTTAGTTTCTCCTAATCCTAGAAGTTCTTTCATACATGATTTCATGCTTAGACCAAGTTTCATATGTGCGGTTTTACAACTAGATATCTTGTTAAACTCAGTTACAGATAATGTAGAATATAAAGCACTTGAACATCTAACATTTAGTTCGATAGAAGTATCTTTATCAACAGAAGACGGTTTTACATCCATATATGGTACTAAACTAGTACCGTAAACCTACACATCTGAAAATTTTTAAATCTTGTTTATGGAATGTTAGCCTATTCGCTTTTTAGTAACAAAAATCTTTTCCGTTGAACTTAGATGATTTATTTAAAAACCAAAATCTTCTAACGTGGTTACTGTCCTTAGTCACTACATTCTTAGACTCACCAGTCATAGACATGCTTACTAGTTAACACAAAGTCAAGTAGGCAATCAAGTAAACAAGTCACACAATTAAGTAACCAAGAAAGATTGCAAGATTTTTGCTATCGAAATACTTGACTAATACTAATTATTTAGCAAGTACCTCTCATCTCCACCACTTGTTGTAATTTTAATCATATTATTTCAAGATTCTGAAAGCAATATAAATGACAAAACAATATTAAAGTGGTATATGATTCCGGTTCTTATCTTAAAATTGATCGTCTCAACAATCCACTAAGATACCCTGAGTTATTTTGACTAATCGGCAAAAATTGAAATCTTCTTTCACAAAGAAATTTCACAGCAGGTAATCATGCACTAACAATAACGCATCGATATAAACACATAAGAGAGTAAGGTCATGAATGCTTAATATTTCGTATCTAGTCCTTTAGACGTTGTAGACTGTCAGATTAGTGTATTCTTAGGACAGATATGAAGATTACTCACCCAGTTCTGGACTTAAAGATCAACTAATGTTCAGAGAGATATGTGTTCAGAGAGATTTGTGTTCTACAGAATCACAAATCTCCTAATCGTTCTAGGTTCACCCTGCACATTTAGAACACATATTTGTAGATAAGAAACAAAACTGAAGTCAAGATTATCGAACAGTTCATATAAGGAGTCCGTTCAACAGATCTAGTAGCCAAAGGTCACAGACAAATTAAAGCAAGGAACCAGTGACTCGTTTCTTAACAAGAGTTTCTAGTTCTACTCAAGAAATACAAGATCTACTTCAAGAATTGTAGATCTGTAACTAGAGGGCAACAGTCTCAAACCAGAGGTTCAAGTCAAGCAGGACCAAGTTCCCGTCTTCGACTCTGTTTTCGTTGGAATTTCATTGCCCAAGAGAGCAGAGGCAAGTGAATCCGAAGGATGGTCAACTGTCTCTGGAATTGGAAGATCTCGTAGCGCCGAGTTAGAGTTATGAATTTCAAAAGTAGCACAAAGCCGCTCCGACGATTCTACATAGCGGTGGTTTACTATAGCTTAAGCTCAACAAGTGAGCAAAAACGCTTTAGCAGTAATTTACAGATGAGTTTCACACAAGAAACTCAAAGGTTTCAAAGTATCGAAGCACGAAAACGCAGTAAACGTAATAAGTCTCAAGAAGTTTTAAAACCGTAAGCAGAGAAGCTTGAGACAATAGAGAGAAGAAGATCTTTCAAAATACTCAACGTAAGAATGATCGTATCACCCTGAAATTGCAAAGGATATGCAGTATTTATACAGTGGGCTAACCGACTTTAAGCCCTAATATTGAAAGAACTCATGGCCAATTTACAAGGCCCAAGTGTTAGTAATTACTCAGTCCGGATCATAGGCCCACACTTAAGGTACGATATAATGAAGATCATCAACAACAAGAAGATCTCTTATTGTGAAAGGAGTCTATATTTATAGGATATCACCAATCTAGATCATCATTTGTTCCTCCTTTAATTCACATGGTAATTTGTTATCAAACCCACCAAAATAGAACCAAATGACGAGCACTTGTCATAACGGCTAATAGTTTCATAAAAATTCGTGGGTTCGTTTAGTGCACCGGACCGCTCTAACGTCGCTAGGTCCGACTTTATCCAAAGTAACAACTAGCGCCGATTAACCTTATGGGATTGCAATAGGAAAATGGAAAATTGATCAAGTGGGCCAAGTTCAAAAAACTAGCCGACGTCCAACACTTGCAAGTTGTGTACACAATCCCATATTGGGCTCAATGAACTCTCGTCTGGGCTATACCGCATCTGGCCGAATTTGTATTATTAATTGTACCCATTGCATGGTACCCTACCTAGGGTTCCCATCAAATATTTTTAAGTATTGTAAATGAAATGTAAAATCAATTATTGAAGTTGGGTTCGTTTTGTAAGAAAAAATATCTGAATTCAGTAGAATTACAGATTGAGTTTGATAGAATAAATGAGTTTTGAATAAGAAAAATTATCAATTCTCACTGATAAACAAATAGACGATTGCAATGAGTTAAATAGATGAATACTAACAACTTTTCCTACGGATTCAAATTATAAGTTTGAATAAGTTTATTCTAGCAAAATAATAGATTTAAGTTATAAATGGTTTCAAATTGAATTTATTCAAATTGGGTTACAACTTGGGTTGTTAGATGGGCTTGTCTTCAATTTGGTCCAACAAACTCTCCCTTGGAGCAAAGTTCATCGATAAGTTCAAATTTTATTCTTAAAATCTTAACCTGGGGATGAGTTAGAGCTTTTGTTAAGATGCTTCCAACATGATCTTTTGTAGAACAATGATTCATTAATATTTGCATTAGACTATCAACATTGGATCTAAACATTGTTGTATCCACCGGAGGCTCTCAATGGTCGAGATGTCTTTAGCCTATGACATACATTATCAATATGTCATTGTATACAAAATTTACACTTTGAATCAGGTCGGAAATAACAATACTTCTCAGCATGTGAGGTTTTCTTATAGATACGACATTGTGGAAACTTGATCTTCTTTTTTATTAGATCCTTTGACTTGTCATTAGAGGTTGACTGATTATGTAATTGTTTCGGAGATGGATCTGATTCGGCAAAAAATGCTTTTTCAGACACATTTCTTCTGAATGTTTGTGTTCCAGAGCTTGAAGAGAACACGTCACTTTTGCCACTGTAAGCTGTCTAAAATCATGGGCACATTCTAGAGCACTTACTTTTGGTTCGAATATACTTCTTATAGTATGAAGGATTTTAGGTAGCAACAACAAATTATGTTTTATCATCCCCTAATATTTCAAGTTGATTCACAATGTTTGAAACTATATCGACATAGTGTTTGATGTTCTCAAAAGAGTTCATCTCGAGTAAATCAAACTCCTGTCGTATACGAGATATTTTTAGCTCATTTGTTCTTTCATCACCTTCAAATTCCATCATGAGTGTTACCCATATCTCTTTGGTTGATTTACATGACCTGATTCTCGGAATGATACTCCGATTAAGACCAGAGTGTTATCCATATCTCTTTGGCTGATTTATATGACCTGATTCTCGGAATGATACTCCGATCAAGACCATAGGTGATGTTAACCTTGGCTTATCCTCAACGAGCAATTAACTCTTCATGCTGATTTATAACAGCAACACAACTGGAATTGGTGTATCATCAAGAATCTAATCTCATAACTTTGTTGTCTTTATAAGTGACTGCATTTGATGAGCCCAAACTGGATAATCGTCTTCATTGAATTTCCATATAACTCCTGAGTTTGTAGGATCCATATGATGTTTAGAGATATGGAATCGGCTTATGATGGGTGAGATTTTCTGCTTTTGAAATTGGTTCCGATATCATATAGAAATTTAACATTCAATGTATCACATTGAAAAGGTTTCGTCAAACCAATTACTTATTATATCACACCTCTTATAAAGTAGAATGTTTCTACTTCCACAACCGATGTGCGACAATATTTCAATACTCCCCTCAAGTCGAAATGATATTGATCCGGTTTAGACTTGCTTCATTATGTTCGGTAGTTCTCGAATCATAGGTCAATCGATTTTTATCGCCTAAACCCGATGTTCTTTTCTATAAGAGTTTTTTTCCAAACTATTACGGACTAGGCCGAAACCCACCCTACAGCTCTGATACCACTTTGTAAAAAACAATCAGCATTCAACATAATTACAAATTGAGTTTGATAGAACAAAGGAGTTTAGAATAAAAAAATGATCAATTCTCATTGCTAAACAAATAGACGATTACAATAAATTAAATTATAAGTATGAATAAGTTTATTCTAGCAAAAGAATAGATTTCGGTTATAAACGGTGACAACTTGACTTTATTCAAATTGGGCTACGACTTGGGTTAAAGGATGGGCTTAGTCTTCAATTTGGTCAAACACGTTTGAGGCCGAACTTACAAAAAGTTTTGTGACCAAAATTTTTAGATATGGACTTGTAGTGACGTTTAGAGGACCGAGATAAAATATTAAGCATTTTCTAAGATTTCTATTTACGATTTTTTATTATGTTTATGTTATTTGTTTTTGTGGCTTTGGTTTATGGTTTATTAGGTAAGCAAATTTGGTATTGTTGTTTAACTTGGGGTCCGTTTGTGAATTGGGAAACAATTGACTGGTAGTCAATAAATCATGATCGGATATCACTTGAACATTTGGTATTCTTGTTTTATTTACTTCAATAAAACTAGCTTTAGGAAAAAATAAAGAAACATATATACAAAACATCAATTAAAATTTTACAAGGACTTACACATTCTCGTAAAGCCATCTCAACGTAAATTTTTCTACATGGTTTATCATCTATCCCCAAAAGCAAATAAACTAGATATTATGGTATTTTTCATTAGTAACAATCTCCATTTTCGTCTAATTTGTTCAAGCATTATTCATTTTTCTAAAAACATTCAATAGTTAATAGTTATTGTACTTACCTCTACTTCTTTAGTCGGGTGTATTTTATTAAATTAATAACTCAGGCCGGGAAACACAAATTAATAAAGTGGAAATGGTAAACTTGTCAAATATAAATTCAATAGATTAAAATAAATATCAAAGAAAATTTATATGGTAAAANAAGTAAAAATATATATATGAGCATTATATGAAATGAAAATAATTAAGCTTATAGATACAACAAAGCTTAGCTTAAAATTATGACCAATTATTCACCAAATAATTGCGATCAACCATTTGACGTGTCCCCATTATTACCCTATTTTTATAGCAACATTTTAATTCCCTAAGGCGACCAATACTGCCTTAAATTTAATCTTACTTTTTTACCCTACAATAATAAAATTGGTCATGTAAAGTTGTAAACCAGACATTACTTAAATTACCATTAAATATTTAAGTGTGGCTTTTGTAATTTTATATTTTGATAATTTAATCATTTTTTACAAAATATCTATTAACCAAAAGCTATATTGTTCCTTATAGCTTGAGTATGAATTTGCATTTCAACTGTTTTTGCAATTATAAAAAAAAAACTGGTTTTGCAATTTTCATTTTTCAAGCAACAATGAGTTTATAATTAATACTCATTTGATATCAAAATATCATAATTGTTGCAATAATGTCTCCATGTGGACAAATCAAACGCAGTAATTTGTAATATTGTGATGAAATGGATTTTCAATGCTTTCAATTTTGGCAATTTAAATTATCATAAGAAATTCAAATTTTGGGAATCACATTTTTATAAATTTTCAAACTTAGAAAACAAATTTTGTTAAACATTTAAGAATTAATATGGGTATACTCTAACTCGAATGGTCAAACATCACATTTTAGTCTTCAAGGATCGAAGGACAATGGAAAAATTAGTCAAGAAGTGGTACTACAACTCAATTGTGTTTGGGAGACCCTATTTTCATACCGGTTGGTACGTCAAATGCCGAATAATACCCATTTCTTTTTCGTTACAGCCCGGTACCATGCATTATAGTTAATTTTTTGGTTTTTCGGATTCCACCCTAAAAACTAATTAAATATTATTTTTGATAAAATAAAATTTTATATCAGTCGTACCTCTCATATCGGTCGGATAGGTACAGAATTTCGGGCGGTATATAAACATTGTTCATAAGTGAAACTATAATTAATATATTTCCATTTTTCCATCTCCATAATAAAATTAACATTATTACGTCAAATTTAATCCCGATGTTTTCAATTATGGTAAAGTTAGTTTTCAAAAATTAGGTATTAATTTCTAACTTCACGGATCAATTTTGTTTACTCATTCATGTAAACTTTGAGTATTAATATTGTAAAAAATGAAAATGTTGGGGAGTTAAAATATCTAAAATGATAAGAGACTAAATTTACGAAAAATTCCAAAAGTATCAAATCGCCAACTTATCTTAATATTATAATATTTTTAGTGTATTTAGGTCATGCAACGCAACTTTGTTTATTTGTTAGACCTTCTTTAACCATGAGCGCCCACTCTGACTAGGCGTCCATGTGGTAGCCACCTCATCTTTCCGGCAAAGTTTTGAGGAAAAGCTTTTTAAAAAATAAATTTTAAAAACTTAAAATATTACAATTTAAAAAAGATAATAAAATATGTAATTTTATATTTGATCGAAATAATGATTTTATCGGTAATATTGTGATTTCTCGGTAATATGTATGCGAAAATGTTAGATTTATCGATATTTAACAAGTTTGATTAACTGATTTTTAATTGCAATTTTACTTAACAAAAATCAGATCAACTAATCATCGATTTTATTCGATTTAGGTTACCATTTTAGTGGTTCTTGACGATAAGTTATTTATTTTTTAAAGATCGATTACACTTTTAATTTAGAAAATATAATCACAAATTAACCAAAATTCTAAAATGTTTCACACATGGAAAAAATCACAATTATCAATTTAACATGTAAATTTGATTTATACAATAAGAAAATCATTACAAGTAATTAATATTAACATAAAAAATAATTATATATAATAAATAAAAGTAAAAATTATAAATGTACGGACATTATTGTAGGGTTGAGAGGAAAATTATTTATTTATAAAAATAAAGAATGATGATATCTACAAAGAGAAAATTGACATGGATGAGATAATGATGTTTTCGGGGCCATAGTTGAAGGTCTTACTAATGTTATTAAATAAAATAAAATAAAAAATTGTGGGTGTCTATTTTGGCATCTTGTGAAGTCTAGTAATTCAAACATTATAACTAAAAATAAATAGTGTGGCTTTAATAAATACTATAGGATTATATGGAATAGGATTAGATAAATTAAATTTATTTTACCATTAGTGGTCACTTAAGCTTATCTATTTTTTAAAAATATATATGGTACGAAAAATATGATTATAAGTAATAAGCATAAAGTCATTCAGGGGCAATGTTGCCCAGTAGCCATAACTACAATTATTATTTATTGAATAACTTGTTTTGTAAATGAATTTGTAAAATCGTTTATGCGTAGGTAGCATTAATTAAATAGTTTTTATTATTGAAGAGATAAAATATTATGTATAATTTTATCAATATTTTCATGGTAATAGATAAGTGAATAATGGATGACATTGGTATTTTGTATGATACCTCATATTATCGGGTTACATGATAAGATCATGGGTTTTTCCTATCCTATCCTAAAATAATTAGTGTTTAAAAATTAATTTAATAAACAAATAAATTTGGTATCAACAGATACATTGGTCATATTGATTTGTGACCGATACATACATTGGCCCCAGAGTGAACATGATTTGTGGCCGATATAAAAATATTAGGTTTATAAATGAAGTTACATAATTCAAAATACAATATGATAAATAATATAATTCAATATGATAAACAAATTCATAATTTATAATTTGAAAAATTAAAGCAATAATTATGAACCTTCACCTTAACCCCTTATGTCTTATATAAAAACATTGATAAAACATATATATAATATCTTCGCTCTTAAATAACGTAGGCTAATCAGTGAATGCTATCCATAAATATTTTATTTTGCAATCTATTTTCCAAAATGTGTTATTGTGCATATAATTATCCAAAGTACGAATATTTTGCTAAATTCCCCAGTATGCATGTCATACCGCCATGACAAGTTATGGCCAATTAACCGACACCATGTAATTGAACTGTGTTTTAGGTATAAATTAGATATTTAATACAAATGACTCAAAAATATATATTTCTTTCATATAATACAAATAATATAAAAATAAATACCCTTATACATAAGGGATTAAAAAAACGTGGTTCGATATATTTAGCCGATGCTAGCGAATTGATTATACGGGTTTGTTTCTAGTTAATAATGATCATGTCGGGTTCGAATTTGGTAAATTGGTAGTATTGAATTTGTCTCCCATTGGTTAGAAAAATATGATTGTTTAGATTTATAAAGGGGTGGAATGTATTCCATAATGTCTTGATTAAATGTTTTAAATGTGTGATCTCCTCCCCTTAATCCCGTTCATTCACGATCTCCAGTCGTTATTTCAGTCAGATTCTACAATTTCAACATGGTATCGGAGTTTGTTCGATTCATTTCAATTCAAAAGTCCAAACCTTATTGTTTTACTTAAGGTGTATTGAATTTATCTCACAATAGTTAGAGAACTGATATTGATTAGATTTATAATGATGTGGAATGTCATTCCACAATAGCTTGAATAAGTCTTTTAAATGTGTGTTTTCCTCCCTTTGATTCCGTTCGTCCACTTTCTCCAATCGTAATTTGTCATACTCTATAATTTCAATATGTATTAAGTTGCACCATTCTAATATTTGAGTAACGATAATGATGTAATCAAGTTTGGATTCTAATCCAATCAGACCTCCCTTGAACCAGTGCAATAGCCAATTTGAGGTTTTGCTTAATCAGACTTCGTGTATATATAAGTTGAAGTTCATAATTTTGTAATGCATGATATATTATTTAATTATTACTTAATAAAAAATTAAAATATGCGAATTTACCAATAAAACCTGGTGGTTAACGTAACAGTCATGTTTTGAGTGAGATAGTTTAGTCAATTAAAAAAATGATCCCAAGCCATGTGCTGATTGAACTGGAAGCTAATAATCAAAAAATTGCCACCCCTGGGGTGAAATGACTCATCAACGTGCCTACAGTACATCATCTCCCGCTGGCATAATGTGCCCCTAAATTAATCAATAAAGTTAAAATACCACCAACTGGTTGGATAGGTTCAATAAAAAAATTGATCACAAAATTGGTTCGATTCATTAAAAAATGCAAAAAAAAAGTTCAATTGATTCAAATATTGGTTCAATCACTAAAAGAACCGGTGATTGGCTACAAATTGGATTGAACTGATCAGTTTTTTTGAATTTAAAAATTATAAATATATATATTGATATTATATTTATATTCAGTATAATATATATTTATATTGTTTTTATTATGGTACAATTTTTTATTAAACATTTAAACAATCTAAGACTTTTATTAAGCATTTAAACTTTTGCAACATTTTATTCAATCCATCAACTTCACAAGTACAATTCGGATTGCATTGGTTTGTTCAGAACGAACAATACTAATCAACACTCATCTTCGAAATGCTCAAGTGTTAATGTTTTTTAGTTGTTTTAGTCAATCGGTATCTCTAGTTCTTACTAGACATTACATTTGTTAACTTTAAATAATTTACATTACAAAAAATAATAATGTGATGATTGAGACTCAAACTAACCCGGCAAATAAACATAATTGGTTCGTGAACATTCGAGCCGGTTCGTGAACATAATCGGTTTTTGCAATGATTCTCAAACTTTGTTTAACTAGGTCGAGGTTGGGAAGCCACATCTGAGGATATATATTTATGTTTCAATAATTTGAATTCAAAATCAAACTTTATTAGAACACGAGTCTTAGTTGAATCGAACCTCAAACCAATTATTTCTAAGTTTTTGAATTCATACTTAGAACATTTCAAGGAAACATAACAAACACTAAATTTTGATTTAGTTCTATTAGTTTATACCCATAATTATAACGATATTGGGGATATACATAATTTGGTCATGCACGTTAGGTAGCATTCTGCTTAATGTTTCAATTTGTACGCTATTATTACACGGTAAATAATGAAAGTTGTTGGGATAAGTTTGAACGAATTAATAAAGTAAACAAGAAATGAAATGGAGCAGGAAGTTTAGGGCAACTAGGACCATGTAGTACGGACAAGAGCTTGTTTTTTTCTTCATCTTCTTCATCATCCTTAAATGCTATAAAATCATCGCTTAACCAGCTCCTTCTCTCTTCCTTCATTCCACCATTGTTATTACAAAACAAAGCTTGATCATTTTTAAAGAAAGAACAAAAATGGTACAGAGCAAAAAGTTTAGAGGGGTCCGACAACGCCACTGGGGTTCCTGGGTGTCAGAGATTCGTCACCCTCTGCTGTAAATCTTTAATTAAATTCATTCTGTGAAATTCTTCTTCTTTTTAATGGTCATTTGTGTGGTTTCAGGAAGAGGAGAGTATGGCTTGGGACATTCGAGACGGCGGAGGAGGCCGCAAGAGCTTACGACGAGGCGGCTATTTTAATGAGCGGGAGAAATGCCAAGACGAATTTTCCGGTACCGGCGAATCTCGAAAATGGCAGCGACATCTCCATTTCACAATCTTCTTCCTCTACGAAACCCAACTCTTTGTCATCTATTCTCGGAGCTAAGCTTCGTAAATGCTGCAAATCTCCGTCGCCGTCGCTGACTTGTCTCCGGCTAGACACGGAGAATTCTCACATAGGAGTTTGGCAGAAACGGGCTGGGTCTCGTTCAGATTCGAACTGGGTTATGACTGTGGAGCTCGGTAAGAGAAAGAAGAGTGAAAATAGTAACAATCTCGCTGCTACAGTTCCGATAGTAGACCCAATTCCGGCCGTCGAGACACCGCCAATGCAGATTACGACAACACAGGTACGAGAAGGGATCAATGAAGAAGAAAGAATTGCGCTCCAGATGATCGAAGAATTGCTTAACAGGAACTGATTTTGAATATTGATCCTTCACATGAAAGAAAGAAAACAAGCATTAAAATTATAAAACTTGGTTTTCATCTTTATCATTTGATTGCTCATTTGCTCGTATATTGTTCCCCTTTTCATATTATGTGTTATGAACACCTTGTAATGTTATTACCAATATGTTAAATTTCATAATCGAATCAATTTAATTAAATCTGATAACGCATTTATAATATAAAAGATTTAACCAAATTAATTATTATGATATCCCCTAATTAAATTGTATTTTCAAACCAATAAGAAAACTATTTCTCACCAATCCCCTTAAAATCCATCATATCATAATTTGGATTTTACTATTAAAACACGTGGATTACCAACAACACAATTATGAACTAACCCCTAAATAATTTTATGTGAGAAATATGGACGCCTATATTACATATAAAATAATTAGATTATGCTATGAACTACTTGACAAATATTATCCATCCACTTAATCCAATTACCTTAGGAGATAGACTTTCATATACAAATTCCATAATTATCAACCGATTAATTTAATTAGTTGAACTAACCCATATTGAGGTAATACATGTTTTTTTTAACATACTCTGTTATCATGTTATAATTTTAGAACCTGATCATTTATACAAGAAAAAGTGAACACATTATAATGGATATGTTTAGTTATCAATTTGTAATTTTTTAACGAACAAAAAACAAAAACAAATTTATGATGCGTTAATCATTAAAAATCACTAATTTACCCTTACTTTTAATAATTATAATTATTATTATATTAAAATTATTATTTATATATATAAGAGTATATTAATATTTTTATATAATTTACATTCAACACCTTACCACAACTCGCTATACCCCAATTTTTAAAAATTGAGCCAAGCAAACCCAATAGAGAAGAGAAAAAGTTGATCAAATGAATAATATAGTAGTGTATCGCTTATAAATAAATATAATTAACTTTATAAATCCAATGTATGATGAATTACATTCTCATGGGAAAAAAAAAACAACTTCGTATTCACTATTTGGAATTAAGACATAAGACTTGATTGATGTGGGGAGATATAAATGCAAGAATTCGCCTGGGGCATGCAATTGCATTGCAAGTGGGGTTCGTTGCAATTGCATTGAAAGGTCACATGTTTGCTTTGTGGTTACCCTTCCTTGGCGGCTTTTGGTTAATCCTTCTTGTAATTAAAATCTTTTAATATTATCAAAATATATTGATAAAAAATTATTTTAATATATTAAAATAATATTATATATTCAAAAAAAGAATTTCAAAATTTAAATAATAAAATATCATGTGAGGTGATTTTGTATATAGTAACACACTACTTGAAGCAATATTCACAAGATAAATCGATAATATGTCGTGTGCTATTTGATAAAATCATTCATTGGAAGAGTTTCATAGGTGTATGAGAATTATCTACTGTTGATAGAAATGCATAGTGGGATCAGTATAAATCGGTTTGCAAATAAATGTATATTTTTAACAATGGATATAAATTTAAAATAAGTATACATACTTTGTATTTTGAAATATTGAAGAGCGATCAATTACACGTTGGTTAATTGATTTAACCATTTTAATCAGTTCGATTAGCCGATTTTTATTTGGGATTTTCCATAATAAAAAAGGCCAACCAGTCATCCGATTCATTCAATTTGATTACATAGTTGAGTGGTTTTCGTCGATCAATTATTCAGTTTTATCGATCCTTTTTTGTTTAGAAAATGCAATAAAAAGGTCATTAACCAATTAATTTAACTTTAATAATTTTTGGCAAGACCAAAACTATCAATTTAACATACACAATACCATTTTTGAAAGAAACAAGTTCATTCGTTTCTATATTCACAAACCACATAAATACCTTGTTCATAGTTACATATTAAATTCGATGGAGCACACTAAAAGAATGTAGGATTAGGATTTGAGTGCAACATATACAAATAAAATTAGAATTATAGGTTGACAATTAAATTAAATTAAATTTTATATTTATATTTAAAAATCTAAATTATTTTTTAATGAAATAATGATATTATTTTTAAAAATAATAGTCAATTAATCAGTTCAATAAATATCTAAGTAATAACCAGTAAAAAATGAATTGGAAACCGATTAACCAAAATTGAAATGATTGAAAAACAAACGATTGGATCAGTAAGTAAAACTACATTTCACTTATTAATAATCACAATTGATATTTCTTATCCAATAACTTCAATACTAACTTTTGACCCGACAAATCATAAACGGTTTTTGATAAATTCATATATTTGTAACCGGGTTTAACCCATTTACTAAAAAATACAGTTTCAAGTTTAATCGGAGTAGATCCAACAAACTTTGCTTTCGATTAATGAATCCGACCATCCAAAGATGTTCCAAGAGATATGGATGATATTGATCAAAACCCATTATTTTTCCAAAAGATCTACTACTAAAATGCTAAACAATGTGTATGACACGAAACATGTTCGACTCGTACAAGTATTATTATGTATTTTCCTAATTCTTAAGAAAGGAAAATCATATATATGTATAGTAAAATAATAATGAGTTTTTAATAGCATTATTTGGTCTAAATAGCATTTTCTTACTATCCATAAGACATACTCTTAAAATGTTTATAATATTATGTATATTATTAATACTAAAATAATGCTAACTAGAGAACTAATAATTTTCTGCCATGGGTCGGGTAAAAACTGTTCGGGTCACTTAGAGAAAAATTAATAATTTTTTGTTTAATATATTTATTTTAAAATATATTTAAAATGTAGAAGATAATTTAATTAATTAGAGAATTAATACAATCGAGTTAAGCTTCATTTTAAATAGTCCGTTATCATCATATTCGAGAAAACATTATGTTATAAGATGAAATAAGCAATTTGATTGACTTATTAATTTAAAATTACGAGATTAATCTATTATACAAAATAAAATTGATATTTGGATTGTAAAATTTACAAAATTAACTTATTTGGCATTTTAAATATATAGATTAATATTATAAAGATTTATATTTTATTCATTATGATTATAATATGATAAAAATGAAAAACATGTTTGTATATGTAGATTACAATAATGATTTTTTATTAAATATAAATATTTTTTTTGAGAAATTAGTCTATTTAATTTCTGTCTAAACCAATTGGACAGGAACAGTTAAAGAAAAATGACTCAATATAAAAATTTTATTTTGAAACGTAGCTTATAATGAGAGATCACTGAAGTGCACGAGGACGATCAATTTCCTCTCTAAAAATATTGAACTTTGATTGCTCGAAATTTGGCCACGATGAAGATGGCACTGTGGGCCCTTCCCTTAAATATGTCATTTAATTTCTCTAAAACTATACTAATTTTCTTTTTCACCCATCAAATAGTGACACTAATACATACTAAATATGAGGGGGCAATAATCGGGTTACAAACGAATTAAATTGAACCGGTTTTAATGTTTTTTATGTTTAAGTTCAATTAGAAAGAGTTAAAATCAATTTGAGTTTGATAAAAGTTTGAGTTCTGCTCCCGTTCGACTCTTAGGCAATGTTTTAAATACCGGTACATGCGGGTATACCGGACAAGCTCATTGGATCGATATATTGGATATGTTTCGGGTATACCGGATATGTATCGGAATATTAAAATAAATTTAATTACAAAATAATCATATTTTATTCTTTTAATGTAAAATCCGACCCAACACGCTTAAACCCGACCCGACCCGAAAACCCATACCGGCCGGTACGTCCGAAATTTCCAGTATATCGGGCCGGTATACCGGATATTTAAAAAAATGCTCTCAAGTTCAAATTAATATAAATAGAATATGAATTATTGTTATGCGAACCTTAAATAAGCTAAATGAAAGTTTGAGGTTCGGTATCTAAGAATTTGAATTCGATTCGGTTGATAATATTGTCTCATATCATTTGTGGAAACAATAATAATCTAGTTTATAATCAGAGTGATATTTTGTAATTAAATTAACCTAGAATGTTTAATATGATTTGCTTTTCTTATTAATAGAGTTACATTGACATTCACTCGACCTATTTAATCTTAAATTTTTATATGATATCAAAGTTGCATGGTGTGTGTTATGGTCCCTTTTTAGGGGGTACTAACAGTCGTCCGGTTCGTTAAGAAACGAACTTGGTTATGATTTGTTTTTGGTGGGAGAACGATTGAAAAATATAAACCGTAATGAGACATAATAATTTATAGTGGAAAACCCCGGGAAATGGGGAAAAAACCACTTGACCAAGAGTAGGGAATACTCTCAGTCGATTCACTAATCAAATAAAAGTTCGATTACAAGAAGAACAGAGGCTTATGAAAATAACAAGGATGAGAAAGCGATAAGAATAACCCCAGCAGAGTAACGACCTATTCTTCGCATCCAAAAAGGTCCTGCTAATTCCGTCGTCAAGTTCTGTATTTATAGGGCTGATGGCGTTTGAGATCTATGCCCTGTAACCGCCTCTCACAATTCTGTTGAATGTCATTATTGCACGCTATAAAACGTGGCTGGGACTGATGCGTGGAAAATGTGACAAAGCCCGAAGCGTGGTACACGTGGAGAGGCCCGAGGCTTAGAACGCGTGACTGTAACCGTTTGGACCGATCTATTAGGTCGGTCTGTATGCATTCCTTGTTACGACCAACTCCATCTTTGGTCCTGACTTCTTAATGGATCTTTGGGTTAGTTAATCCAAATGGGCCAAAGTGACGATCTTGGGCCGCATTAGTTCGTCTTTAATCATTCGAGCTAGCCTCTTAGATTGGGTCTAACCCAACAGAGGGTACCCGGTCCCGGAGCCCTCATCAGTGTGTTTTGGACTTGTACGTACCATTTTAAACTAAAAACTATGGTAGAAAAGCACATCGGACTTAAGCGACAAAAATATGCTGGGATTGAACATGTGTGCGAACAATCTCGATAAATTAAGTAGAACCTTTGAATTAAAGCAAAGAGAAAACAACGACACAAAAAATTTAACGTGGAAACCCGGAATGAGAAAAACTACGTGACCGGTGGAAACGGTTAAATTCACTATCACTAGATAAGATTACAACACACACACGAAGAGGAAAACTCGGAATACAAGAGTATTGAAGTATATAACAATGAACCCTAAGACCCCTTTATATAGATGAGATGACTGAAATAATTAAGGTAACTAACAAATATTCTTAATATTTGATCATATCTCTATATATGATTATCCATAATCAAATCATGTATATGCGTCTATATATACTGATTTGATATGATATTGTTTCCATCAATATCTCATTCCATAACTGCTGATATCTTAGACCAGTGGATTCCACCATATCTCAGTTCGGTCTTAGATCGATTGCCTCCATTTCAAATCTTCGGATCACGTGCTTCGGTCCTCCCCCGATTGCTTCGGTCCGTCACCTTTGGTATTGCGTACTTCGGTCCTCGACCGATTGGTAACAATATCGGCCATCCCGTCTTCCATGTGTGTCCCGATCGACCACATTGCCGATCATCATTCAAGTGTGACCGATCGATAACAATATTGATTTCTACACTTAACAAAATATATCGACCTTTGATTGATGGACTACCGAATATGTTAAAGTAAGTCTAAAACAGATAAATGCCAATTCGATTTGAGAAGAAGTGTTGAGAATATTATCTTACACTCTTTATTGAAATAGAAATGTTCTCGTTTATAATGAGATTGATATAATGAACAATTAACTTGACTTAATCTTTTTAATATGATTCACTTCTCTTATTGTATTCGCGATTGAATCTTGAATTATAAAGATTCAAGGCCTATTAGATAAAAAAATCATGTTCTAACACAAGGATTGATTGAACCAGCTAGATGAATTGCGAAACAGTTGGGTCGATAAGTAGACTATTGTTAGATATTAATTTTTGTTATGCAAGAAGTGGGAGTATTAAGTCTTTTCACTGAATGAGGTGAACAAAATATTCTCTTAATATACAGATTCAAGGTCAGCATTATTGTTTTAATTCAACAAATGACATTTAATCTCCGAGTTGGGTGGCCACCAAATAAAATAGGTGCACCACCACCCTCTGAACATAATCGGATTTAAGATATTAAAACACCCAAATTTAGTTCAGTTCGATTCGATTCAGTTCTTTTGTATCCCTAGATATAATAGCTAGTATTAGGATTGTAACTATTTTTTCCATAGACCGATTGTACTAATATATCAATAAAACCAATAGTATATCAATAAAAACTAATCATAGCAACATGGATAAGTACTATCAGTTTTGAGCGAAAATGAAACAATTTTATAGTGTAGTTAGTTATTACTAGTTTGTTTCATCATCCTATTTTCAAATATTGTTTCTCTTTTTATACATTATATGCGAAAATACTTTGTTAACATTAATATTAAAACGCAATGATTAATATTATTGATAAAAATAATCACAATATATTCAAATGTCGTTTTGTTAATCATTGAATGATTTGGTTCTTAATAATTAAAAGTAAAAGAATAATAATTAACAATAGCATTGTCCAATAATAAATATTAAAGTTTACCACGTGAAATGTCGCAAAAAGGTACAATAAACGTCACTTCACATTCTTCTTTTTTCCAAGTATTGGCCAATTAGGTTTTCAATTTGACAGCTATTTCAAATTTCATATTTTTTTAGAATACAAAATGGAAAATATTGGATAATTGAGTCGGATTTTAGGATCTATAAAAGTATGTATACAATCAATATACTCTCAAACACTATATATTGAAACCCGAGATATAATATATTAACATATTCTTAATGCAAACTCATTAAAGAAGAAAATAAAACCTATTCTAAAAGGCCTATAAGATTATACAAATGATATTTATATCTAGTTAAACATGTTAAATCTATAAAACTGAAACAAATTAAAAGAGATTGAAAGGAAACTATATTTCTTAATATTGAAATAAATATAGGTACAATAAGAATAAATGGTAACATAATTAATTATGCTAATCAATTTTAATTACAATATTGATTGATTTGTTTCCTAATACCTATTCAATGGTTTCTTTTCCAATTTAACATTCCTCCTCAAGTTAGTGCATATACATCAATCATGTGAGCTGCATATATCATCAATTTAAGCTCTTCGAATTTGTTTGGTTAAGAAATCTGCAAGTTGAATAACATGAGCCAGCTGAATACATTGTGGGTCATTGCCTAAGTCTGAACAAGATTTCGTGTAATATGACAGTCTAAGTCAATATGTTTCTTTCGCTCATGAAAAACCTGATTATTGGAAATATGCATTGCTACTTGATTATCACAATGTAGTTTCATCAAATCATTATGTATTACACCTAACTAATTTACTAGCGGTTCAAGTTATGTTCTGCATTCATTCTAAAAATGTATTTGATATTAGAAGCATTCTCAAAATCTATTTTAATATTTGAATGCATTATTGTAGTTTTTACAGAATACTATAAATTTACATTCTCATTATAAATAGCATGCATTTTTCAAATTATTCTTCGAATCCAGGATGAGGTAGGAGGTTGAATCTGGAAATCTGAATAAATTCTTGTTATTTAAATAATAAATATATCTTCCAAATAATCATATTTTCTTTTAATCTTCTAACAATCTCACATTTACAAGGTCGTTCAATATTTATAAGTTGTCTATTATCATATATCTTTAATGTGCAACAATAACCATACATATTTTTTTTGTCATGTAGATGCTAGCGACGATGAGTCTAATTTGGATAAATCGATAAAAATAAGAAAGATATGATTGATTGAATTAGTGAAGGATACGAAAAACCGAAAAATTATTCATCAACTTTTAATGAAATGCATTATTCATCCAATTTTATACATAACATCATTTTTATTATGAAATTCAATTTATCTATTACAAAACACTCAATACATTCTTGATCTGCAATCACATAATGAAAACATATTCTCAAACTGTATTCTAATTTTCAAAATAAATACTGAACATAGCCTTAATCCAAATTAGCTCACATGAAGTGTTTGCCATTGAATTCTGACTCAACGCTAGATTGAGCAACAACAATTTATTTCTTACTCTTACATGAAACAAGATTACCACCAAATAAAATACAAAATCATGTATTTGATTTTTGACTTGTGGAACAATATGCCCAATCAGCATCAATGAACCCTAATATTCTGTTATGTCCTTGATTATAGTATACAAATCTTCATCTCGGAGATCCTTTGAGATATCTAAGCATCCGAATAGTAGTATCCCAGTGGGCAGTACTAGGAGACGACATGAACTATCTTACGACAATGATTGAGAAGGAAATGTTAGGTCAAGTAACAATTATGTAATTTAGTTTACCAACTGGTATACGATATCTCTCTTGATCATGTAGTAACTCTCTATCCTATAGTATAAGTTTTGTCTCAAGAACTATTGGTTAATCATTTGGTTTGCATCCAATCAACCTACTTTCAGTGTGCTTCTTCTGAGAGCGCAATACCTCAAATACAAGGAAGTACTTTAGCTTCCAAGGTTGGTCATCTGAAACTGTTCATCCAAAAACTTCTAGTGCAACAATCCTACCATTGTCGTTATTTGTAATAATAATATCGTCTACATATACGATGAGGATGATAGTATTTTCATTTTCATGTGTCTAAAATATTGAGTGATCATTAACAATTCCTAGTCATATTATAAATCTCTTAGGCATCGAGATTGATGACTAAACCAAACTTTAGGAGATTGCTTGAGGCAATATAGAGATTTCCGTAAGAAACAGACTTTGGAGGGCTCATCCTGAACAACAAACCCGGGAAGATGAATCATATATATCTCCTCCTCAAGGATACCATTGAGAAATGCATTCTTGACATCAAGTTGATACAGCGGCCAGTGACGAGTAGCATCGAGCACCATGCATATCCGTATAGATGACATATTTGCAATGGGGATAATGTATCATCATAGTCAATTCCATAAGATTGAGAGTAACCTTTTGTCAACCAAGCAGCCTTAAGACAATGCAGATTTCCATAAGGATGAACTTTGATCGTGAAAAGGCACTTACATCCAATAGCATGATTACCCGGAGGAAGATGACAAAGATATCAAGTTTTATTTTTTCACAGAACTAACATTTTTTCATTCATGGCATTTCACCATCGTGGATGTTGCATGACTTCTGTCACAATCTTAGGAACAAAGTGATGATCAAGGTGGGTTGTAAAGGAACGATGATGGGTGGACAGTGCGACATATGTATAGAATCGATCGAGAGGATATATGGTACTAGGAAAATTGTGTGGTTCTTTCCGAATTACAATAGGAAGATCAATATCATACATATGATTAAATGGTGTAATATCAGATTTGGGATGTGGCGGATAGGGGTGTGCGTGGATCGGGTAACTGACCCTATCCGTTGGATACAGATCGAAAATGATGATCCAAAACCGATCCGCAATAGTGGATCGGTTTGCGGAACGATTTACGGATCAATTTGCGTGTATACTATTATTTATTTTTGAATTATAGTTGATAATAAAAAATTATCAATAATTACCAAAAAATATTTGTCAATAAAAAATTATGCAATAATATTTGCATATCATATCTGTCGGACTTGGACCATAATATAAGACTTGACTGGATTGTTCTATGGGCCTTATGTAATGATTATTTGGGCATTGTTCTGTTAATCCCTAAGGACCGAGGCTTTGTTGGACCTAAGGTGGTTAGTCCATACTATAAATATGATGTGTCCCTTGTTATTCTTGAGATCCCTTCTTATTTTTAACTTTTTGTCTCTACTGTTGTTTTTATTAATCCTATTAGTTCTAGTATTCTTTAAAGCGATAAAAACATACCGATTTTAGAGTAATATCCGATCCCGATTCTTATCTTAGAATTGATCGTCTCAACAATCCATTATTTTGCCCTGCGATATTATTATTAATTAGCAAACTGGAAATGTTCTATATCCAAGAAGTTTTGTAAACAACTAATCACGTAATCACACAATAACGCAGTAAAGTATAGTAGGGTTTAGGAATGCTCAGTTTAGTTCTCGTTTGTTCACGAGAACAACAATTCCAATCCAGAGCCCGGCTCTTGTTTCAGTTTCTTTCATACGCACACTCAGTGCTAATTTGTTCCTGCACACTTCAAGAAAGAATTAGTACACAAAATATGAATGCGATACTAGTCTAACCGCAAACGTTTAGTCTTATTCTGAAGACAAGTCACTCATGATGTCAAGATTCTCAAGAGTTTTTTCAGATCCACGACCAGAGACAACACAATTATGCACAGTTTCACAAACAGAACTTAAACGTACTAAAACTATAGCGTCACGGATGCTCTAAAGCAGTTTCTCACAAGAAAGCGTTTAAGGCTAAGCAGGCGGCAAGCCTCAGATTTCAAAGAACTTTTTAAACGTAACCTTTACTAAAGCATAATATCAAGCGAGTAAGCGAGTGAGTCTCAAACACACTCAAATAGCCAAGAACACAAAGAAAGTTTAAGCGCAGCGCAGAGAGGAAACGAAAAGTCACAAACCCTAGCGAGGATAACGAAGCGTGCACAACTCAAGCGACTCAAGCAGTATTTATATTAGTGGGCTTAAACGCGACGGCCCAATTACCAAACGGATATTACACAGCATCCATGGCCCAGCAAGAGCCCAATATCCAAAGATTACATAGCCCAGCGAGAGCCCAATATCCAAAGATCACACAGTTCTTAAACATCACAAGTATTACTCGATGTTCGATCTTCACAATCTCCCCCTTAATATTTGTGATACTGTAGATATGTACATGTAACACCCGAGACTTACTACTCTACGAGTTTTGGTCTCACCCACACTTAAGAGGGCGATGAACTCCCCCTTATTTAGAAAAGGTAAAGTTGGGGAGGGATGAACAATCACAAGATATGCCTAAATTCTAGGTAGGGATTACTTCCCCTGAGTCCAGATGCGTATGCTCCTCAAGTGGAAGTACACCAGGCTCCGGGAATAAGGCGGTTAGTACATGAAATAGTAGCACATTTACACTATTTTTGTTCAAACCAGGTTGATCACAACATGCAGTAACATATGTAACATAAGTCCGAGTTCCATTCACAAACATAAAACAAATCAGAATGTACCAACTCATTCATGCAGTAGCAACAAACACAAGTGTACATTTATAGCTTTTATGCAAAAAAAACATGAATAATAGTCAAGCTGAAGACACTCAAGGACACATCATTAATCCTAACGCACTCAGTAGTTGAACAAACTATGCAATTTCTAGAGGTTTCGTAAATATATCAGCAATTTGATCACATGAAGGCACAAATTTCACACAAATATTTTTATTTTCAACTAGATCTCTAACATAGTGATGCCTAATCTCTATGTGTTTACTCCTACAATGGTAAACTCAATTTTTCGCTAAATTGATACACTTGTGTTGTCACAATTAACAATTACAGTTTCAATCGGCATGTTGTAATCAAGCAGTTGAGACTTAATCCACAAAATTTGAGTGCAACAATTTGACAAAGACACATACTCAGCTTCCGTAGATGAAAGAGCTACCGTATTCTGTTTTTTACAAAACCATGACACTAGACAAGGTCCTTAAAAGTGACATGAACCACTAGTATTCTTCCTATCTAGTTTACAGCTATCGTAATCAGCATCCGCATATACCACAAGCTCAAAATCATCAAATTTAGGATAGAAAAGTCCAATTTTTAAAGTGCCAAGCAAGTATCTAAAGATTCGTTTAACAGCTTTTAAGTGAGAAACTTTAGGATTAGATTGGAACCTAGCACACATGCAAATATCAAACATAATATCCGGCCTAGACGATGTTACATACAATAAAGATCATATCATGCTCCTATATAACATTTCACTCACACTTTCCTCATTTTCATCAATTATCAAATTTAAGTGAGTTTGCATAGGAGTTTTCATAGATTTTGCATTACACACATAATACGTTTTCAAAAGCTTTTTAATGTATTTGGATTGCGAAATGAAAACACCGGAGTCAAGTTGTTTAATTTGCATGCCTAAACATAAAGAAAGTTCACCCATGTTACTCATTTCAAATTTGGAAGCCATTAGATCACAAAATTCAGCAATTAAAGTCGAATTAGAGCTACCATACATGATATCATATACATAAACTTGCACATGTATTAAATCAGAATTTACTTGCTTGACAAATAAAGTCTTATCTACACTACCCTTTTTATACCCACAAGATAGCAAATAAGTACTCAATCTTTAATACCACGCTCTAGGTGCTTGTTTAAGTCCATATAGAGCTTTGAGCAGTTTAAACACATAATCGGGTTTGGAAGGGTCTGAAAAACTAGCAGGTTGTTTTACATAAACTTTCTCGGAAATAAAACCATTCAAAAATGCAGATTTAATGTCCATTTGAAATAGCTTGAATACTTTGTATGCTTAAAAAGCAATTAACATTCTTTTCGACTCCATTCTAGCTATGGGGGCGAAAGTTTCACCGTAATCTATTCATTCCTCTTGTGTGTACCCTTGAGCAACTAATCTAGCTTTATTTTAACTACATTACCATGTTCATCTAGTTTATTCTTAAAAATCCACTTAATTCCTATGACATTTTGATCCTTAGGGGGATGGACTAATTCCCAAACACAATTTTTCTTAAATTGAAGTAAAACATCTTGCATTGCATTTATCCAATTAATATCACTCAAAGCATCATTTACAGTTTTAGGCTCAATTAAAGACAAAAAAACATGTAATTTGCAAAAAGAATTAAAAGACCTACGGGTTCTAATTGAATCATTAACATCTCCTAAAATGTTTGACTTACTTAGACATTTACGCATGTTAGGTATATAAGATGGTTTTATAGAGGGTTCGGGTTCATCACATGGTAAGAAGTCATCCTTCTCAGGTTCTAGAGACTCAACTAAATTTTCTTCCTTATCTAAAAAATAATGATGTTCTTCATTTTCAAATTCTAAGTTGGCTTCATCTTGTGGTTTAATTTCTAGATTTCTATGAATTTCATCAAAGAAAACTACATGAATTGACTCAACTATTTGTTTTAAATCCTTTAAGAACACTCTATAAGCTTTCCTATTATTTGAGTACCCTACAAAGTTACCCTCCTTACTTTTACTATCAAATTTACCTAATGTTAATTGATCATTGTTATGTACAAAACATTTACATCGAAAGACATTAAAGTAACTAACATTAGGAGTTTTATCAAAAAGTAATTCATAGGGTTTTTCTTAAGAATTCCTCTTAACGTAACTCTATTTATTACATGATAAGCTGTATTTACAGCTTCAGCCCATAGGTTTTTAGGGGATTTATGTTCAATTAACATTGACCTACCCATTTCTTGCAAAGTTCGGTTTTTACGTTTGACGACACCGTTTTGTTCGGGGGTTCGGGCACAAGAGAAATTGTGTTTAATTCTAGAATTTTGACACAAGGTTGAAAAATCGTTATTATTGAACTCACCACCATTATCACTTTGTAAGAACTTTATCTTAAAATCCAATTTATTTTCCCACTCGTTTTTGAATTTATTAAAGTTAGAAAAAGTTTCTGATTTTAAATTTAAGAAATAGACCCAAGTGAATCTTGTATAGTCGTCAACAATTACAAAGCACCAGCTTTTACCCCCAAACTCAATGGCTTTATTTCACCAAACAGATCCATATACAGTTTTTCTAACTTCCTAGTTCAATTTACAGAATTAATTTTTTTAAAGGTTGCTCTAGTTTGTTTAGACCCAACACACACTTTACAATTATACTTAGTATTTTTAAATGTGTTATCTATTCCTCTAATTAGATTAAGTTTATTTAGCTTAAGGATAAGATCTAGACTAGCATGTCCTAATTTTCTATGCCACTCATAAGCATAATCAGATTGAAAAAGTAAGCATGCATCCAAATTCTCAACCTTATTTAAAACATATACATATTTCAATCTGCATGCTTTGAACATTAATTCACCCCACTTAAGCACATTGCATGCATTTTTGCAAAAAGAAACATTATAACCAAAATTACACAATTGACTAATACTTATCAAGTTATGCATCAAATTGTTAACATGAAAGATATTCGAAATTTCAAAATGTCCAGATTTAAAACTACCCGTACCTATTACCTTACCGTTAGAGTTGCCCCCGTAGGTAAATCTACCCCCTTTACTACTCTTATAATCAACTAGCAAATCTTTGTTTCCTGTCATATGTCGGGAACAACCGCTTTCGAGGATCCAGACCTGTAGTTTTAGGAATCCACATTTTATTAACAGTGTAAAATGTAAGATGTTCATGCCTTCTAGAGTAAGAAATCAGTCTGTCAATAAGCATATTAAAAGTAATGAATTTCTCATTTTTATGTTTCAAAAATGTAGGTAAGGAAACGACAGTTTCCTTAGTTTTAAAATTCTGCCTAGTTACATGCTATGTACGATGTCTAGGTTTTGAATTAAAACCAACACTCTATCTAGCAGAATTAATAGAAGCATTAATATGAGCATATTGATCATGCTTTAGGCTGGCAGCTTGTTCAATGTCCCTACTTTCTACATTATAAGATGTGGAAGCTTTTACAAATTTTGTCTCAAAATTTTCGGACATATGATTTAATGCATCACTATTAATCACATTCACAGTATCAGAATTCAGAGCAGATAAGGAGCAATCAAAGCATTCTGGCACAGAGGACTTAACAAAGCACATTTTAAGTTTGTTTGGTGAATTTTCAGAAGTTGTGCTAAAACCTAAACCTGTTCTATCAAAAAAATTCTTTTGGACACTCAAGATCTTATTTAAGGATCTAGTACTAGGGTTATCCTCTATATTAATTTTCTGAAGATTTTGATTTCTTTCTTTTATTAAGGTTTCATATTTATCTTCTAATTCTAAGTATTTTTTAACAAGCTTAGCAAATTCAATTTGAAGATCACTGCCTTCTTCAGATTTGGATGAACTGACCTCAGAATAAGATTCAGTCTGAATAATACCAACTAGGGCCAAATTCTCTTCTCTAGAAGAAGCATACCCACAGTTTTCCGACTTACTTGAAGAAGACATTTCTTCATCAAGTAGCACTGGAGGATTGTTTTTTTCTTTTAAGTTTCCTGTTTCAAGAATGGAAAGTTAGACTTAATGTGACCTGGTTTCTTACACTTAAAAAAGTTATGTTTTTTAATTTTTCAGGATCTATTTTAGCTATTCTTTTTGCCTTTAATAATTTCTGAATTTTCTTTGTTAATAGGGAAATTTCTATGTCTGAATCGGTTTCAGAGTCAGACAGAGGGGCTGTCTTTGATGATTCTGGTGTAGAAGTCCTTTCAATTGTCCTAGACTTTGACTTAGACTTTTGTTTGACAATCTTATTTGAGGATTCAGTAGTCTTTAGTGCAAGAGAGGAGGATTTTTGAGCAAGTTGTTGCCTACTTCTCAGATGTAGTTCTTTAGTTAAGAGAATACCGAACAGTTCATGCACACTTAGGGTGTCTAAGTCTTTAGTTTGTTCTATTGTGGTCCTAAGGATTTCCCATTTGTTGTCTAGACTCTTTAATACTTTAGAGTTCTTTTCTTCGTTAGTCATTTTATGACCTAACAGTTACATTTCATTCACTAGCAGAATGAAACGTTGCTGCAAGTCAATCATAGATTCATTACTCTGCATAGAGAACATTTCTAGTTCATGTTTGAGCATATTCTGTTTTGTTTTCCTAATTCTAGTAGTTCTCTCATACAAAATTTCTAGTTTAGACCATGCTTCATGTGCAGTTTTACAGTTAGATATCTTGTTAAACCCAGTAACACTTAAAACAAAAAATAAGGCACTAGAACACCTAACATTTAATTCAATAGCAACATCTTTATCAACAGAACTAGGTTCTAAATCCATATATGGTACTAAGCCAGTACCATACACATCTTTATATTTTTAGATATTGTTTCAAAAAGGTTAACATGTTGGCCTTTCAGTAACCAAAATCATTCCTATTGAATTAGGGTGGTTTATTTAAAAACTAACCAATTCTTGAGTGGTTACCTTCCTTAGGCACTACTTCTTTTGACTCACAAATTATAGACATGCTAGGTATTTAAAACACTAAACACTAAAGCAAGTCACGTATATAGTTAAGGAAAGAGAAAAAAAACTAAACAAAAACGCAGGAGCAATCTATTAGAATACTTGACCAATACAAATTAATTAACAAGTACCCCGCATCTCAACCACTTGTTGTATTTATTAATCCTATTAGTTCTAGTATTCTTTAAAGCGATAAAAACACACAGATTTTAGAGTGGTATCCGATCCCGATTCTTATCTTAGAATCGATCGCCTCGGAAATCCACTACTTTACCCTGCGATATTATTACTAATTAGCAAACTGGAAACGTTCTACATCCAAGAAGTTTCGTAAACATCTAATCACGTAATCACATAATAACGCAGTAAAGTAAAGTAGGGTTTAGGAATGCTCAGTTTAGTTCTCGTTTGTTCACGAGAACAACAATTCCAATCCAAAGCCCGACTCTTGTTTCAGTTTCTTTCAGACGCACACTCAGTGCTAATTTGTTCCTGCACACTTCAAGAAAGAATCAGTACACAAAATATGAAAGTGATACTGGTCTAATCGCAAACGTTTAGTCTTATTCTGAAGACAAGTCATTTGTGATGTCGAGATTCTCAAGAGTTTTTTCAGATCCACGACCAGAGACAACACAATTATGCACAGTTTCACAAACAGAACTTAAACGTATTAAAAATATAGCGTCACGGACGCTCTAAAGTGGTTTCTCGCAAGAAAGCGTTTAAGGCTAAGCAGACGGCAAGCCTCAGATTTCAAAGAAATTTTTAAACGTAACCTTTCCTAAAGCAGAATATCAAGCCAGTAAGCGAGTGAGTCTCACACACACTCAAATAGCCAAGAACACAAAGAAAGTGTAAGTGCTGCGCAGAGAGGAAACGAAAAGTCGCAAACCCTAGCGAAGATAACGAAGTGTGCACAACTCAAGCGACTCAAACAGTATTTATATTAGTGGGCTTAACCACGAAGGCCCAATTACCAAACGGTTATTACACAGCCCAACATCCATCGCCCAGCATAGCCCAATATCCAAAGATCACACAGTCCAACGAGAGGCCAATAACCAAAGATCCACAGTTCTTAAACATCACAAGTATTACTCGATGTTCGATCTTCACATCTACAACTTTGCTATACATAGTGCACTGTTTTGAGTTTTATGAAATTCATTAAGCTTTCTCTTTACCTTTCAAAACGCTTTGAATGGATCTTGTGATTACTCTTTTTGTACCTAGCTTCTAAGAACACTCTTACTATCATGTAGATCTGTGGGGGGTTTTGGCCATATAACCCCTCTGCAAAACTTTATTTGTAAAATATCATGTTTCTCTAAAACATTTGCTAAATAACCCTATTTTGTAAAGTTTTGGCTAAATAACCTATGTTCAGATTTTTTAATAAAATTAAATCCAATAATTCATATATATTTGTATATATCAAATAAAATATGTAATAAATTAAATAATGATATATTAAGATCGGTTTCAACTTTAACGAGTTAGAATACGACACATTTACGTTGTAAAATAAATTAATTTAATTTAATTAATCGTAAGAATTTGCTAAAATAAATTAAGATATGAAAATATTAATAAAATATTATATCGGGCGACACGTGAAATACCGAGTATCGGTCGATATTTTCTAAGATCGAATTGATATTAATGAGTTTGAATACTGATGAGATCACCGGAACCCGGTACCCTGATCAGAGCCAGTATCAGTCTTGGCCATGATAGCCCAAGTAGTGCAAGCTGAATCGGGAGGCTCAGATCCAGTCCACAACCAGTAAAGGGCCCATTTATATGTCTGGCCCGATCGGTCGCTTCCGGCGATCGGTCCCAAGGTGTGGGGCCCAATTTCCCGTATGTACCAGATCGATCGGTCCATTATTTACAGGCGCTCCTTCGGGCCATCCTTGCTCATCACATACGATGGCAACCCACGACAAACTTGTCAGGAGTATGGTTCAGCCATGAGTGTAAGCCACTAGAGGCCAAAGAGTAGCCGGCTGGCAGCGCCTAAAGACCTAGTGCCGTGCAGCTGCTATGGAGCCGTTTCCGGCGGCTGTTCGGCCTGACGTTAGCCGACCTATTTTGCAAAGGACAGGCACAAAACGACACCCTACTGTACATAGTACAGTGGGAGTATAAAAAAGACACTTGGAGAATGAAAGAAGGATCTCTCGATTTATTTTCGATTGTCTTTCATTCCTTTGTTGTCGCTAAAACAAACATGCATTGTATGATCATGTATTCGATTATTGAACAGGCTAAGGGCACTGCTTTTAGCCCTTAGTCAAGTGGTTTTTTCCTCGTTTCCGAGGTTTTCCACTCTAAAATCCTTCCGTCCCTTTTACCTTTGAATCATTAACTCTCTCCACACAAAAAACAAATAACAACCGAGTTTGTCTTGCAACGAACCGGTCGACTGTTGACACCCCGGTTTTCGAACCACAACAGTTTGGCGCCGTCCGTGGGGACGAGTTTTAACTCCCATTTGAGGTCTTTTCCTGGGATAGGATAATCAAAGGCATGGCGACCGGAACTTCGACGAACGATAGTGACACGCTTCCCAGCAGTGTTCCGGCATCAACATCTCTTTGCAGGACCTGGAGGATGTTGTTAGGAAAGTTATTCTGGAGGTTACGTCGGAGAGGAGTAGAACAGAACCACCGGCTATTACAAGCCCTGTTCCAGCCAATAGAGGGTACGAGAGCGACCCTGAAGCGCCGAGCTCCGATGAAGAGGAGATTTCCAGGCGTGGGATAACTATGAGGAGGCCGAGATACCAATCCACTCCGCCTCCTCCAGTAAGGACTCCAACTCCCGCCCCTAGTTCGAACCAGGAGCAGATGCAGAGACGCATCGACGAGCTTACCAGGGACTTGGAGGCCCTGCGAGCGCACAGGGATTGCGATCCTGATCTGGAGCGCAATCCAAGACTTTTGGATCGGGCCATGGGTGCCCCGATCAAGCGGAGTAAGGATGACGACTGGTGACACAATCTACAAATGGCCCAGGCGCCATCCCAACAATCGGGAGGCATATCCGCCGCATTGGGAGATTTGATGCTCCCGTTCTCTGAAGAAATCTGGGCGGCAGTCCCCGATCGATATTATCGTAACCCCGAGGGGTTACCCATATTCCGAGGCGACGGTGATCCAATTGATCACGTCGCAGATTTTGAGCTGAGGATGGGGACCGTTCGGGCCTCCGATTCTTTGAAGTGCCGCATCTTCGCGGCGGGGTTGCAGGGCGATGCTGGACCTGGTTTAAGAACTTGCCGGCCCGATCCATACAGTCGTATGGCGGATTCGTCCTGGCTTTCTCGGAACAGTTTGCTCCAAACGTAGGACCGCGTCGTAGCAGGCAGGAACTATACGACATGAAGTATATCCCGGCAAAAATGAGTCTCCGTTCTTTTATGGAGAAGTTCAACAGAACCGCCCGGGGTATCAAGTTGGAGCTCCGAGATAAAATAGATATCTTGCAGCAGGTCTTAGGACCTTGTGGCCTTTCGGCCAGCCTTGTGAAGAGTCCACCATCCACCTTGGGAAAGCTCCTTCAAAAAATCAACAAGTACATCAAGGTGGATGAAGCGCTGGGAGCGGGGCATAGAAAGCCTAGCGGGAATTCTGATCCCGCAGGTGACTCTAGGGTATCTTACNCCATTTTCTTTGGTATATGGGTCCGAAGCGGTCAGTCCAGTGGAGGTAGCCATAAGATCACCTCGGATAACCCAGTACGACGAACATCTAAATGATGAACGAAGATCCTTAGACTTGGAGATGATTGAAGAGAAAAGAAACGCCATCTATGCACGCATGTGTGCTTATCAAAGAACAATGGAGCGGGCTCATAACAAGCGGGTTGTGCCCAGGGAATTTTCAGAAGGCGACCTCGTTCTCAGGAATGTAAGAGTTCAGAGAAATGTGGGGAAGCTGGACAGAAATTGGGAAGGGCCCTATCGGGTCATGAAGAACCTGGGCGCTGGGGCTTATAAGCTTGAGAATCTAGAAGGAGGTGAGATCCCCCGAACTTGGAATGTGATGAACTTGAGGCGTTATTTTATATAAAGCATTTGACACATTTGGTAACTCTGAACTTTAAAACGTTTCTTTTGCTTGAAATGAGTTACAATGAATGCAATACAAAGTATTTCTAGCTAAGTGAGTGACCGATCTTGGAGTTGGATTTTTTGGACGAGTTTGGACTGGTGACTGTAGCAATCATCCATAAGGCTCCCAAGTAGTGTGACCGCTCTGACAAGTCAGTTGCTTCCACGCTTGCTGAGTACTTAGATGAATCGCATACTCTCAGAACTTACTACGAACTCAGTTCTTTCTTCAAACGGCATTTGCTAACTAGGAATAGCCCTTGCTTCATTACGCTTAGTCTATCAGCAAGAAACCAGGACGGAGTTAACCTGTCAAATAGCTAGCTAAAGCCCGCCATGGGACTATTTTAAAAACCGGGGCTTTGGCTGAGATTTGGCCATTGGACTCATGAAAAACCATGGCAACGCCGCCCAAGTCATGATATTTTATTGGACGGAGTCAAGTGTGATCTCCTGCTATAGTTGGGGTGCCCTAGCTTGCTAGAGTTTCGCAGGGTTCAAAATATATTGGTGAAGACCGCTTGGGCCATATCTGGCTTAAGCCCTGACCTTATACTTGGAATTATCAGATTCGAGTGTAGCAGGGTCTAAAGTGAATTGCTGAGGACCGTTCGGGCCATATTCGCTTTAGCACCGAACTTATACTTGAAATTATCATATACAATAAGAGGAAGGAGTTTTGCAAGATTAAGAGATGTATTCAAAATGGAGTTTACAAATGCAGAAAGGAAGGACAGGGAAAATTAAATCATAGTCTATTTGTCCTTCTTCCTTATCTGCAGCGCCGGATTTCTCTGCAATCCATGCATTGAGATCCTCCACCTTTTTCCCACTCTCCTCAACTATCTCATTGACCAATCTCTCCATCAGGTCAAAGAGGGGATAGTTAGGGTCATTCTCCAGCGGGGGTTCATCTAGCTCAGGGATCTCACAGAAGTTGCCATCCTTGGTCAACGGGTCCAGCATCTCCCAACGCTCGTGTTCGGGATCCAGACCGAATTTGCTAACGATCTGGTCCTTCATATTGTCCATATATTGGGAGACGTTCGGTCCATAGACATTTGCCGCTAAGGCAGACATCAGGGGAGATCGGGCAAACCCTAATAGAGCCTCCCGAACTGCACCCTCAGTCGACCCTTGAACCCTGACCAGGTCTTCTTTAAGCGCAACCCGCTCTTCTTTCAAGGCATTCTTCTCATCTTGGGATTGCAAGAGAAGCCTGTTGCTTTCATCAGATATCTCTTGTATCTGACGCTCCAACTCAAAAACCCGGGCCATGGCGGAGTTTTCTGCTGCTTGGGCCTCTCCCGCCTTTGAAGCTGCTAAGGACAGCTCATTGCCCGCTCCAAGCAGCTCGTTATTCAAACGGTCCCGGTCGGTCCTGAGCTCTTCTAGCTCTTTCTGCTTGATTTCAACTTGCCTTCGAGCTAAGGCAAGCTGGCCCTCCAACTCTTCAGTTGCCGAGGAGGCGCTTCGGCTGAGTTGGGCGGCGGAGGCCAGATCCATGGCCCTTCTATGCGACTGCAACAAGCAAACGGGTCTAAGTGTGTACCCGATCATGAACTCAAGTTAGAAATAACTTACCACAGCTTGGGCTTCCAGATAGGCGGACACCAAGCTGGGGAGGGAGCCATCAATACAGGGCGGGTTTTTCTTTCCCAAAAGCCGGTATTCTTCTAGTGTGGCATCCTTCCATGATGGGAGGACTCTCTTTGGTCCCCGGGCCTTGAAGACGGAGCTCACCATCTCCTGGATCACCCCGCGAATAGCCTCCGGGTCGGACGTAGACGAGGCCGGTCTGTCCCCGATGGTGACCCCCTTTGTGGGGATCGGGGCTGCGGGCTTGCTATCTGCGGACCGCAGCCTTTTATACTGCTTCGGGGACTCCTCTTCGGGGCCCCGCTTGCTCGTAGACGCAGACGCAGATGGCCTCTGCGCCCTATCCCCTAAGCTGGACGAGGGGCGAACGTCCTCCACCCGAATCGACCCCTGCAGCAATAACCGCACAACGTTAAGATCCAGGGGGGAATTACTCCCGATCCTATACATGGCTGGAAGGCCTAAAGAGCGTATCTTCTTAGAGATAACCTCATCCACCTCATCCATGGATCGGGGCTCTGGCCTGTGGCTGCTGGAACTCCCAGACAACCTTGATGGCCCAACCGCAGCGCGAGTTTTGGGCTTTGAGGCTTGCAGGTGCGCCTCCTTTTTGGCTTTTGAAGCAGCAGCCACTGCAGCCAATCGGTTTCCAGACATGGTGTCAGTGGAATCTGCAAAAGGAAATTAATGAGGATCAGGAAGTATGAATTGGAAAGGGCCAAGCCGTACCCGAGTCTTCTGACTCAGAAGAATCAGAGCTGGAGAAAACACCCTTCGGGGCAGAGACCCCTTTTCTTCCAGCTACCCCGATCTCTAACAGCTTCTTCTCCCGAAGGATGTCAATCCTTTTCAGACGCCGTTCGGGAGGAGGAAGCATTGCCAAAGTATTGGCAATATCGGGGTGGGATGGGTTGAACCGGCTTCGGTCCAACTTCCCGATGTCTGGGTGTGTTGTCAGGAAGGTAACTTTCAGCAAGTCCTCCCTCGGGATGTCTATCCAGACGTAGCAAGATTCCCATTCATGTAGGGAATGTTCCTTGTCAACGATAACACAATCCTTCGTTCGGGTAGCTATGTAATAGAGATTGCGACCTCCTAACAACCTTCGGCCATACGGGATCCCACCAAGAACAGATTGAAAAAATGCCCGAGGGTTGGTTCCACCCTCTGTTTGTGGCAATAAAAAATAAAGGCGATAATGTAAACATAACTGCCCGGGAAAAGAGCAAAAGTCGGGAAGTGGATCTCCCTAAGAACGGCTGCGACGAAAGGGTGCAGGGGAAATCGCAAGCCAGATCTAAGGAACGCATAGCTAACGGGAATAGCGCTAGCCGGGACGTTCATCTCAGCGGGAAGGAAGTAGGGAATATCTCCCCTCCCCCTCCAGATGGGGTAATGGGCTGGAATGGAAAATTTAGCCCTAAAGGCCTCAAGATCCATGGTCCTAATGTCAGGGTACCTAGACCTACGGGGTGTCATGGATGATTACCTTGAAGATGAAGTAAAAATTTGGAGATGAGCAACGTTGAACGAGAATCGCCGGAGATTTTAAATGATGGGCAATGAGTTGCAGAGAGTGATAATGGCCGCACAAAGGAAAAATCCTGACTTCTATATCGCGAACTGCCCAATCACAGGATGACACGTCATCCCTGCAGGCGGCTGCAGTCTGACAGTCTGCCCCCCCCTTTTGGAATACGAAAAGGCGTTAGCTATTGCAGAGCATGGAATTACGCCCCTGCCATTCCACTATTCTGGATTTCAAATTCAAAAATTCACTTGACGATACTTCTAAGTATTGGATCGGGCCACAAGGACGCTTACGATCGGTTCGGGTACAAGTTTCCGAGTTGTGATCGGGCACATGTGCACAAACGATCTCGATTGTCGATCGAACCCTGGTCGCCACCATGGTAGCAACCGCGTCCGATGGGCTAGTGATGAGATCATCGGAACCCGGTACCCTGATCAGAGCCAATATCAGTCTTGGCCATGATAGCCCAAGTAGCGCAGGCTGAATCGGGAGGCCCAGATCCAGTCCACAATCAGTAAAGGGCCCATTTATATGTCTGGCCCGATCGGTCGCTTCCTGCGATCGGTCCCAAGGCGTGGGGCCCAATTTCCCGTATGTACCAGATCGATCGGTCCATTATTTACAGGCGCTCCTTCGGGCCATCCTTGCTCATCACATACGATGGCAACCCACGACAAACTTGTCAGGAGTATGGTTCAGCCATGGGTGTAAGCCACTAGAGGCCAAAGAGTAGCCGGCTGGTAGCGCCTAAAGACCTAGTGCCGTGCAGCTGCTATGGAGCCGTTTTCGGCGGCTGTTCCGCCTGACGTTAGCCGACCTATTTTGCAAAGGACAGGCACAAAACGACACCCTACTGTACATAGTACAGTGGGAGTATAAAAAGGACACTTGGAGAATGAAAGAATGATCTTCTTCTGGTTTTTCTCTCAAGAGCTTTGACGTCAAGGATCTCTCGATTTATTTTCGATTGTCTTTCATTCCTTTGTTGTCGCTAAAACAAACATGCATTGTATGATCATGTATTCGATTATTGAACAGGCTAAGGGCACTTCTTTTAGCCCTTAGTCAAGTGGTTTTTTCCTCGTTTCCGAGGTTTTCCACTCTAAAATCCTTCCGTCCCTTTTACCTTTGAATCATTAACTCTCTCCACACATAAAACAAATAACAACCGAGTTCGTCTTGCAACGAACCGGTCGACTGTTGACACCCCGGTTTTCGAACCACAACAAATACGATACATTTACGTTGTAAAATAAATTAATTTTGTTTAATAAATCGTAAGAATTTGCTAAAATAAATTATGATATGAAAATATTGATAAAATATTATATAGGGTGATTAATATAAATTCTTACGATTAATTGAACGAATTTAATTTATTTTACAACGTAAATGTATTGAATTCAAACTCGTTAAAATCAATTCTATCTTAGAAAATATCAACCGATACTCGGTATTCCACGTGTGTCCGATATAATATTTTATCAATATTTTCATATCTTAATTTATTTTAGCAAATTCTTACGATTAATTAAATTGAAATTAATTTATTTTACAACATAAATGTATCGTATTCAAACTCGTTAAAGTCGAAATTGATCTTAATATATCATTATTTGATTTATTATATATTTTATTTGATATATACAAATAATATGTGAATTATTGGATTTAATTTTATTAAAAATATTTGAATATAGACTATTTAACCAAAACTTTACAAAACAAAACTATTTAGCAAATGTTTTAGAAAAATGAGTTATTTTACAAATAAAATTTTTGCAGAGGATTAGTTTTCTAAAATGCAAGTAGATTTGTACGCTTTGAATGGTTCTTGTACGTAATGTGTTTCTACTTTGTACCTAGCTTCCAAGAACGCTCTTACTGCCTTGTAGATTTGTTCTTGATAAACTATTGAGTTTTCTGTCTTGAAAACACAACCGTAAAAACACAAAAAACGTTTCTACTCACCTCTTAAGTTTGAATGTTTTTTCGGATAAGGTTTGAAATTGCCTTTAACTCCTGGTATGAGGTTGTGATTGTGTGACTGCAGATCTACGTATTTTTTAGTAGATCTATTTGATTTGTAACTAAAAATCTTGACTTATTCTTTACCTAGAAGCAATCTTATCCGAATTCACTGTTTTTAAATTATTTTAAGAATTAGACAATTTGCGATTCATGATTCGTGTATGATTCGTTGATTCATTACATTATATGGGTGAGTGGATGACAATACCGAAAGCTAGAGAATAGCCTAATAAAAAACTAAAAAATTGAAAAATCAAATCATTCAATTTTTAAACCACAATCTCTAACGCTCAGATTTTTGAGAATCAACTTTTTCTCATTCATCAAAAATTTCTAGAGAAATTACCTTGCCCTTCACACTTCTTGTTGCTGGGTATTTGGATTTGTTCTTTAATTTTATAATTTTCTTCTATCATGTGAGTCATCTCAATTAATGGAAGATAAGAAAGTGAAAACTTGATTTTAGTTTTGCTGTGTTGTTTTTTTCTATTTTTCTAAAAGGATTCAGGTTGTTTAATGATTTTGCTTTTCTCTTACTCTATCTTGGTGTATTCTTCCGGAGAAGCATAAAATACTAGAGTTTTGTACAACACCTCATTAATTGAGGGGAAAGATGTTAAGTGTGGAAATCGGTATTGGTATCGATCGGTGACACTTGGTTGATGATCGGCAATGTGGTCGATCGGGCACACATGGAAGACGGGATGGTCGGTATTGGTACCGATCGGTCGAGAACCTAAGTACGCAATACCGAATGTAATAAAGAAGACCGAAGCAATCGGTAGAGGACCGATGACACGTGACCCGAATATATGAGATGGAGGCAATCGGTCGAGGACCGAACTGAGATATGGTGGGGCTCATTAGTCAAAGATATCGACAGTTATGGAAAGAGATATTGAAGGAAATAATACCATATCATATCAGTATATATGGACGCATATATATGATTTGATTATGGATAATCATATATGGAGATAAGATCAAATATTAGGAATATTTGTTTGTTACCTTAATATCTCAACCACCTCATTTATATAAAGGGGTCTTAGGGTTCATTGTTATGTACTTCAATACTCTTGTATTACGAGTTTTCCTCTTCGTGTGTGTGTGTTATAATCTTCTCAAGTGATAGTGAATTTGGCCGTTTCCGCCGGTCACGTGGTTTTTTCCCTTTCCGGGTTTCCACGTTAGTTTCTTGTGTCGTTGTTTTCTCTTTGCTTTAATTCTCGGGTTCTACTTAATCTATCGAGATTGTTCGCACACGTGTTCAATCCCCAACAATTGGTGGTGGCTGTGGGGTAGTAGTGGTGCAATCGGCGATGGGTGACGATATGGGAAGCCTAAGGATGTTTGACGGATCTGATTTTGCCTATTGGAAAATGAAAATCCGCAATACCCTTTATCGGAATGATCTAGGGGAAGCATTGGAAGAAAAGAAGCCGACAAAGATGGAGGATGCGGATTGGCAGAAATTGGACCGCAAGGCGTTGGCGATCGTTCAACTATCGTTGTCGAAGAAGGTGGCGTTTAACTACAACAAACATACGACGACTCACGGTATGATGAAGGTGCTGTCCGATATGTACGAGCTGCCTTCATCGATAAATCGTGTGCTCTTGATACAACAGTTGTATACCATGACGATGGAAGATGGTGCCTCGATTGCAGAACATCTGAATGATTTCTGCAATCTTACAGGCCAGTTGTCGCTGGCTGGACATGTCATGGATGATGACACGCAGGCCGTTGCCGTTCTTGGTACCATGCCCGAAAGCTGGTCAACGACGGTTGATATTATCAGTAGTCAACCTGAGAAACTCAATTTCGATGATGTGCGGGCTCGACTCATCAGTGAAGAATTGAGACGGAAGCATAAGGGAGATACCAAAAGTAATGCATTGGTGGCAGATTCTTCCAGGGGTCGGAAGAATAACCCAAGGCAGAATGGCGAGAGCAGGGCCCGATCGAGGAATCGGGGAAAGTCAAAGAATCGGGGAGATTCCGATTGCTGGAATTGCGGGAAGAAGGGACACTTCCGCAGGGAATGCAAAGAGCCGAAGAAGGATGGGAATTCAGCATCGGTAGCAGTTGAATCTGACGATGCACTTGTACTCTGTCTCGAGAGTCTAGTGGAGTCATGGGTGGTGGACTCAGGTGCATCCTTTCACTCCTGTTTTAACCAGAAGTTGTCTAAGTCTTTCAAAGCAGGGAATTTCGGGAAGGTTTATCTTGCCGATGGGAAGTTCCTGGAGATCACAGGTCGGGGTGATATACCGATTCGATCCTCAAATGGTTACTGTTGGACCTTGGAGGATGTGATGTATATACCCGGACTGAGTAAGAACCTGATATCGATCGGACAGTTGGATTCCAAGGGGTACCGAACATCTTTCGGGAGCGGTCGGTCTAGAGTGACCGAAGGGGCTTTGGTTATTGCTAAAGGAATCAAGTCGGGAACTATGTACGTGGAGAAACCGATCGGGCCAGATGGGGACCGATGCACTCTCACTACACTGGAGACCGATCGGTCCCATGGGGACCGATCCACGGAGGACCGAAGGAGGTTGCTGAAGATGTGGCACGATCGCTTTGGCCACATAAGTGAGAAGGGCATGAAGATCATGGCCCGGAAATGCTTATTACCGACCTTTGAGGAACAAGAGATTGGATTCTGTGAGGATTGTATGCTCGGCAAGCAGAGAAGAGTAACCTTTACCAAGGTGAAGCGCGATCGGAAAACCAGCAAGCTGGAACTCGTGCATACCGATGTGTCGGGTATGGCACTAGTCGAGTCCGTTTGAGGCTCGAAGTACTACGTCTCTTTCATTGACGACTGTACCTATAAGGTATGAGTCTATTTTCTGAAGAAGAAATCTGATGTGTTCGAGACATTCAAGAGGTGGAAAGCAGAGGTGGAGCTCGAGGCTAGAACCAAGTTGAAGCGTCTGAAATCAGAAAATGGAGGAGAGTATTACGGGGAGGAGTTCAGATGTTACTCTTTGGCGAACGATATTAAGCTGGAGCGATCGGTCCCTAAGGAGCCGAGGCAAAATGAAGACCAGGCGACAGATGACATTGTCGAAGAAGTCACTCCTGTGTTGAGGCGGTCAATCAGGGAGAGGAGATCGTCCGATCATTACACTCCTGCAATGTATCATACATTGCTGACTGATAATGGCGAGCCAGAGAATTTCCGAGAGGCTATTGAGTCTCGTGAGCAGGAAAAGTGGGAGCTCTCTATGGAGGAAGAAATGACGTCATTGTCAAAGAACCAGACTTGGGTCTTGTTAACTGCCGAAGCAACATCGGGCCTTCCTTAATTGGGTCTTCAGAGGTCGATGGGTCCAAGAGTTACGAGGTAAGATTTGTAGTCGAAGGATTCTTGCAGAATGGAACTGACTATTCCAAGGTACTCTCACCGGTCGACCATTTGGGTGATGGAGTAAAGTGACTGCGGAGAATCTCCATCCTTGGCGGATGGATGGGAAGACTGTTTTCTTCTATGGGATTTAGAGGAAGAAATGCACACCCGAGTGGTTTTAATGTGCATTGAAATGGAAATCTTGCGGTAACTGGAAAGAGCTTGTATATTGAAAAAAGCTTATCGGCAGTGGTCTTGACTCCCTAGGGACCGAACGGGGACTCAAGAGAAATGAGTCAGACAACTGTTGTTATCTCCGAATGGGCAAAAGTACATACATAATCCTTCTAATGTATGTCGAGGACATGTTGATCGCGGGGGTGACATGGAGGAGATAAAACAAGTCAAGTGGGAGTTGTCGATGCATTGGAGAAGGATCTGGGACCGGTCAAGACTCTCGGAATGAGGTTCGCGAGAGAAGGGTACACTTCCCTTGTCCCAGGATAATACAAGTGATCGATCGAGTTCAAGTTGGAGACTTGAAAGCAACTGAGACACCTTTGGGAGCACACCAGAAACTCTCGAAGAAGCGGAGCCGATGATCGACCATGATGCCGAAGAGATGAAGAATGTGCCCTACTCTTCAGCGGTCGACAAAGATGTATGACGTGGTCTGTACGAGACCAGACATTTCCCATGGAGTGGGAGTTGTGAGCAGGTTCATGTTGAATTGGAAAGGAGCATTGGGATGTAGTGCTCTTATTGCTACGGGACATCTATGCGCGAGCTAAGTTGCAAAGGACCGATCGTCCTAACAGGGTACGAAGATGACGACTGAAGGAGATTGCTAAGTATGGGGATTGATTGACGATCGGCTACACTTAGGAGATGATCGACATGGGTGTTGATCATAGAGATAAGATGATGATCGGTATGTGTACCGATCAGTCATGGGTACCAATCATATATGAAGACAGTCAGCGGCACATCTGTTGGAGGCCGAAATTGCAGGTGTGTGCCATTTCGAAGCAGGAAATGAGATGGTGTGACTCTAGAATTTCTTGGTGGAGATCGGTAAAGGGACCGATCTGCGGACTTTGTACAGTGACAGTCAGAGTGCCATTTGTTTGGCGAAGAACCCGGTATTTCATGCTAGGACGAAGCACATTGAGTTGAAGTATCACTATATTAGAGATTTGCTCAAGAAAAAGGCGCTTTAGTTGATGAAGATAAAAGGTACTGAAAATCCAACAGACATGTTGACGAAGGGAGTCACTGTGGTGAAGCTAGAGCTGTGCGTAGCTCTACTTGGTCTCACCAAGTGAGTTGGTGAGCGGGAACTATCAAGAGAAGATGCATTATCGATCTCCAAGTGAGAGATTGTTAAGTGTGGAGATCGGTATTGGTATCGATCGGTGACACTTGGATGACGATCGGCAATGTGGTCGATCGGGGCACACATGGAAGACGGGATGGTCGGTATTGGTACCGATCGGTTGAGGACCGAAGTACGCAATACCGAATGTAACAAAGAGGACCGAAGCAATCGGTAGAGGACCGATGGCACGTGACCCGAAGATATGAGATGGAGGCAATCAGTCGAGGACCGAATTGAGATATGGTGGGGCTCATTAGTCAAAGATATCGACAGTTATGGAAAGAGATATTGAAAGAAATAATATAATATCAAATCAGTATATATGGACGCATATATATGATTTGATTAGAGATAATCATATATGGAGATATGATCAAATTTTAGGAATATTTGTTTATTACCTTAATATCTCAACCACCTCATCTATATAAAGGGGTCTTAGGGTTCATTGTTATGTACTTCAATACTCTTGTATTCCGAGTTTTCCTCTTCGTATGTGTGTGTTGTAATCTTTTCAAGTGATAGTGAATTTGACCGTTTCCGCCGGTCACGTGGTTTTTTCCCTTTCCGGGTTTCCACGTTAATTTCTTGTGTCGTTGTTTTCTCTTTGCTATAATTCTCAGGTTCTACTTAATCTATCGAGATTGTTCGCACACGTGTTCAATCTCCAACAAAAGAAATGAAGATGATAAAATTATAAATGAAAAATATTATTTGTCGAGATATATGATCCCTCTTGAAGATGTTGAAGATCGATCGAAAGGGATCAAACGTGGTGGTGGAAATCAGAAAGTTGAATTTAACTTGCAAGAAGCAATTTGTGACATCGTATTCTAAGTAAGAACGAGTGTTCTGAGACATTTCACGATTTCTTTCAATTTTTCCAAGTACATCAACTTATGCTCATCTTTAGTGGTAAAGGTTTCCGAAAATTGGTTCACTACTAATTGTGAATCAGAATAAGCATGTTAAGGAACAATTTCGATCTTGATTGCTAGATTAATACCAAAAATTAGTGACTCATATTCTGCAAAATTTTTAGTTGTAGGAAAACGAAGTTATACAACATACTCTTGTTCTTCTCCATATTTTCTCTCCTTAAAGTATATACCAAGACCAGACCTTCCCGCAGAGACTAATCCTTCAACAAATAAATCACAATATTCTCCATCATAATTTTCATCTGAGCGTTTCATTTCCACAATAAAATCCACAAAAACATGTGATTTTAAAAATCACCACGATACATATTCGATCAATGAGAAGGGATCTGACCACATATTGTCCAGATCAATGGTCCATTTGGCCAATCTACTGAATTTGAAAATATACTTCTAATAGGTTGATCCGTTAGTACTCCAATATGATGAACTTCAAAATAACGCCTCAGCTTTCCGGAGATGACTATTAATCCCAAAACGAATTTCTCTAAATCTGTGTAGCGAGATTGGACACTCTGTAGTTTTCTGTTAATGTAGTATATAGGTTGATGTTCCTTATCATTTTGTCTAACCAAGGAAGCATTAACATCTTCCTTGTATACCGCTAAATATAATCTCAAGGTCTCTCTAGGAGAAGGTGGAATAAAATGGGTTTACTCATTCATTCCTTGAGATTTTCAAAAGCCAATCGACACACTCATTCCATTCCAAAAGGTTTTCCTTACGCAATACACGAAAGAAAGGCAAACTTTTCTCGCCGGACATGGAATTGGCCACACTAAGCGTTGAGTTAATTTTTGAACTTCTCAAATAGTTGTTGGAGGTGACATTTGCTGAATAGATGTGATCTGATCAAGATTAATTTCCATTCCTATTTCAGATATCATAAAACCAAGAAATTTTACCCTTGCACACAAAACACACATTTAAGAGGATAAAACTTCATTTGATACTTCCTCAAGATATTGAAGCATTCGTTCAGACATTGAACGTGATTATTTCCTTATCGACTCTTTATCAGTATGTCATCGATGCATACTTCCAAATACCCGATGATATCCGTAAATATTGAATTCATCATACGTTGTACGAGGCTTGCACATTCTTTATACCGAAAGATATAACGTAATAGAAAAAATGCCCTTATTTTTCATAATAGAATTAAATAAACTGTCTATTTGATGGATAAAAATTTGATTGTATATTTTAAAAGCATTTAACATACTAAGAAATTCAAAACCGCTGGTCGCATCCACCATCATGTCAATGACCGGTAGTTGATATGGATCCATTGGGCATGTTTTATTCAAATTAATAAAATATGTTCAAACTATCCATTCATACTTTGACTTTGAGACCACCACTGGATTCACGACCCAATCTACATATTTCACGGGTTCAAGGATTCATGTCAGCAACAAACTCTCCAGCTCATCATATATTGCTTTTTCTTGTGTTTCTTATGAAGAACTAATAGCATATATGGGTTAACATTGAGTCTATAATAAAAACTTGGAGATCCACCCCGCATAATCCTGATAAGACAAATAAAAAACATCTATATTATTCTTCAAAAAAGAAATTACAAAAAAGAAACATCTATATGGGTTAACTCAAGTGGATTTTCATACACAATCACAACTATCTTTTCTGAATCACTGGGAATAGAGGCATTGTCTTGATACCAAGAAGTTCCATCTTCATATAGTTTTATACTTCCTAGAAATACTGCATGATTTGAATCAACACCTTTATGTGACAAAAATTCACCATGCAAATAGATTTCTTTACACTAGAGCCCTCCATACTGCTCGGCACAGATTTCTTGATCTCCCAAGTTGACTTGGAGAAAAATAGATCATTCGGGAGCAACAATATTATTGTTAAACCCGACCAAATTTGTCCGAATCGACTGAAGCAATCTTTTGATCTCGGACGAAATTTCCGCCGAAATTAACGAAATTTCGTTTGTACCGGTTTGCACCGGTATTATGAAGGATCTCGGCCGGTATATGGGTTAATGGGTCGGGTGAGTCGGGTTTAGGGTTTTACCCATTAAATTTAAAAAAATTAAAAAACACAAATAAAAAACATATTTTGGAATTTAAAATTAGGGCAAATCGTAGGCAGTCCCATAGTTAGATTTTCTTCCTTCTTCTCTGTTCGCACGAAGCCGGACTTCAATCTCCATTGTTGCTCTTCCAAATCCGATATGAGGAGAATGGAGAAGGCAAAGGGATAAATAATAAAGTTCCTTACGACGAGTTCTTGCTTCTTTGCTTACGGGTAAAATATTTACGGCAATTATACATTTATTTTTGTTAAGAAAAACACATAATATTTACAATTTCTCATAAATTGTTCGAAAGTTTGGTATGGGAAAATATTTATGGAACTTAAGATTAAGTTTTAATAGTTTTTGTCACAAATCAAGTGTGCTTTGTAGACTCTTGTGGCAAAATCGTATGATGTTAATTAATTATTTCCACTTTTTGTTTTATATACATTGTGGTATGTTGATATTTGAAATAATTTCAAGTAAAATTCAGTAAATGATTCTTTTTTTTTGTTTGTGTTATGCTTGATTTCTGGTTGTTTTGCATAAAAAACTCTTCTTTTTGGCTATGATTGCATTGTTCTTGGTTCTCGTTTATGGAATTCGGTCAAGTTTTATATATTATAATTTATGTGTGGTTAAATTATAAATGCTCTTTATAATTCATGTGTGTTATTTATTCTTTTGGCTCTAAAATGTAAGCGAATAACAGTTATGGAGGACTCCAATTCTGACACTACTATGGGCTCATCAAATGCATATGTACATCCACATACGACTTCAAATTCAAAGGAAGTTGCATGGGAGCATGTAGAGAAAATTGGACCAAATCATTTGAAATGTAAACATTGTTTACATGAGGTTCGTGGGGGAGGTATAACACGAATGAAAGAACATTTAATAGGTAAGATTGGTGATGTACGACATTGTTTGGGTGTAACAGAAGCAATTAGGCAAGAGGTAAGAAGTTCAATCCAAACAAAACGTGTTGGTAAGAGAATCAGAAATAGGAAAGAGAATGAGTTGTTACTTGATAGTGACCAGGAGGATTTTAGTGGCATTCCATTTCAAGAATTGGAAAAACAAACTGAGAAATTGAACAAAAAAGGGAAGAAGACTATTCAACAGAACTTGATAGGTTGTTTAGCAGGTAAAGAGGCTATTATGAGAGCACACATGAAGATAGCTAAGTTCTTTTATGATGCATGCATCCCATTTAATGCGTATAATTCACAATATTTTAAGAAAATGTTTGATAAGGCTATTGCATGTGGACCTGGATTTCATGTACCGAAATATCATGCGTTACATGTTCCATTGTTAAGAGATACAAAGGCAGAAGTTGAGAGTTGGGTGGAATCAATGAGAAGAGATTGTATTGATTATGGTTGTATCAGCCATGGATGGACTAGTAAATCTCATTGAGTTTTAATAAATTTTTTAGTGTATTGTTCGAGAGGCATAATATTTTGGAAGTCCGTCGATGCATCAGATAAAATTCGAATTGCTGAATTGTTATGCAAGTTGTTTGAGGAGTGCATTAAATGGGTTGGTGTAGAAAATGTTGTTCATATTGTCACTGACAATGCATGAAATTTTAAAGCAGCGAGACGATTGATCAAAGAAAAATATCAACACATTAGTTGGTCGCCATGTGCTACTCATTGCTTAAACCTTATGTTGAAAGATATTGATGAACTTTCTCATGTTGCTGAAGTTGTAAATCATGCTTTAGAAATTTCGAAATTTGTCTATAATCATTTGTTTTGATTGGCATGGTTGAGGAAGAGACTGGGTTGGAGTGAGATAGTTCATCCATGACCTACTCGATTTGCCACTTCTTTTATATCATTGAAGAGTGTTTGTGTACATAAGCATGATTTGCAGGCTTTAATTACTAATAGAGAGTTTACTTCATCCCAATTATTCAAGGAGAAAAAGACACAAGATTTTGTAAATACTATTTGGGAACGTGATTTTCGGGAGAAAACTGAGATTATTGTGAAAGTTATGCAATCTTTGTTTAGAATTATGCGAATTGCAGATGGTGATAAGACAACATCTTTGGGATTTATTTACGGTGAAATGAAGTAAGCTCGTGATGAGATGAAACATGTATTCAACAATTTGAAAGAGAAATATTCGATTTACACACACATTGTGAAAAGAAGATGAGATCGACAATTAAAGAAACAATTGTATGCATCGGCTTATTGGCTAAATCCACGCTATCATTATGCTATTGATACTTTACGAGGTAAGGTCGATGTGCAAGAAGGAATTCTAGAGGTGATAGAATTAAAAGGGGGATCTAATAAATATAAAATGACAGAAGAGATGATGACTTTTCGTGGTAGAGTTGTGAGTTTCGGAAATGAAATGACATTAAAAATGTCAAATGTACATTATCTAGGTAATACCAATTGATATCATTTATTCATTTTAATTTATTCATACCATATTGTTGTATTTTTTGTATATGAAATTTTAAATTGTTTTAGTTCATTGGTGGGGAGTCTTTGGATACTCGGCTCCACATCTCCAATCATTGCTCATTCGAGTTCCTGGACAAACAAGCAGTTCTTCCGGATGTGAGCGAAATTCGAGTGTATTTGAAATAATACACATTAATAAAAGAAATAAATTGGAATCTCAACGTCTTTGTGATTTTGTGTTTAGTCACTACAACTTGAAATTTAAAGAAATATATATTTATAATTTTATGCTTTACATTTTATCATTTTTATGGTTTATAGTGGTACTGAATAGATCTACATATTTTCTTTGAGTACATTATATTGTGTGAACATGATGGGTGTTGTATTGATTAATGCTGACATTCGAATTTTATTATATGGAGCATGAAAAATACATTTTTTGATCCAATTGATTGGGATAATGAAGAATTAACAATAATGCTATATGATGAAACTTTGCTTCCTCATCTTACTCCAACTAGTATGTTTTAATTTTTAAATTTTTTATGTTGTATGTTAGTTTCATTTTTCACCCTCTAAAATACGATTATCGTAATGCAGTGCTAAATGGAAGATTTTCAACCGACTTTCATGTCAATGTTGAAGATAATGATGAATAAATGTTTATCTAGAAGCACATTATGATTTTCAGTATGCATTTACCTTAATTTGTTTTGATGGTAATGAATTCGATGGATTTGGATGGATGAATATGAACTTATCTATATTTTAGTATCATTTTGTTGATATAGATTATGACCTTTAGGTGTTGGTGTTATGATAATAGGAATAGATTTTTGTTAGTTAAACATAAGTGTGATTTGTGATTTGTGAAGCACTAAAGCCAAAACATCACATATGTGTACTATAAAGTATAAACTATAAAGTCTAGCATCCATGTTGGTGGAAACAATGTATAAACTATAAAGCCAAATACGAAAAGTCAATATGTCTTTAATACAACAAAAGTTGGTATAGGTAGCAATTAACACAACAGTTAATACAGGCAAGTCTACAATTAATATAGGAAAAATGCTATAAGACCGGTATACCACCGATGTACCGACCCAGACAGGTATATGTTCTCTGCGCTAGTATTCAAACATTGGACTGAAGCTTAGTAGTTCCTTGCAAATACATATGCTCAAAAGCATAAAGAATCAAGATGTTTGTAGAAGCTCTAGTGTCCACCAAGACGGGTGAAAACATATTATTTTCTATGATGTGGGAGATGTCCAGAGCATCATCTTGTTGGGAGAAAATCCCAGATAGATATTCAGGTCCAAAAGATATAGTCATTCTTTCCAATTGAGATATCTGGACCAAGTGAACTTTCATGAATCGACCCCGTTGTTCCAATTCACAGTGGGATCTCTTCCGAGCTCGATTGAATCTCTGACACTCCTCCTTTCAACAGTAGTTACAGTATTTGGGACTAAATGACCCCAAACTAGTTTAGCCTCCTTAATGTTCAAGATTGGTTGACCCGGATTTGGTATCCCAAAGAAGTGGGAAGGTGGTTGCTATTGATTGTCTCGAGGCGGTGATTGACCTTCCCGTTGATTTCCCAACTAGTTAATGAACTTAGGATTCCTTCCGCTACCGCGATAATTTCCTCTCTTCATATTGCGGTTCTACCGAGCGCCATTAAATAATCCTCTTTCGCCACCTCTTTGATAGTGGCCATGCTGTCCTCCTTCATATCCTCGACCTCTTAAATCAAGTCATGGCAAATCAATCTTGGGGAATTTCTCTAACTTTCCAAGCTGAGCAATCAAACTTACATTTCAATGCTCAACCTCGAACATTCCTTCCAACATGCTAATCAGCTCATCTAGCTGACCCATATCTAATAATCTAAAAACTTTGGACATCAATTCTTGACAAACATTAGTAGGATGTCCAAAATTCCGATGAAAACAACAAAATATATGAGACTCGTGAGTCCCTGGTGTTGGTGCTTGGAACGGAGGGGATATCTAAGGGATCCCCTTTCTTCTGCTCGATCGTTGCAAAATTTGTTCATAACTAAACGTAGGGAAAGTCCGCGTTTTGGACTTTGGCAATGGTACTTTCCGATCTGATACACGATTGTAGTAGTATTATGTGACCTATAAGTACGAACTTCCATAACTCCATGGTCACGCAATTGTTCATCTTCTCGAATATAATGTGTACATCTTGGAGAAAGTTCTTGAATATTCTAAGGGGGATTTATGTTCAAAGAATTGCAGAGGGGATGCTCGGTTAAAATAAGCCAAAGTACTCCAACTTTCTCACTAACAGTAATTCGAAGAATTTTTCTGCACTCAGCCTCAAAACGTGTTATAAAACCTAACAATCTCTCAGAAGAATCATATTAAAATGCAGTCAAAGATGTGATTGACTTCACATGTGCATTAAAAGGGGAAAAAGCCAAAAAGAATTGATCCTTGAAATCCTGATAATAAACAATAGGAAACCTAACAGCCGATGAACCACCAGAGCGCAGAATCTTTACAAGAAGAGGAAAAAATGAAGCACATGGTTGCATCACTAAAATCTTTTAAACTCACGTGGATTATAGGTTTGAAGCATGAGCTTGAGGATTTGTCGCTAGATTCAGACCTTTTATATTGTAGAAGGTCCTTTGGCATCTCGCTAGATTCATACCTTATACCATTTATAATTGTCATGGAAAAAGGTGATAAGGTAATTGAAGCATTCCATGAACTTTGCAGAACATTCATTGACTCAATATCTTTCCTCTTCCGTTGAAGGGCTCAATTTCCCCCTTTCCCCAGCATTGTAAGCCTCATAAGTGGAGGTGTGAAGAGTATCTCCGGTATTCTCGTCATACACCCGTCTTCTTTGGTAATCGAGGCCCAGATTGACCTCCAGTTGGTTCATTCGAGCATCATTCCGCTCAATTTTACCATTCATCTCCTGAAACTTTATTCAATCATGTTCGAATTCCGCTATAGAGTAAAAGTGTGCTCTCCCCCTAATGTGATAGATGGAGCTCGGGGGCTAGGGATTAGGTCTATTTCCAAATAGGCAACAAGCTCCATGATATCATTACTTGTTCGAGATCTCCTTCGGGCCTCCAATCTTTTAACTGAACGAGCTGAGTGTTGGGCCAAAATTGAATAAGGGGCCCAAAAGCTGGATCAAACTGGGCCATGACACTACCAAGAACCGTTGGCCAAAGAAAGAAAATTAAAGCGAGCCCATGAAGTGAAGAAAAACCGCACTAACAAAATACAGAAACTGCTGCGGAAAAATCCATAAAATGATGAAGAATCGAACAAGTAATAATGATGTAAGTGAGATCAGAGTGTTCTTAGATTGATGGCAAAAGGGTGCTGGAGCAAGTGAAGCCAAACTAAGAAAACAAGTAATCTGGTTAGATCGGATTTACAGATTGCCAAAAATGATGAAATCCGACGAAATAATTGTATTCTTTTCTGTTTAAGTCTCAGATGTATTGACTCTTACCTTAAGGAATTAGATCAGTGTGGTCTCGTGGTTTTCCTTCTGGTTGTCCCGGTTTCCACGTAAAGATTGGTGTCTCCTCAAAACTGAAAAACCACAACATCAAGATTAAGTTGAAAGAAAAGAAGAAAAATAGGGAAATTGGAGTTATAGGCTGAAGAGCGAATCAGGAAATTCCCAACACATAGTACACCTCTGCTCCTTCAAATCATCCTCTTCACGATTATGATCAATAGATCGTGCATTTATAGGTGGAGAGAGATGAATATTGCTTCGGGCCACTACTTGGCCCATTCTTCGAAACTAAAAGCATCTTGATAAACAACAAGGGGTGGATGGATAATAGGTACCATCCTGGAAGAATTCCGGCTCCGTCGGGTTGTATTAGAAGTCTCTGTGACCAAGTGCTCTTCCGGTAGCAATAACCGAGTCTCAAGTAATATATCATTCCCTCCACTACCAGTTGCATGGAAATTAGGCTTCATTTAAATCTCTTAATCAATGTTCTTGTCCTGAGAATTCCGAATGATAATAATAATATCGAACTATCACTACTTGGTAGAAACGCTCTCAATGGGACTAAGTGTCGTCCCTATGAATGGCGCCAAAACTGATATTGTTTTAAAATATTTTATTGAATGTTTGATCATTCACATTTTTTTAAGAACATGATGACTTACGAGGTTGGTTCCACAATTTGTGGGTCTACGTTTTCTGGAGAATAAAATCTCTGAAGCAATATTCACATCAATAATTCACCGTTGATTTACCTCTGTAGTGCTCATTCACCGTGGTTTCCGTAGTGCAATATAATTTCCCACGGTGTTCACCTCTATGGAATGCACTATTCACATTAAAATTCACCAAAGATTTGGTCTTATAATGCAAATTCATCGAGGATTTTAAAATGCTACACAATCTCCTACTATATTTGTTTTGGACCACTATTCACTAATAGACTCACCATGCAAATGGCCTCCAAGTGAAAATTCATGATCAATTTTTTACTTGTACACAATTCCCTGTGAATTATTGCACTGTGATACTATTCACTCCATAATTCACAGCAGAAACAGCCTACAATGCAACAATTTACTACGGATTTTTGATTGTGATGAGCTTTCCTGCGATTTTTAGACTACGACACTATACACTATGCATATTCACTACGGAAAATTTTGGCCATGAAGTAATTCCTCGCGCATTTGACACTTACCGTATTTTCTCGAACTTTAACTCTAATTTCGAACTCCAACTAAAGATCCGAACCATTTTCTTACTTATAGACCATTATTTATAGAAAACCAAACCCAAAAAATCCAACTATGTGTCAAAGCCCGACCTTATCCAGATCGGTCCAACTTGACACATTTTAGCCCACTTACTCCAAAAAAACGCTTGATTTCAACTGGGTATTCTTCGCAATGCCTAGAATTATTAAGGATAGATACCGATCGACTTCTAACCATTAAAGAGATGAAAATATTCCCCGCAAGACTTCACTTCAAAATCCTCCATAGACATCGAAAATATCACCGGAGCGACGACTCCCAAGGGTTCCAAATTACAAACGATTCTCGGGGGTACAAATAATGAAAATACTCTGATGCTATTTCACCTCCAAATCATCCGAACACACTCAAAACATCATTAGGTACTTGACATACGAACCCGTGGAGTCTAATTTACGAAATTACCACCAACGTCGTTTCACCTCGAAATCACCCGAAGACACTCAAAACATTATGAATCTTCCATATGAACCCGAGATGTCCAAATTATGAAAATACCCCTAACATTATCTCACCTAGAAATCATCTAAAAACGCTCAAAACATTAATAAAGGCACGCCACACGAACCAGTGGTATCCAAATTACGAAAATACCTCCGACATCATTTCAACTTTTAAAGCTCAAGATATCTTGGAAAACATGTTAGATGCTTCCCGGGGTGTCCAAATTACAAAAAACCCCAGTCAATATCACGACCGCTATCAAATAGACTCATTACAATTGTTCGTTCGGTACCCTATATAGGTCGATTGGGCCGATCAACATAGTCACTTCATTTTAGATTTCCCCGGTCACTCATACCTATTATCGGTCTTTTTGACTATTACCCGACCTCCATTCTTAACATGAAAAACATTAAAAGTTGTCTTATTAAGAAGTCATATTAATACAACACATAAAATTTACTTTAAGTACTTCATTTTCACTCCATAGAATTAAATATGTGCAGATATCTCTTATTTGCATGCCACGGCTTCTGCTAGATTTCCTCAACAATTATAACATTAACAATTTTAAAGACTTTACCTCGGTGAATAATCAGATAAGTAATAACATATTCTTTTCTATAATTCTATACATCGATCCACGACTAAAACTCTAATTTCTCCAATATCAAGAGGGCGTGAACCCCTTCAAGTTTCCCCACCCCAGGAATATGTTAGAATAATCTGGGAAGCCCGGATTCTCCCATGGTGGCGCTGTCACAACACAAAGTTTTCATACCAATTGCAAGTAATATATGTCGACATCATTGAAGTAATATCTATCGATATCATACCAATTACAAATTGGTCATGAACTTCACCTTCCCGTTGAAGTAATTTCTGTCAACATCATTGTCGAATTTTTGCCATTGCAGACCAGAAAGAGCTATGTTGCACCAACAAGGGTGCGAGGTGTGCGATTCGGGGTGTGAAGGTGCGAGATTCGTTAATTTTATTACGAATACGATTAGAGTGTATTAAGGATTCGTTAATTAAAATATTTGTTACAATTTACTCAATAATCCAATAATATTTCAAATCATTTCGATTACTAATATGATGGATTGTATAAAATTTTATACAAATTAATTAAAAAATATATTTTTAATTTTTTTTTAAAATTTTTACGCACTCAATAAGCACTCTACGCACCGGGTGCACTAGGTTCCACAAATCCGAGCGAATCATGCAACCTAGCAAAAGAGTGGGACAACGATATGCAAGTTGTTCTTCCTTGCAAAATATCAAATACCCGAGAATGATCAAAATACATTGTGGGGTCTAAGCACTAAGGGGTAACTTCACGCACTATAATAAATCTCCGATGAATTGCAGTATCACAAAACAAAAACCACAATTAAAATGTTTCACCGCTACGGTGATCGAGTTAAACCCTAATTTTGGCGACAAACGCTAAATATATATTCTTCCAACATTTGCATGGTAATCATGTATTCATATGCAATATTGTATTTGATATGTAAATTATCACAATACGTAGTCATTTACCTAAATACATAACAAAATTAATTAACATGAATATGTTAATCTATATTGATGAAAAAAATACAACTTTCATTACACTAATACAAATAAATATTTACGAAATATAAACCGGATTCAAAATATTACAAATACTATATCGAATCCAGAAATATCAAATATTAATTATTTCTATTTTTTAAAAAAAACTCAAAAAGGCATACACAAAATCACATAGACAATCAACAAAAAATCAAATATTTCTATTTTTCAAAAAAACAAAGATTTATTTCTATTACCGTAATGTAAATACTTATTTAGAAAATAGAAATTGGATCTAAAATATTTCAAATACTTCATTGGATCCAAAAATTATGATGTTTTAAATAATTCAAATATAGAAAATAATCTCTTTTATAATATTGTTACTTGGATCCAAATAATTCAATTTTTTTAACCATTCAACAAATGGTTTTTCGTGAAATCAAATGAATTGTATTTTAACTTATTAATTTTCGAACATGCACAACTGTAATATTACCATAATATATATTATTTAAATTGATTTTCGATCATAAAATACCACCCTAATACGAATTAATTTTATTAATTTTTTATTTTTAATTAAAAATATATATTACGATAAAAATTTCCAAACTATTTAAAAAAAGATCTATGCTAAATTTATTATACTTTTTGATTTTTTATCCCAAAAAATTAATAAAACAAAATATTAACCTAAATTTTAAATTATTTCCGAAAATATAAAAACAACCAATAAACCTTAATTCTAACAAAAAGTATAACGAAACCTTGCTTCCAAAAATATAAATCGCATTCATTTATTCGTTACCTTTTAAATATAAGACGAATCTAAACCCAAAAATTATTTCCGAACATTTACCTATAAGAACAATCTAACCCTAATTTCTAACCCAAATATCACCAAACCGATCCAAGCTCTAGTAAACCTAAATTGAACGGTGTCTAAAGAAATTATTTACGTTCTGTTTCGAAACCCTAAATCAAATGTCACAATTTTTCCATATACCAAATTGCCACTCGAATTAACGAATAAAATTGTCCAAACTATACCACATAAGTACCACAAGCAAATTAAACATAATTATCTAAGAATGGGTTGCGTCGATGGCAAGAACGAGGTGGCAAGAAGAGTAACAGCGTCAATAAATTTTCTTCAGACTATGCATGCTGAAACCAATTGTGGAGGCGCAGATTTATCTTTGTGAGATCGGTTTGTAGTAATGCAAAAACTGAACTCACTAAATTATTAAAAAATTGAGATGGATTTCAATATTAATAGAAATCTGCACAGCAATCTGTTAATCATTGTTATTCTGATTATTTGATTGTCATCATAGCTAAAATCATACCACCAAAAAACCAATGTCAAATCACATTTGTTGGAACATGAAGAGATTGCGTACCTCATAAATCCACGATCCATTAATGATCTGCTGCTGGAAATATGAACTAAGGAGAATGAACTTAATTGTATACATGAATCATAAACCTTTCATTTGACTCATGTATTAGTTCAAAACTCAAGATGCATGTATCTTGAAGTCTATAAATGGCTATCCTATCATGAATATTATGCATTCTTTTTCATCAAACTTTGGTGTTCATCTTCTTAATACATGTTCTTCTTGGTATCAAAGTCTCTGATTTGAGGACCTCCAAAACCACATATCATATCACACCCACGCCATGACCTCACCCATATATAGAAACTTTGTGGCACTATCCCCTCCGGTAATCTCTGGAAAAACTTTCACATATGGGCTGCAAAAATGAAGGACTATATGAAATCCCTCGGAATGTGGGAAGAAATTACAAACGGAGCTCCTATACCTCCGCTGGAAGACAAAGCCACAACAACACAACAACAAACCTATGCTGAGAATGAAGCACACAAGTCAAGAACCAAAGGCACCATAAATTTTGCTGTAACAGATGACATTTTAATGATGATTATAAATTATAAAACTGCCAAAGAAGCTTGAGATCTACTACAAAATCAGTTTGTTGGAAGTGAAAGATCACAGCAATCTGAAAAAATGAGCTTATGGAGAGAGTTAGAATGTCTCAAAATGAGTGACAATGATACTATACAAAACTATTCGGAGGCCATGGCAAAAATCGTTAATCGACTGAAATTCCTTGGTGAAGATGTCTCTGAGGCAAGAATAGTTAACAAAATACTACTCAGCCTTCCAAAAAATATGAGTCTAAAGTTAATTCTTTGATAGACTCCTCTAAGGATTTGAGTACAATGACATCCCAAGAAGTATTCAGTTCTTTCTTAGGGGCTGAAATGCCCTATAATATGCAAAACATAGAGCTAAAAGCAACAGAATTGCAAGCAAAAACCAGGACATCATTTTCTGGAAATACGAGAAATCAAAAGGAGAGGAAAGGTCTATTCCCTATGTGCCCATACTCCAAATAAAACAACCATAAAGGAGAGGATTGGTGGAATCCTAACAACAATTGTAACACATGCAACATCAAAGGTCACATTGCCAAGTATGTCCATATAAAAGAAGTTTTGCAAAAGCTGAAAATGAAACAAGAGAACTTATGCTCGCATCATTGGATTCTAAATACACTCAATCTTCCCAACTTTGGCTTCTTGACAGCGGGTGTAGCAATCATCTTGGTTTGTTGACTTGGTGCAAATAGAAAATAAAGTTGTTGAAATTGCAAATGATGAGTGCATCAAAGTTCAAGAAATTGGAAGTATAAGGATGGATACCTCTGACAAAGAACCAACTTGTTAAGTGTAGAGATAGATATTGTTACAGATTGGCTGCACTTAGATGATGATCGACATTGTTGTCAATCGGACACTCCTGAATGACGACCGACATTGTAGTCCATCGAGACACACAAGGAAGACGGTCGGTATTGGTACCGAAGTACACAATACCGAAGGTGACAAAGGGACCGATCCAAAGATATGAGATGGAAGCAATCGGTAGAGGACCGAAATATGATATAGTGGGGCCCATTAGTCTTTGGATTTCTTCAGTTATGGAATGAGATATTGAATTAAACAAGATCATATTAAATCATTATATATTAACGCATATATATGATTTTATTATGGAATATCATATATGGAGATATGATCAAATATTATAGATATTTGTTAGTTGTCTTAATTACCTCAATCACCTCATCTATATAGAAAGATCTTAGGGCTCATTGTCAAACACTTCAATACTATTGTATTCCGAATTTCCTCTTCGTGTGTGTGTGTTGAATTCTTCTCAAGTGATAGTGAATTTGGACATTCCGTCGGTCACGTGGTTTTCCTATCCTGGTTTTCCACGTAAAATTCTTGTGTCGTTGTTTTCTCTTTTGCTTTAATTCTCGGGTTCTACTTATTATACTGAGGTTGTTCACTCACACACTTGTTTGATCCACAACAGAACTGAATCATTTCGGTTGGAAAAAGGCCATGGACGCCGAGATAAATATGATCTACAAGAACAAAACATGGACTTTTGTCAAGAGACCTCAGAATCCCAAAGTGATCGATGTAGAGTGTTTAGTACATAGTTGAATCCTGACAGCACAATAAACAAGTTGAAAGAAAGATTTGTAGTCAAAGGGTATGACCAACTTCAAGTATTTCAAGATCTTAAAATGCCCCTGATGAAACCTATATTAATGAGAGTGGACAATAAATCAACAATTTCTATAGCTAAAATCCTACTCACTTCAGAAGAACAAAGCACATTCGTGTAAGGTACCATGTGATTCGAAAATACATCAACAATTAGGTGATAGAGCTTGACTTCGTGACCACCAAGGAACAACTGGGTGATAAAGCCATAGCTGCAAAGCAGTTTTGTAATCTAAGAGGATTGTTGGGCATGAAGACACTTGAAGATAAGAAGCAATCTCATCATGGGGGAATGTTGGAAGATGAAGAGATTGTGTACCTCATAAATCATAGATACATTAATGAGCTGTTGGTGGAAATATGAACTAAGGAGAATGAACTTAATTGCATAAATGAATCATAAACCTTTCATTTGACTTATGTAATAGTTCAAGACTCAAGATGCATGTATCTTGAAGTCTATAAATGAGTATCCTATCATGAATATTATGCTTTCTTTTTTCATCAAACTTTGATGTTCATCTTCTAAATACATGTTCTTCAACAGTAAACTACTTCTAACACAACCAACCCTATTAAAAAACTCCAATCATCCTCCTAGAGCACTAGCGTCACCGTTAACCGATTGAATTTCTAAAGTAATGAACAAAAATCACAAAGGCAAACAAACTGTGAATTTTTTAACAGATAGAGAATATCACAGAAAGGTTAGAAAAATTTCAATCTTAACAAATTCTTACTAATCGTGCATAGACTTAATTAATGAGATGAATGATATCAAATAGATGCCTACATCATGGTTTTCATCATACAAATAACACAATTTTAAGATTCCGAAATATCCAAAAAAAATTTCATTTTTTCATAATTTTGATCTCAATAATAGAATATGTTATGATACTAATTGTTAGAATTTTTTAGAATAAAGAACAAAATTTAACAATTACATGGATCTATTAGAATTAATCAAATCTTAAAACAAAGTGGTTAAGTTAATATGTAAACAAGATGGTCGGTCTTCTGAATAAATATGTATTTATGGAGAATTCTTATAGGTTTCTCCTAGAGCAAATCTTTCAATGTATTAGAGAATATATTTGAAAAGATACCTATGATTAAATTATCAATACTATATTTATAAACGACAATTGTGATTTTCTATTTTCAATTCATATAAACATAGAAGTCCAATAATATCTATACAATAAGGATCACATTGTATTCAATATTTTAGATTTAATCAACTTGATCACTTTAAATGAATTTTTAAATTAGATAATTCAACTTATCTATATATAAGTTTAACTTTGGACTTTTTCAAACCATGTTCAACAATGTTTGAAGAAATGTCTAAAATAAATGGTACAACTGTGATTCAATGTCGTGATGAGGATTCATGTAATCTCAAGAACACGCGATAACTCATCACAACGTCAGAGCACATTCACTATCAAATTTGTGTTAGCTTAAAATGTATTTTACTCATTCTTTTATAGATTAAACTTTTCAAAACTATATCCGGAAATTGGATAAAAAACATTGCTAAACTTTTACGTGTAACAAGAGTATCGGGAGAAAACCACAGACCATCTTCTGATCAATTCACTGTCACTAAATAACCAAAGTTTATAGCCACAAGAATAATTGAGTTTTTATGCAACTCAAACCAAAAACGACTTCTTAGAGTTCTATAGAACTTGTGCATAACCCTTGCTTGTTCCCTTCGTCAAAACGCCATTGTACCTAACAATCTCATGCTCCAGCCTTAGAGCATCTCCATGATAAAGATTTGTCTTTCCAATCTATCACAAACAAACATGGTTGGAACTGAAATGATGTTTCTTTGTCGTCACCACCATGGTGAGCATATCTTTTTGATTCTCTATAGTATGTATTTTTCTCAACACAAAGTTTTCTCGATCAATGCATCTCTGATGCAATGGAACTTCACATCCACATGTTTTGTCCTAGAATTGAATGCGGGGTTTTTAGTAAGCTTCAATCCATTCTGACTGTCACGATATAATGGTAGAGGAAAGACGTTACCATCTATGGAAGTTTTACAAAGTCCATGGAACACTTTGAGTGCCTTATCCCCATTTTCAATGGCAATTATTAATGCTACAAGATCGGAGTATATTAAGATTACGAGGATCTCCCGTGGTACCGAGGATCGACTGATACCCATGCTCACACTTCAAACCTGGAAATTCATGTCAGTCTAATGAATTTTAGTGACGCCGCTATGTGTTTCATTTTTGCTGCTTCTTTAAAGGAGTCTGCTCTCCGACGATACAATCCTTGCCGATGTTTAATTTTGTTTCGTATCAGGACTTCAATGATCAATTCTATTCGGCGTTTACGCCTTTTAATCCACCGTTGAAATCTATTAAATCTTTGACTGCATTACGATATGATTCATCTGAGAAGTTGTTGAATTTTGTTACCGAACGCAGAAAAATTCCTCATATCACTTTTTGCGAGAAAGTTGGGGTATTGCAACTTATTTTGGCCGGTCATCCCTTGTGCAATTCTTTGAACATGGAAGAACTTGCACTGCGGTGCACACAGTACATTGGAGAAGATGAAGGATTACTTGATCATGGAGTAATAGAAGTTCGTGCTTATGGATCATAGAATATTGCTATGAATAGCCTAAAGAATAAGAATGTCGTATTGCTGAAGCCCAGGATAAGCACTGTTCTGGAGTTCAATTATGAACATATCTTTGAGATCATTGAGGAGAAGAAAGGGGGATCTCTCAGGTATCCCGTCCATTACAGGCACCGACAACGGAGACTCATGAGTCCCAAATATTTTGTCGTTTCCATGGGAGCTTCATACATACTACTAATGACTATTGAGATTTGATGTTTGAAGTTGACAGATTATTGGAACTTGGTCAATTGGATGAGTTGATAAGTACTGTTGAAGGGATGTTCGAAGTTGAATCGGGAAAAGTAAGTTTGAATATTCAACCCCGGAAGGCAGAGAAACATCCCAAGATCGATTTGCACGACTTGATACAAGGGGTAGTGGAAATAGAGGACAGCGTGGCCACTATTTAGAGGTGGCTAGAGAGGATTCTTTAATAGCGGTCGGCGGAACCGTCGAGATGCAAGAAGAGGGAACTACTGCTGTCACACTAGGAACCCTCAATATAGGAACCCGTAAGGATTTCGGTGGGAAGGTTATCCCCCGGCGAGGGGAAATCAACAACAACCATTTCCCCCTCCACCGGCGGGCCAAACTCCGGGTGAACAAATTTTGAATATCGAGAAAGCAGAGCCTGTGTGGAGTCATCTTGGCTCGAATATTATGACTATTGCCGGAGAAAGGAGCGTCGGAGACTCGAACCAAGCTCGGAAGCGATTCCATCGGGAATTAGAGCTATCCAACTTGGAGAAAATGGTTATATCTTTTGGACATGAGGATTTATTTGATATTTTCTCCCAACATGATGATGCTCTTGTTATTTCCTCTGTTATTGCAAATCATCATGTATCTAGAGTTTTGGTAGACACTAGAGCATCTACGAATATCTTGAATCTTGCAGGTTTTGAGCGGATGTCTTTGCAAGGAACTACTAAGTTTCAGTCAGTTCAAATGAAGCTAGTCAGATTTAACAACAATATTGTTGTCCCTGAAGAATCACTTTCTCTCCCGGTTACGTTGGGGATCTCTCTATCCTCCATTATAATGCTATTCTTGGGAGAGGTACATTGAACTTGTTTGGGAAGATTGTGTCTCAGCCTCACTTGATGATGAAGTTCCCTACCCCTTCGGGTATTGGAAAGATGAAAGGAAATTAAGAGTTGGCACGTTCGTGCTACAATATTATGTGTCGAAGCGGTATGGATGGTTCTAACTCAAAGAAGCCGGTTTATATGGTGGAACTTATCTCATAGATAGGTATCGATTCAGGTGATATGGTATTTTTGGGAAAGTACATGGAAAATCAGATGAAGATGAAACCTCTGGAGATTAAGACAGTGTCTTTATTCTCTGATAATTTAGAAAAGGCTGTTGTGATTGGTTTAGACACCAGAGTTTGAAAAGGAGGTAATTTCTTTTTTGCGAAATAATTTATATATTTTTGCTTGGTCTTATCTGGATTATGTGGGGGTGGATCCCCATGTTTGTTCACATAGACTCAATGTTAACCCATATATGCGACTAGTGCATCAGAAAAAGCGGAAGTTCTACCCTGAGAAAGAAAAAGCCATTAATGAGGAGGTTGAGAGTTTGTCGCGGGTGGGATTCATAGAGCCTGTGAGATACGCTGATTGGGTCTCGAATACTGTTGTGGTTTCAAAGTCGAATAATAGCTAGAGAGTTTGCATTGATTTCACTAATTTAAATAAAGCATGTCCGAAAGATCTGTATCAACTACCAACCATTGACATTATGGTGGATGCTTCTTTTATGACAAATAAAGACATTTTTCTCTATAAGGTTATACCGTTTGGTTTAAGAAACGCATGGGCCACATATCAGCGATTGATGAATTCAATATTTAAGGATATGATCAGAAAATATTTGGAAGTTTACATCGATGACATATTGAAAAAAATCCGACAGGGCAACAATTATATCCAATATTTGAGCGGTTTTCTAATACAATAGGGAAGTATCGAATGAAGTTGAATCCACTTAAATGTGCGTTTTGTGTAAAAGGGGGGAATTTCATTGGCTTTATGGTATCGGAAAGATGAATAGAAATTAATACTAATAATATCACATTTATTCAACAAATGACACCTCAAACGACGATCCGAGAGATCCAGAGATTAACTGAGCATTTAGCATCATTGAACCGCTTTATCTCCCGATTAGTAGAGAAGTGATTTCCATTCTTTCGGGCATTGAGTAAGGTAAATCTTTTAGAGTGGAATGACGAGTGCAATATGGCTTTTGAGAAGTTGAAAGAGTATTTAAGTAAACAACCGTTTATGTCTCCCCATCTCTCGGGGAGCCCTTGGGCTTATATATAGCAGTGTCTAAAGAAGCTGTCAGTGACGCCTTAGTCAGAATTAACGACATGGAACACATGTTAGTATTTTATGTAGTAAGATCCTCGCTATACAAACTTGAAAGAATTTTGTTCTAGCTTTGATAGTTGCCTCTCGAAAGTTAAGGAATTATTTCCAGGGTCATGATATTTCAGTATTGACAGATCAACCTACCAAAAGAGTATTATCGAAAGTTGATGCCTCAGGTAGGTTGGGCAAGTTGAATATTGAATTGGGGAAGTACTAGATCGGGTATATTTCGTGGCGAGCGTTAGTCCCAAGTTGTAGTAGATTTTCTTGTAGAAATGACTCGAGCATAGGAGTCAGGTAATGAAGAATATTGCGATCTATTTGTCGATGGATCGGTTTCTGCCGAACGATTAGGCCTGGGTATTTATTTCAAAAAAATAAAGTTTGGTGAAGAACATGAGTATTTTTGAAGCTCTGTTTTTTTGCAACTAATAATGTTGCAGAGTATGAAGCATTGATTTTTGGTATCAATCTAGCAGTCGAGATTGAGATTGTTCGTTTACATGCTCATTCCGATTCAAAGTTAGTAGTGAATCACTTTTCGAAAACTTTTATTACAAATGTTGAGCATATGGTGTTATACCTAGAGAAATTGAAAGAAGTTGTGAACAGTCTTACAACATTCGTACATTCCAAAAGAGGAGAATACTCAGGCAGATAGTCTAGCGAAGTCAACCGCGATTTTAGAACATTCAAACGAATCAAGGATTACGACTATGATTCATTATAAGCCGTCTATGAGTCTGACTAAGAATTCAACATATGAAGTTGTGAATTTGGAACATTCGAATAATATTTGGTTTTTATTAGATGCAATAACTGATGAACCGTCATGGAATGAAGGCGAGGTCTGAAGAACCATGCAAAGAGCTACCAATTTCATAGACGTGGACAAGAAGCTGTATAAGAAGAATTTTGTGGACCTTATCTTCGATGTTAGTCCCAAGTTCAGGCGAAAGTGGTTATAGAAGAAGTTCACATTGTGGATTGTGGTGATAATTTTGCGGATCTGTCATTAATATTAAAAGTTAAGAGGGCCGGATATTTTTGCCCAACATTTGAAAAGGATTGCGTAAACCTAGTTCGAACTTGTTCCTCTTGCCAGTTCCATTCAACTGTACACCATGTGCCGAGAGCCACCATGAAGCCTTTACCAAAAACTTGTCCTTTTGATACATGTGGCATTGATATTTTAGGACTTTTTTAGACCGCTCCTAGTCAAAAGAAGTTTTGTATTGTAGCGTTAATCATTTCTCTAAGTGGATAGAGGTCGAAGCTGTATCTCGAGTCCGGGAACAAGCATCTATAAGTTTCCTTTGGAGGTATATTGTATGTCGATTTAGAATTCCCAAAATTCGGTATCGGATAATAGAACACAGTTCTCTTAAAAGCGTGTATGTGAATGTTGTGAATGTTATGATATTCGACATCGGTTTACATCTGTGGCCCATCCAGAGAAAAGTGGACTTAGGGAAGTTATTAATCGCATTATCTTGCAGCAGTTAAAAATAAGGATAGATCAATCTAAAGTATCATGTGTAGATAAATTGCATAATGTGTTATCACACATCTACCACAGGTTTTAGTCTTTTCTCGTTAGTATATAGCTTTGAATCTGTTTCTTCTGCATAAGTAACTATTCTATCCGAGAGAATTATTGCATATAATGAGGTACTGAACGAAGATATGCGGAAGTTCGACCTTCATTGTATTGAGGATCTTAGAGAAAAAGCAACTATTCGGATGGAAGTTGTAACGACCCTAATTTGGGCCTAACTGATTTGGTAAAAACGTACTAAATAAAACTAAACGTTCGAGCTTAAATTAAAACATAATTCAAAAGCATTAAAGTCTAGCGACATAATTTAGAGTATTCTCAAAAGACCGGACTCTATCACCGGACAACCGACGACTTCCTTCCCATGCCCTTCTCATACCTCGTCCGTGACACCTACAAAATATGTAAAGCGGTCACAATCTATTAAAAGAAAATTCACGCATACTATATTTGTCCTTCCATTTCTTAAATAAAACGTACACACACACGTAAGTCGTTCCTTTTAATCGTATACATATTTTCTTCTTATTATTCCTTTACCCTTATAACTCTTTTCCCCTTCCCCTCATCCCTTTAACTTTACTGTTACCGAGTGTAACATGTTCGGTACATGTCCCACCCAAGCCAACCGTTAGCTGTTGGTTGACTTGATGGACCGTATGCTTCCCTTCCCCAGAGAGTACTTAGACGCTACCCCTTTTCTCACCCGGATCCGTTCTGCCCTTTCGTACGTATCTTTCCATTCTGGAACTTATCGTTCCATTCATCATGCATGCCCTTCCTTTGGCGAATCATGTACTAAGCACGATTCCGGGTTTGGTCGGATGGTCCATCCTCCCTCACCCCGAGTCTTATTAACATTCTCTTCATTCATTCGTATCTTTTACTTTCTTTCTTACTTGCCCTTCCCGTTTCCCTACATAGGAACCTTCCCTTAAAATATTGTGTTCACTCCGCTTACCTGTTGCTTTCACTTGTTACAATCCCTTCCTGCTTCTCTGCATTGCGTAACATATTTTAGTATTTCATTTTTGATGTTATTATCTTATTATGAACTATGTGGTTACCGTAGACCCTACGTATCCTTTCCCATTGACGATCCGACGTTGAATTGCGACGAAAACACCATAGTTTGATGTTTTCACGATAAACTACTCTCCTTCCTCGAAATCTGTGACAATTTTGCTGCATGGGGAAAAATCCGCGATAATTTGCTGCCTTGGGAGATATTTGCGACAATTTTGTTGCCTAGGAAAAATCAGCGATAATTTGGCTGCCTAGGGAAAAATGCGCGATAATTTGCTGCCTTGGGAGAAATCAGCGACAATTTTGCTCACTCCAGAAAATCCGCGATAATTTTATGCTTCCCCGACAATTTCGTGTTTTATGGCTTTTCCGGGGTGTTTTCATGTATACGTGACTCTTCAATCTTTTTAAAATAAAATTCCCCTGTTTTGTATCATATTCTGATTTTTTCATATAATTTTTTACGACACGAGATCAATTGACTTGGGGACTGGTAAGATAAGAGTGAGGTTCATTGCATTTTAGTGATGGAGGTTGGAAATTAAATGATTTAAGATAGATTAGGAATGTAATGTACCGCATGTCGTGTAGTAGATCAATCTCAAACTCGTGAAATCGGATATTGTGTCAAAATACTTTTAAAAACGAGGAGTCCTCTATCTGCAGCAAAATCGTCTATACATATATACTATGCGAATATGTCAAGGGGCCCTATTGTTTGATAGTCGGTCTCTTACTGATCGTGATTCCGTGGCACCCGAGACATTTTTACCCGACTCCTCCACGACATGGCGTCCAGGGTCGCGCCCTCGTTGAAAGCCGGTCACATTCCGTAGTGAGAAAAAACATCCTTCTCCGTGGTACTAAAAAGTTTACCTAAGTCGAGGTACTAAATCTGTGTAAGCGAGAGTGAAAACTTTACGTCACTATAAGGATTGTAACATAAACCTGACGCTACTTGCATATAGGCAGTGAAGGCTCTCTCTTGCGCAAGGTACCCGATTTACCCAGGTGAGAGTGAAAAAATTACATCAGTCTAAGAATTATACCCCGAACCTGACGCTACTTTCATATGGATACTGAAGGCTTCTTACTTATTTTTGGAGGAGAACGGGAAAGGTAAGATTGATGAAAGTGCTAACAAGTATTAAACATAGAGATATCCGCCTCTCCCGATGGTTAAGTGGGTAAAATCTCTTAAGATGAGGGACTCGATCCGTATAGATGGAAGTTAAATATTTACATTAGTCTAAGGATTGTAGCCTAACCTGATGCTACTTCCACCGAGATAGTGAGAGCCCCAACGTTTTCGTTAGAGCACCGGAAAGGTCCAATTAGTGATGTGGTATGATGAATGGTATTGTGAGAGGATGATGCTGAAATGTGCTAGCAGGTATAAAGCACAATGCATCCGCCACTCCCGATGGTTAAGTGGATAAAACCACTTAATGCGAGGGACTCGATACATATAGTTGGAAGTTAAATATTTATCTAATTCTAAGGATTGCACCCTGAATGCTACGCTATTTCTATCTAGATTGTGAGAACCCCACATGTTTTTTGGTTGAGTGCGAGAAAGATCCAGATAGTGATATGGTATGGTGAATGTGAGAGTGTGAGAGGCGAAAAGACATCTGTCTCCTGCGTTGTGCCACATGGACCACACAGTCAATGTATCGGATCTATTTATGCGGAAGTGAAAAATTTACGTTAGTCTAAGGATTGTAATGTAACCTGACGCTACTTTCGTATAGACGATGAAAGCTCTCTAGCGCAAGCCACCCGAGCCACCTGAGTAGGAGTGACAAATTAACGTTAGGCTAAGGATTGTACCTTGAAACTTGAGGCCCACATGTGCTTGTTCAGACCTGAGTATATGAAAATTTGAGGGGCGCTAGGTGTGGCCCAAAATATGTGGGTACTTATTTAGGTCCGGAAGTCGGGATTATTCAGGGTACTTGTTGAGACCTTGGACTAGTGGGTATTTGTTCACACATAGAAGTGGGAATGATGTCGAATGCTCGTTGAGATCCGTGAAAAGAAATCCGCTTTCCCGTGGTCCTAAAAAGACTACCAAAGCCAAGGTACTCGATCTACCTATGCGGGAGTGAAAAGTTTACGTAAGTTTAAGGATTGTACCTTGAACCTGACGTTACTTTCACCTGGACCGTGAAGGCTTCCTACGCTTATTTTTGGGAGGAAAGCGGGAAAGGTTGAAAAAAAGTGTGGAGGTATGTGTCAGATGCTTGGTGAGGTCCGTGGAAAGACACCCGTCTCCACTGTTACTTGATAGAGCCACCAGTTAAATGAGTAAAATCATTTAACACGAGGATATGTTTTTGTACAGTTGGGAGTGAAAAATTTATGGTCTAGGTGTTAAATGATAAAAATCATTTAACACAAGTATAAGGATTGCACACTGAACCTGAAGCTACTTTCATATGTCAGCTATATACCTCTCGTTCATCATTGTAGGAGAACGAGACATGTCGATCAAAGTAAGGGGTGTTGGGCGCTTGTTAAAGTTCAACACTAGGATTTCAGGAATTCAATTTGCGATCGGGTATTTTCATTTATGATTAAATTGGCCAAGTGATGGTCTTTTGATATCAATTCTTATTCTTTATGATCGGGTATTCTATGTTATTATCAAAGTGATATACTAATTGCCAATGGTAAAGACTATTTTCTTATCTATAGTCAGAGAATCCCGACTAATATCTCAGAGATTATGAGGATACTTTTATGGTGCGTTTATTTATATCTGGATTACTAAAGAAGTTTATTGATAGTGGATATAAAAGCAAGTACGGAAAGCAAAGCGAACGCAGTTGTAATTCATAAAAGACTGAATTCAAAAGAGGCAACAGTGCGGAAAACAGAGATCATAATTAAGTTCTTGGCCTTTTTTTGGACCAATTTCAGTGTTTTCCCTCCATCAGTGGGCCTTTTATTTGATGTCTGACTCCCCTCGCCCGGAGTCTCAGTGTTCCTTTCATGAAAGTCACGGAATTGGACCTCCGCTCGTTCGCGAGCTTCCGCGACAATGGCCTGAACGAGATTCATCGCCACCTCCTCCTCTTCCAAGCGCTCAACTTTAGTGATTTCTCCATGATCAAATTATAATAATGCGAAGATATCCCTTGTAAACGAGCGTACGATGAGGGCGGAGGCCCAGTTTATATCTTCATCATAGCATTCAGCGGCCAAATCTTCAGAAAAAATTGTTTCATATTGGCGAAGGGGTCGTTATTAGTATACGGCTTCTCAACAAACGTATCTTCAGCAAAGGTGCCAGTAAGAGTCTGGTCCAAGCTGGCTCTTTCCTCTTTACTTAGGACCTGTCCGGAGACCCTTGGTGTTTGCTGAGACCCCTTCTTGAAGAAATGATGATTTCCTTTGAGGCTGACGAAAGAAGATAGATTTCGGAACGTCGACGATTTCACCACGAAATCCAATAGGAACCGCTTAATGGCATTGGTTAGACGCCGAGGTCATTTTGCAAGTTCGGCCTTTAGGTTCAAACATTCGGATGTCATTTTTTCGACGACCTCCTCCTCTTTGCGGCGAGCATCTACATCCGAAGAGTTTGTCCCTCTGCTTCTATAGCCTCAGCCGTGGCTTTTTCAATTCGTTCTCTCATTTCAGCGTTTTCATTGTCCCGTTCTTGGACTCTACGCCGTTTAGCGGCCAAATGTTGTGCTACTTCGGAGTACTCTCCCTGATGATCGGCTCAGAGATGCCCCATTGCCAACATGTGAGCATTTTTTTTAGGATCAAAGACCTTCTTGTGCTAGGTTTTCAGCCTATTGATTTCGGCTTCATGCGTCTCTCTCTAGTTCTAAAGGATCCGGTCAGCTGCATCCCGGGCCTATTTTCCTTCTAGCCCCTGTTCATCTACGTTCGAGTGGCGGAGTATGCAGTACTTGCCAACCGCTGCCACATTCGCCAGATCGGTGATTCCCTCCTGCATCTACTAACAAAAAATAAAGAGATTATAGCGAAATCTTAAGATATTTGGAATATATGCATTATCGCATTACACCACAACCCGCCTTGATCACCGTCGCAGCCTCCCGCATCATCCGACTATAATCATTGAAAACCATGGATCATCCTGAGTCTGAGGGCGCTGTAGAGGATGATGCCGTGAATAGTCTTCTGCCTCGTATGTACTCATCTGGGTCCCCTAGGGAAGCTTTTTGTGCTTTAGCCCATCTACTAACATCCATTCCTAACGTCCACGCCATCATCATACCACGCTTTTACCGTGGTTCGGGGACTATCAAGGATCCTAAAGTGATCCAGAAATGACGCACCCATTCTCCGACTACAACGGCCTTCTCTCGAGCCTTCCTCTCCGCCTTCCTCGGAAATTCCTCTCCCTTAATCACGTCGTGGGGGATGGCGTGATCCCAAATGAGCGACTAGGGGAGCTAATCTCTGGTTCTATTGGTTTTGAGTCCGGAGCTGGTTGAATTGCCTAAATAGTTTCATATCCGGATGCATGAAATTCTCCTTCCTCCACGAACCCCTCATTGGTTGCATCCTCCGCCTGTAATTCTCTCATACGTGATGTAACGACCGTAAACCGGGCCTAGACAAATTTCTATGTGCTAAAGGAATGGAGAAAAACATTTAAGGTGTGTTTTGCACAAATTCTAGAAAGTAATTTATGTAAAAAGAGATATAAAAACACAAACACAAATAAAAATATAAATTATGAAGTGTTATATAATATTTTTAGAATGCACAAATAATGTATACAAATAGATTAGTGTTCCATTGTATAAATAGAATGATAATTTATGTGTTAATTAAATTACTTTTCAACCCTTTGATTTAATTAATAATAAATTATTAATCAAAACTTTATCTCATTGCCACAAAATATTCAAGATGCACGTAAAATTCTAGGTTCAAAACTTGCGGGCACGATTCGGTATGCTCGGTGGATTCAGAATTTGACGATGTGCCGGAAGACATTATATTACTTTTTTTAATGTGTTATTAGTTGGTTTTTTAGTCTGATCATATGTTGGAGTGACAAACGTCACGAAAATTCAAAGTTCGAATATGGATTTTTTACTAAGGCGAATTTCCGCAGTGAATTTGAAAAGGAGGTGATTTCCGCCGTGAATTATGAAGGCTGGAAAATCTTTGGTTAATTACCAAAGGATAAAAGACCGCGGTTAATTTGTTGGTTGAAAAAGCGCGGTGAATCGGTTTGCTCTAGAAATCCAAGGTAAAACGTGATATTATGATGGGTCCGACCTATTATTTATAGAAGTGGGCCTATTGGCCGAGATTTTGAAAATATTTCCGCTGGTGTCCGAAATCAACGTGCTTACTGTAAAAACGACCGTATCGATGAGATGAATATTTTGGGAATTATGATTTTCTTGTTCGAGCTTCCGGTAGAGCATTGGAATCCGTGCACATAAGGAAAGCTTTGTGGTTTACGACTCAGATGCTGAATCTGCAAACCAAATGACTATTGATATTGTCTGAGGGTAATTTTGTAATTTTAATACCCTGGGATCCCTATCGCTTGTTTAGAATGATGCCCCGGTGTCCGATCGATTGGACACCCTCGGATCCGATCTACATGCCCACTATGGTATTTTCGGTATTATGAGGTGATTTCGAGTCGGAATGGAGCTACTGGTATTTTCGTAATTTGGACACTGATCTAGTCCTAAAATATTTTTTGTTGTTTTTAAGATCTGTTAGATTTTTTTTATTAAGACACGATAAATTCCGAGGTTTAGTCCACAATGTGTATGGTTACGTCCTTAAGGTGTTATAGTAGGATAAAATTCACAAATACAACATATAGAGTCTTTAAGGTCAAAATAATTGATTTAGACTCGATCAGGGACGAGAAATGAGCTACGTTTTGAAAACCGGGACGAAAACCAAAAATTTCTATTCACTGCACAATTCACTACAGATTTGGCCTTTCTAGTGCAAATTAACGCGAAAATTTGCCTTAGCCAATTTTATGATTGATTTTTTATCCGCCACACTATTAACCTTCAAATTCATCGCTGATTTGGCCTCCATAGTTAAATTCAACACGGATTTCAACACATAAAAAGGATTTCTAATCGATTTTGCTCTACAATACTATACTACTTCAAATTCACAGCGGATTTTTTATCATAATACGATTATTCGCGAATTTTGGACTCCAACACTATTCACGTATAAATTTACCCGGATTTTGGTTACACACGATGCCATTTCAACCTAGAATATTCCGAATATCTTGGAAAATGTGCCAGAAGGTTTATGAGGTGTCATATTTAAAGAAATACCCTCGAGCAATATAAATAGTCTTATGGGCACGTATCCCAATGCTGCACCGGACTCTTGGATAAGTAAACCGTACTACTCAAAATATTTCTCTTGTCGATACGATTATTTTGCTAGTAAACTCGCTGAATTCGAACACCGGCGATAATTTTTCGGAATTCCGGCCCATATGCTCACTCCTATAAATACCAAATCGGTCCAATCATAACATCACAATTAACAGCGATTTTCCAGAGCAAACAATTCACCGCGATTTTTCAGTCTGCAATTCACCGCAAATTTTTAGCCAACAAATTCACCCTGATTTTTCAGTACGTAAATTCACCGCAGATTTTAAAGCCTTTGTTATTCACTGTTTAAATTACTCCCGTTGCAAATTCATCGCGATTTTTTGCCTTAGACAAACTTCCAGTTTCGAACTTCGACTTTTCATGACGTTTTTCGCTGCAACACATGATTGGACTTAAAACTCAGCGAATAACACATAAAAATCAATAATATAATGTCTTCCACCACATCGTCATGAATCCGGATCCGCCGAACAAACCGGAAAGCACCCGCAAATATCGAACTTAGAATTTTATGAGCGACTCGAACGCTATAGGTCAATGGGTGACCGATATGAATCTACGATAACAATTTTCGACTCTTTTGATCAAAAGGCTTGAATGGAAAAAACTGCTTGAGTTTCTCTAAAGAAAGATTATTACTTTCCGGAGGAGTTTACCATCCAGCGTCCGGGTCCCTTAGGAAGGATACTGAAACCTCCACCTGGATGGTGTTCCAAGTCCTTAGAGCACCTTCGAAATGGATATGACTTCCTATTCACCCTTTCATCTTGGACATATTAGAATTCCTTTAGCTTAATTTTTTCCGGTTGAATCCGAACACATACAGCTACATCGTAGCTTTCATCATCGTCACTTCTAATGCCAAAATAAAGAAAACCATTGAACTTTTCTTCCCACTCTTTCAAATCGTTCTCCATCCAACACAAAGTGCTCTAGGGTGTTATTACTTGTGCCTCCGAGAAAAGAACTGTCCTTTTTGTTTCTCGGTGCCGAAATCAAACTACGACTAGAAACAGCGCTATTTTTATGTGGCTTCTTGTAACCAAATCAACATTTTCGCCAAGGCCCTTCCTTGGTGTTTCCCAAATAATAATGAATTTCCATTCCCAGATTGGTGTGGTCATATTCCTAAACTATCCAAACTCGTAGATTCGTCCATTGTCCAACTCCTCTTATGTATATTCAAACACTCTCAAACCAATTGGACTACCGAGACTCTCTTCAATATACCTTTTATGATCATTACTCGGACTATGCGGGCTCTGCCTCATATTCCTTTCCATGTCCTAGGTACCCTCGTGATAGAATAGGAAACTCGCTTTCTCGCCTTTACCATTTTCAGTATTTGAAATTTGAACTTCGTTCCATTAGTATGCTCTTACCTTCATAATAGTAGACTTCGTGTTCATAACTAACCATAAATGGTCCTTTTCTCGCATATCGAATAAAGGCGGCTTACAAAGGCTCTAATCTCAATGATCGAATGAGATTAATAGACAACATTGAGGACCCTGAATGTAACGACCGTAAACCAGCCCTAACGATTTCTATGCGCAAGCGACATGAAAATGAGCATTTTAATTAAAACATAATTCTAAACCGGAAATACCATCGTTTTTCAAAATACAACTAAGTGATAACAACCAAAACGACAATAAAAAGGGTAACTCGTACAGCGGACGATCGACGACCTCAGTTCCAATGCCACCTAAGTCTCCGGTCCTCCCCCTACAAAATCTGTAAAACGGTCATAGTCTATTAAAAGAAACTTCTGTATAATGTATTTAAACTCGTAAGATTTTATCCATTTTCCTTTCCTTCTTTTATTTTACTTATTCATTTATCTTTTCCTCTCCTCTCTATATTCTTTCTCTCTACTCTTTTACTTTTTCTACTGTGGTCGGTTTTTACATGCCCGACGACATGTCTCGCCCAAACCAACCGTCAGCTATTAGCTGGCTCTACGAGTCTATATGCTTCCCTTCTCCGGTCAGGGTTCGGGCGCTACCCCGTCCTACCTGGTTCCGTTCGGCTCTGTAATGCGCACAATTCTGTTCCGGAGAACTCAAGTGTTCCTTCTCGGACATGTCCTACCTGTGGCTGACCGTGCTCATGAACACGATGCCGGGTTTGGTGTTCTCACCTCGCCCCGAGTTTTCTGTTTTTTTTATTCACGCTCCTTTCTATTCGATTTAATGTTCACTAAATCCCTAATTATGAACCTTCTTTTAATCTACTATGTTCGCTCCGCTTACATGGTCGTTCTATTGTAACAATTCAGCCCAAATCCGCGACAATTCTGCAAGTAGATCTCAAAATCGCGATAATTTACACTTCAGCCCCAAATCCGCGACAATTTACACGCAGCCCTTGATTTCCGCGATAATTCACACTTCTGCCCCAAATCCGCGACAATTTACACGCAATCCTTGATTTTCGCGATAATTTACACTTCAGCACAAATCCGCGATAATTTTGCATGTGAATCCAAAAACCGCGACAATTTCCTTCATGGTAAAATGTTTTCGCGATAATATTACAGTGACCCTGATTTCCGCGATAATATTCGCCTTTCCCCCAGTTTTCGCGATAATTTTCTTCTTCGCCCTGATTTTCGCGATAATTTCTTCTTTACTCCATTTTCCGCGATAATTTCAATTCCTCTCGAATTTCCCACGTTTTTTGTGCTAAATGACCCCTTCTTTTCCCATTCCACTCCTATTTATAGGTTTCTAACTTGTCCAAATGACCCTTTTGCCCCTCCTTCCTCATTTCTCTCTTCTTATATTAATTTACTAAACTACCCCTCATTTCATGTTTTTAACAAGAATTTATGCGGTTCTAACCTGTCTGGATTCCGTTTGTGCCGTCTTTCCGGGTCATTACACTGAAGACTTTGCTCTGAATACATTTATCAAGATTCCTCTGGAGGGTCGAAAAAAATCCTTGGTGATCCATATGATTTTGAAGATCCTCTGGTGGACATAACTAGAGATGTCAGTCCATCGCTTCCGCTTTCTTCACCGCTTCGGGGGTCGTGTATGGGAGAATTCCCGGTTGAGGGCGCAACCAACGCGGGGTTCATGGAAGAAGTTGAATTTCATGCCTCTGGATATGAGATTATTGAGGCATTCCAATCTGCTCAGGACTCGCCACTAAACGAGCGAGAGTTTAGTTTTCCCCATCGCTCGTTGGGATCTTTGTCGTTCCTCACGACGTGATAAAGGTAAAGGGGTCACCGTAGAAAGAGAAGATTAAATCTGAAGGAAAACCGACATACTCGGGGAATGGATGTGGCCTTCGTGGATCAATTCAAAATACGCGATATTCCCCGACCTTCTGTAAAATCTTGGTATGATGATGCTATGGACGCCAGGAATGTGATGCTAGGTGAAGGATTGGCATACACAATTCCCCAAGGAACTCCGGTGAGCACGTATGCGGCCGAGGATTACCTACGCCATCATTCTCATCCACATCCTTGCACCCGGGACAATCATATGGTCTTTACTAATTATAGTCGGGGGATGTGGGATGCCGCGTCACTTATTATGACGGGTCGTGAGGTAATGCAGTAAAATATGCATCACAAAACTATAGGCTTTGATATAACTTCTAAATTTTTAACTTGTAGCTACAGTAGTCGATCACTGATTTGGGGTACGTTGCAGCGGTTAGCAAATATTGCATATTGCGCCTCTCGAACTTAGATGAGCAAGGGCTCGATGGGTAAAAGACTCGGGATGTGGCTGATCTTATCCATCTTAACCAAAGAGAGACGCATGAACCCGAGTTAAATAGATTGAAATCCGAGCATAAGAAGGAATTTGACTCCAGGAAGAGTGCTTGCATGTCGACCATGGGGTGTCTCTGAGCCGATCACCAAGTAGAATACTCCGAAGTAGCGCAACATTTGATAGGTGAACACCCTATAGTTCAAGAACTGGACATTGAAATTTCAAGAATAAAAGAACAAATGGAAAAAGCGCGTCTGAGGCTAAAGAAGCGAGAGGTAGGAACTCCGTAGAGATAGAAGCTTGGCGCAATGCAGATGAGGTTGCCAAAAAGATGACGGCTGGGTGTTTAAATTTAAGGGATGAGCTCGTAAAATTTCCTCGACGTTTGAAAGTGGTGATCAAGAAATTCACGTGGGACTTTGTGGTGAAGTTCCCAACATTCCGCAACCTGACCTCCTTTGCTGGTCTCAAGGAAAATCACTATTTTTCAAGAAATGATCCCCACCAACACAAAGGGTCTCCGGGCGGATATTGAGCAAAGAGGAAAGGGCACGCCTTTATCCCACTCTTACTGGTAGCTTTGTGGAAGACACTTTCCATACGAAGTGAGACTGCAGTGATGATCCCTTCTGCCCCATGGAACAATTTCTCTCTAAAGATTTGGCCGCTGAATGTTACGTCGAAATATACCTACTTAAATGGACCCATGTCCACATCATATTCTCATTTACCGGAGATATCTTCAGAATACTACGACCTGATAATGGGGGAGTTCATGGACGCGGAGCGTTTTGAAGAAGAAGAAACAGCGAGAAATCTCGTTCCGACCATTGTCGCACAAGCTTGTGAACGTGCCGAAGCCGAGTTTCTTGAGTTCCAGGAGAGGAACACTGAAACTTCCGGTGAGGGCAGTCAAGCCTCAAAGAAACGACCCACTACTGGCTGGAAGACATTGAAGTGGTCCAAAAGAAGGCCAAGAATTGAATTGAATCACATTCATTGTTTCCGTAACGTTATGTTCTTCTACATCTCTTGACTTTTAATGAATTACCATTGTTTCTGCGTTGCTTTATATACTTGCGTCTATAATTTCCCGATAAATTTCAGAACATCAATAAGACTCCTCAATAATTCCCATATAAATAATCGAGTCACAAAATATACTCAGGTACTCTGAGAGAGTAGTCGGAATTCTCTATAGATAAGAAAATAGTCTTTGTAGTTAGTAATTAGTTTATCATTTCGATAATAATAATCGAGAATATCTAATCATAAATAATAAGAACTGATACCACAAAGCCATCACTAGGCCAATTTGATCATACATGAAAATACCGATCATAGATTGAATTACTGAAATCACGGTGTTGGACATGTCTTGCTCTTCTACAAAAATAAGTGTAGGAATCTTTCATGGTCCACGTGAAAGTAGCATCATCTTCAAGGTAAAATTCTTAGATTGACGTAAATATTTCATTCTCACCTGGATAGATCGGGTTCCTCGTGCCACAAAGAGCCTTCACTACCTAAACAGAAGTAGTGTGAGGTTCAGGGTACAATCCTTAGATTGATGTACATTTTTCACTCCGGCATATGTAGATCCAGTACATTGGCTAAAGTGCTCTTTTTAGGACCACGGAGAGGGCAGATGTCTTTTCAAGGATATTTCTGCTACAATCCGATATCACTCTCACTTTCGGGTCTGAAAGAGCACCCATTTCTCTCGGGAATCAACTATCGTCCCACTTAATCTCATAACTAGGGTCGTAACAAGCACATGTGGGCCTCATGTAGCGGCATATACATTTCCCTTCTGAGTATAAACTTGCATCCATAATTATCCCATCCTTTCTAGGGCTAACATTTCCTGTTCTCCACCGCAAAAGTAAGTAAACGTAGGAAACCTTCACTGCTCGAATAGAAGTAGCGCCAGGTTCACGGTACAGTCCTTAGACTAGCGTAAATATTTCACTGCTACTTGGGTGGCTTGGATTCCTCGCACAAGAGGACCTTCACTGTCTAGATGAAATTAGCATCAAGTTCACGGTACAATCCTTAGACTAACGTAAATATTTCACTCCCGCCTAGATAGATCTGATGCCCTAGAATAAAAGGTCCTTGTGAGACGACGGAGGAGACTTATGTCTTTTCGCCTCCCATATTACCATGAACACTACACGCCATCTCATCTGGACCTTTCCTGCACTCGAGGGAAAAGCGTTGGGTCTCTCACTATCTAGGTGGAAGTAGCCTCGGTTTCAGGGTACAATCCTTTGATTGACGTAAATATTTCACTTCCGCCTAGACAAATCGAGTCCCTTGCGTTAAGAGGTTTTACCCACTTAACCATCGGGAGAGGCGATTGTCACTATGCTTTATACTTGCTAGCACGCTCAACCATCATCCTCATAACTAGACATTTCCAGCACTCTACCGAAAAGTGTTGGATGCTTTCATTATCTAGGTGGAAGTAGCGTTAAGTTTAGGGTACAATTCTTAGACTGACGTAAATATTTCAGTTACACTTAGACGGATCAAGTCCCTCGAGTCAAGAGGTTTGACCCACTTAAGCATCGGGAGAGGCAGATGTCACTATGCTTTATACTTTCTGGCACGCTCCACCATCATCATCAGACTCCCATGCTCCTCCGCAAAGTAAGTAAAAGTAGGAAACCTTCGTGCTCAAATAGAAGTAGCACCAAGATCATTTTACAATCCTTAGATTGGCGTAAATATTCCACTCCTACTCAGATGCCTCGCACCAGAGAGCCTTCACCATCTAGACGGAAGTAGCGTCATCTTCAGGGTACAATCCTTAGACTGACGTAAATATTTCACTCATGCCTAGATAGATCCAGTACCCAGGACTAAATGGTCCTTGTAGGACAACAAAAGAGACGTATGTCCTTTCTCACTGCGGACTGTGACCAGCCTCGGAATAGAGCAAAAAGGCTCCCGTGTGCCACGGAATCATGCTCGGTATGTGGCCGCCTATCAAACAATCATGCACCATGACATATTCCAATAGTATGTATATATAGATGATTCTACTGCAGACAGGGACACTCCTCGTTTTCCAAAAGCTTTTTGACCCAATATCCAATTTGATGACTTTGAGGTTGATCGACTACACGACAAGAGGTACATTGCATTTCTAATCTATCCTAAGTTATTTAATTTTCCATCCTCCATCGTACTAAAATACAATGAACCTGACTTCTATCATACATACCAGTTCCCTAGTCAATTGACCTCATGTCATAAAAAAGGATACGAAAAATTCAGAATATGATAAAAAAGAAGGGGATTTTATTTTAAAAAGATTGAGGAGTCACGTCTATACATAATACTAGCGCAAATTGGAAATATGACAAATCCGTGGCAGCTCCTCTCCGCTCATATTCGCAATCTTATATGTTCCTTCTCTTATCGCCGCCGTCACCTGATACGAACATTCCCACTTACGATCCAACTTACCAACTTGTTGCGATACTTCAACTTTGTTTAGCACCAAGTCCCCAGCTATCAATAACATTGGACGGACATCTTTATCATGCCTTTTGGCCATTCGCTTCTTGCACACATCCATCTGAATAACCGCTCTTTCTCTAAGATCCTCAACACAGTGCAAATCTAACTTTCGCATATCTTTAATTAATACCTCGTCATATGCGATAACTCTCTCAAATAAAATAGTCACCTTTGCCGGAGAGACGACCTCAGAGCCATATACTAATGAAAATGGAGTAAAATCGGTGGTAGATCTCGGTGATATTCGATATACCCACATTACATTATGTAACTCATCTACCCATGATGTTTTGGATTGATCTATCCTAGTCTTTAACTGGTGTAGAATAATACGATTAATAACCTTCGTAAGTCCATTTGTCTCTGGATGGGCCACTGATGTAAACTGCAGTAGAATAACATAACATTCGCACCATTCACTCACACGCTTCCCAGAGATCTACGTTCCATTATCTAACACAAGAATTATGGGAATTCTGATACGACATACAATATACCTCCATAGAAAATTTATAACTTCATGTTCCAGAACTCGGGACATGGTTTCGACCTCTATCCACTTAGAGAAATGCTCTACGACTACGATACAAAACTTCTTTTTACTAGGGGCAGTCGAAAAAGGACCTAGAATATCGATCCCCCACGTATCGAATGGACATGTTGTTGGTAAAGGCTTCTTGGCTGCTGATATCACCCTGAGAAATTTATTATTCGAGGACACATATATTTCTATATAGACATTCCCAAGTCGAGAAATGAAGCAGATCGAGATATTTTGATGATTGACATTGTTTATAGCTTATCGTGGTATTTGGATCGGGTTACTTATTTACTAGACCATTGTGCTTAATTTAGAGATTAATGGGTCATTATTTATTTGACTCCATTATTGGTGAGCCTAGTGAGTTATAATTGGGATGGACAAATCACCTATATAAACATGGTTAAAGTGTTAAGGAGGGGAGCGGCGATTGATGACCTAATGAAGGGTTTTATTGATAACCTATATAAGGCCGCCATTCATTTCTTTTTTTCCTTCCGGGAAACCTACGACTATGGCCACCAAAAGATGATATTTTTCCTTTTAATTTCTACATCTTATTTTCTTGTTGTAAATCTTCAAACTTGATGTTTATATTGGATTCCAAGGCTACGGCTGGGGTGGTTCTTTATCCTTTCTTTTACAGAAAGGTTTTGCACCTGTAAAAATCGTGTCTTTCTATTCTTATTCTCTTATTAAATTTCATTCGACCCCTACCGTTAAAAGCGGTCTAAATTTTGTTATTGTTTATTTTTAGCAGTGATAACATTGGCACTATCCTTGGGGACCGTTTTTAATCCCATTGAGTTTTTACCCAGAGTTTTGGATGGAAAATGTGAATATATTTTCGATTCAGCACAACTTTGGTATTCAGTGTGTTTCAAACTATTGAATCATTGGATTAGTCTGCAATTTTTGTATACTGCTACAAACATATTATTCTCCATTCTGAATGGTACAGATCTATTTTTATTGTCGTCTGGATGTCGAAATTAACGTTGGTTTAGAAGGGATTGTTTCTGATTTTTCAAGTATACGGAATTCAGTTTTTCGATTTGATTTTTTAGCATAGTTTTGGATGGAATACGGAATTTTTTAGCATGGTTTCATACATATATTTAGGTCTTTTGATTGGTGAAGATCAATTTTAATGGTAATTTCGGATTTCGGTTTACTATCCGAATATATGGTTGGTATATTTCTAATCCTCTTGTAATGTGCAGTTCGGATATTCTATTTAGTTTGCATAATTGGACCGTTGGATGTTTCTGAAATTAATATATATTCGTCTAGACATACTTTTAAATGTTATAGACGGTGGATATTGATTGTAAATTTTGTTTTGGTTTTAAATTAACGACGAACTGTCAACGTTTCAATCTATATTTTCTTATATACTGAGTTGTAGTATTCTATGTAATGTGTTTTATTTCACCGTTGGACTATTCTGAAATTTGCGTATATTGTTCATGATACATTGTGATGTGTTCCCAAAGGTGGAGATCAGTTTCGGTAATTATTTCGCCGTTCAAAATTATCGACGGACAACCAGTGTTTCTTATTATTTAGAATCCGTTATTTTTGGAATTCTAACATGGATATGATTATTTCATCTTTGGATCGTTGTGAGACTTATATATATTGATCAAGACGAATTATTCAATGTTCTGAACTGTCTTCGTTGTGAAAAGTGCAGATCGATTGGTCTTATTTATTTCGGATTTTAAATTATGTAATCCAAAGAAGATGGATTTCTATATTTTATGGATTGAGATTATGGGGATTTTATTATAATATGATAATCTCTTCGTGTTGGTATTCTTTATGGTATCTTCTGAATGATTTACTAGGTTACTCGTATGTATTATCATCATAAGTTGGTAAATTGTTATTATATAGTATCAAGATTACATTTTTATGTTTGAACAGAATCAATAATATGATTCATTATAATAGTACTACAATTATATTTTTATCAAGATCTGGTTATATTCTGAAAATCTTATCGTTTTGGTATTATCTCCGGTATCTTCATAATGATTGACGAATGGATTTTTATGTCTNAGTTCTCATGAATGTATAAACATCATGTGATCGGCCTTGTATCACCTCTGCGATTGGCAATCAAGCCCGAGGGGCTAGTGATGAGAACTCTAGGACCGGGTACCCTGTAATGGATGAGACCCGATAACATTTGGGCCGACTTAAATAATCAAAACGAACACTTACAGCCCACTTACACCTTCAGGAAGAGCGGCCCGATGTTCAACACAGAGGACCGAAGATAACCTTAGTAAATAAAAGCTTTATCTGCCAGCTGGCTCTGGCTTTCGGTCTGAACAGTTACAGGCTCACACGTTCCACGCTTCGGTTCCTGTCACGTTTATCATGCTTCGGGCCCAATCACGCAGACCACAAATCGGTCCCAACCTCGTTTTACATCCTGCGATAACAACCTCTAACAAACTTGTCAGAGGCGGTTACAGGACGTGGATTACACTCGCCGGAAACTCTATAAATACAGAGCAAGACGAAGGAAAAGACAAGACCCTTTGGACGCGGAAGAACAGGCTGTTACTCTGCCGGATTCTTCTCGCTTTCTTTACCTCGTCATTTTCATTAGCCTGTCTTGTATGAACTTTTATTTATTTTCTTTAGTGAGCAGGCTAAGAGCATAATCAGCTCTTAGCCGAGTGGTTTTCACCCCAACTCACGGGGTTTCCACTATATATTGCCGTGCATTCATTTTGGTTTTTAGCTTTTAATCGTCTTCCACATTTTAAAGAAATCAGAACCGAGTTCGTTTGTTGACCGTACCGGACGACTGTTGGTACCCCCTCAAAAGGGACCATAAAAAATATGGTGGTGAGAGTGTGTTGGCCCCGGGTGGAAGTTTATACCGATGGGACAATGTGATGCCGCGGTGCAAGTTGGCACCATGATGACCTCGGGTGCAAGTTTATGCCGACGGGACAATGTGATGCCACGGTGCAAGTTGGCACCGTGATGACCTCGGGTGCAAGTTTATACCAACGGGACAATGTGATGCCGCAGTGCAAGTTGGTAGTTGGGACCATGATGACCTCGGGTGCAAGTTTATACCGACGGGACAATATGATGCCGGGGTGCATTTTGGCACCGTGATGACCTCGGGTGGAATTTTATACCGACGGGACAATGTAATGCCGTGGTGAAAGTTGACACCGTGATGACCTCTGGTGCAAGTTAATACCCGGGACAATGTGATGCGGTGGTGCAAGTTGACACCGTGATGACCTCGGGTGCAAGTTTATGCCGATGGGACAGTGTGATGCCGCGGTGAAAGTTTATACCGTGATGACCACAGTGCAATGCCGATGGAACGTGTGATGCCGCTGTGCAAGTTTATACCGTGATGACCACGGTGCAATGCCGATGAGACAGTGTGATGCCGCGGTGCAAGTTTGTACCATGATGACGACAGTGCAATGCCGATGGGACATTGTGATGCCACGGTGCAAGTTTATACCGTGATTACCATGGTGCAATGCGGATGGGACAATGTGATTTCCTTCTCCGCTGGAGTTTCTTTATTGTTTTTATTGTTAGAGGAGGAGGGTTAAGAACATCCTCTAAAACCTCCGCGGCGGTGAGCTTCTTCGAAACAGAACCCGCCATTGCAGTTTCCTGGCGCTCCCGAGCTTTTCTCACACTTGCAGGAATATTGTGTTATTTACGTTAAGGAAAAGAATATTAATTATCGGAGAAATCATAAGTTACGTTATGGCATGACTTCATTTGTTAGACTGGTCAAGTGATGGTCCAATGGCATGCATTTCGTTATCTATGCTTGGGTAATTTTATTTATGATCAAGTTGGCCAATTGATGGACCTATGACATGGATTTAGTTATTTATGATCGAGTATTTTCATTTTACGTCCTAGATCATCAAATGACTACCTTATGGTGTTGACATTACTAAATTTTATTTAAGGCTGGGGACTCTCAGTTATAACTAGAGTTATCGTAATAGTACCCAACAACGAGGAATATTTTATTTTCGTTCAGAAAATCATATTTCTTATACGAGGAATTGTGAAGTCGTTTATTCGGGCATATCAAGATATTCGAACATACCAGGAGTGTTATCGATTGTCGGAAACTATCAGAAATTTTAAAGACAACATATGAAACAAAAAGTCATCGAACACTTTTATAGAGTTCATAGATAGAGATTTTGGATAATTATTGATGAGAACTCTAGGACCGGGTACCCTGTAATGTGTAAGGCCCGATAACAGTTGGGCCGACGTAAATAATCAAAACGAACTCTTGTAGCCCACTTACACCTTTAGGAAGAGCGGCCAAATGTTCAACACAGAGGACCGAAGATAACCTTAGTAAATAAAAGCGTTATCTGCCAGCTGGCTCCAGGGTTCGGTCCGAACGGTTACAAAATGGTTACAGGCTCACGCGTTACACGCTTCGGGCCCTATTACGTTTATCATGCTTCGGGCCCGATCACGCAGACCACGCCTCGGTCCCAGCCTCGTTTTACATTCTGCGATAACAACCTCTAACAAACTTGTCAGAGGCGGTTACAGGATGTGGATTACACTCGCCGGCGACTCTATAAATACAGGGCAAGACGAAGGAAAAGACAGGACCCTTTGGACGCGGAAGAACAGGCTGTTACTCTGCCGGATTCTTATCTTTTTCTTTACCTCGTCATTTTTATTAGCCTGTCTTGTATGAACTTTGATTTATTTTATTAGTGAGCAGGCTAAGAGCATAATCAGCTCTTAGTCGAGTGGTTTTCACCCCAATTCACGGGGTTTCCACTATATATTGCCGTGCATTCATTTTGGTTTTTAGCTTTTAATCGTCTTCCACATTTTAAAGAAATCAGAACCGAGTTCGTTTGTTGAACGAACCGGACGACTGTTGGTACCCCATAAAAAGGGACCATAACAGTTTGGCGCCGTCCGTGGGGACGATTTTTTTCTAATCCCATTTGAGTTTTCTACCTGGGATAGGATAATCAAAGGCATGCCAACTGGAACTCCGACAAATGATAGTGACATGCTTCCCGACAGTCTTCCAGCACCAACATTCACATTACATGATTTGGAAGCTGTCGTAAGGAAGGTGGTACTGGAAATTACGGCGGAGAAAAGTGGAACAGAACCACCGGCTATCTCCAGCCCTGTTCCGAGAGACAGAGGATATGAAAGTGATCCCGACGAACGCAACACTGATGAGGAAGAAACCTTCAGGCGTGGCGTCAATACGAGGAGGCCTAGATATCGATCTACTCCTCCCCCTCCGGTCAGAGCTCTAACTCCCGCTCCTGGAAATGACCAGGAACAGATGCAGCGACGAATAGATGAGCTCACCAGAGAGTTGGAGAATATGCGTGCATTGAAGGATTGCGGACCGAATCTGGGACGCAATCCTGCCTTATTTGACAAGGCCATGGAGGCCCCTATCAGGCGGAGTAAGTATGACGATTGGTGGCATAATTTACATGCTGTCCAAGCGTCATCCCAGCAATCTGAAGGCGTATCAGCCGCCTTGGGAGATTTGATGCTCCCCTTATCAGAAGAAATCTGGGCAGCGGTCCCAGATCGACATTATCGCAACCCCGAGGGGTTGCCGACATTCCGAGACGACGGTGATCCTATTGATCACGTTGCTGATTCTGAGTTACGTATGGGAACAGTTCGGGCGTCGGATTCATTGAAGTGCCGCATCTTCGCAGCAGGATTGCAAGGCGATGCCCAAACCTGGTTCAAAAATCTGCCGGCCCGATCCATACAGTCGTATGGCGGGTTTATTTTGGCTTTTTCAGAGCAATTCGCTCCAAATGTAGGACCGCCCCGAAGCAGGCAGGAACAATACCAGCTAAAATATATACCGGCGAAAATGAGTCTTCGGTCCTTTATGGAAAAATTCAACAGGACCACCCATGGCATCAAACTCGAGCTTCGCGATAAAATTGATATTCTACAGCAGGTCTTAGGACCGTGCGGCCTTTCGGCCAGTTTGGTGAAGAGCCCACCATCTACCTTGGGGAAACTGCTTCAGAAAATCAACAAATATATTAAGGTAGATGAAGTGCTGGGGTTGGGTTATCGAAAGCCAAGCGGGAACTCTGAGCCCGTAGGTGATCATCGGGACTCCTACCCGAAGAAACAGTCGCGAGAAGTAGCGGCTGTGAATGAAAAAGATGTCCCCCCGAAGCAGGAGGACAACCGGGTGTATTGCGAGCTTCATCATAATCGCGATCATTTAACCTTGAAGTGCCCGTTGCTGAAAGAGACGGTAGAGGCAATGGGTAAAGAAAAGCCCGACCGAAACGGTCAGAAGGGCAAAAGAGCGGAATCCCCCCGAAGGGCCATCAAGGTGACGATCGTCACAGGCCGCGGGGAAGAGATAATAGGGGACAGCCCCGAAACTATAATGATCGGACGGAGGACCGAAGGTCTCCTGCGCCATAGCAAGAATGAGGCCAACACGGTCGCGAGAACCGTGGTCAGGGCCGAATAAGAGGATGGCGGGGCCGTGGCGGCAGAGCCCCGTAGAATGAGGGTGGGAGACAGGAGCATGCTGCACCCCCACCTGCTGAAACTTGTGCCCAACCTCCTCGAAATGAGGCGGCACCTAGAGAAGTGGCCGAAGATATTTATGTTATCTCCGGCGGATTGAGAATAAATGAGTCCGTCCGGGACCGAAAGAGAACAGCGCGCGGAGACTCTGCTGAGAGCTCCGAATCTGTTGCGCTGGTAAAGTATGATCCCATGGATCGGTCCTCCGTCTTCAGAGAGGACATCACCTTCACCCCGGCTGATTGGGAGGGGATCATTGATCCCTGTCACGACCCCCTCACCATCACAGGGGTCATTGGGAATCGCCGTGTCCACAGAATCCTGGTGGACACTAGGGCCTCGTGCAATCTGATGATGCGCGAAGTCGCCGAAATGTTGGGAGCAGTCGCTCATACTCTGCAAATCGCCAACATAACTCTTTGGTCGTTCGACCAAAGAAGTGTTATTCCTTGTGGGAAGATGTTATTCCCTGTTACCCTTGGAGAGCCATCCAAGGACCGATCTGAAGATTTGGAATTCATTATCGTTGAAGTCGACTTGGCTTACAACGCTATTATTGGACGGACCGGCCTAAGCAAGTTTGAGGCGGTCCCTTCTACTTATCATATGATGCTCAAGTTCCCCTCCATCCATGGAGTTATTTCTGTTAAGGGGGATCAGAAAGTAGCTAGACAATGCTACATGAGCTCGTGCCGAACGTTGGCACCAATGAAGAAGGCCCGGGTGGATTTGCTGGAAGAGCTTCCGCACCCGAGGCAAGCGATTGAACCCGTGGGGTTCAAATTGATTTATCTGGTTGAGGATGACTCAACCAAGACAACTCGCATCGGGGCTCATTTAGCCCCTAACTTCGAAAGAGAACTGATCCACCTGCTGAGAAGCCACGTGGATATATTTGCCTGGACCCCGGATGATGTGCCGGGGATGTACCGATCCGATAGTGAACATCGGATCAATACTGAGCCTGGAACGAAGCCTGTCAGGCAGAAATGAAGGCGTTACTCTCCTGAAAAAATTGAGATCATCCGGGCTGAAGTGAATAAGTTACTGCGGTCGGGATTTATCCGAGAAATCCACTATACTGAATGGGTTGCAAACCCACTAGTGGTTTCCAAGACGGACGGGAAATGGCGAATGTACATCGATTTTACCGATGTAAACAAAAGCTGTAAATCAGATCCTTTCCCTCTGCCGCACATCGATCGACTGGTGGATGTTGTTGCTGGAAGCACCATGATGAGTACCATGGATGCTTATTCTGGATATCACCAGATCTTCTTGGCTGAGGAAGATCAGAAGAAATCATCATTCATGACCGAAGATGGGGTTTATTGCTATGTGGTTATGCCCCTCGGTCTCAAAAATGATGGAGCAACATACTAGAGGTTGGTCAACAGAATCTTTAGAGAATTAATTGGCCACATGATGGAAGTGTATGTTGACGATATGATTGTTATGTCTATGAATGATGAAGACCATCTTTCTTATTTGTCTCGTTGTTTCGAAGTATGCCGAAAATATAAGCTTAAACTAAATCCGAACAAATGCTGCTTCGGGATCCGAAGTGGAAAATTTTTAGGATATTATGTTTCAGAGAAAGGCATAGAGGTTAATCCTGAAAAGGTACAAGCTATCATTGATATGCAACCTCCGAGAAATAAGAAAGATTTTCAAAGGCTCACTGGCCGACTAGCCGCATTGAGCAGGTTTATTTCGAAATCCACAGATCGGGCCTTACCCTTTTTCAGAGTGCTAAGAAAAGCATACCATATGGATTGGACCGAAGAATGCGATCGGGCCTTCTCTGAGCTGAAGACTTATCTATGCCCTCCCCCGGTGATGGTAAGTCCGACTTGTTACGAACCTTTGGGACTATATCTTGCGGTATCCGAAGATGCCGTCAGCTCAGCTCTAGTAACCATACGTGATGATATTCACAGACATGTCTATTATGTCAGCCACTCTCTGGAATCTGCTGAAACCAGGTACTCCACCTTGAAAAAATTCATGCTAGCCTTGAAAAAAGCTATTTCCAAGCTGAAGCATTATGTCGAAGGACGAACGGTCTATGTTTACACGGATCAACCTCCGAAAGTGCTACTTAAGCAAAAGGATTTGAATGAGAGATTGGCAAAATGGGCGATTAAACTCAGTGCTATGTATCTGGAATTCCTGCCCCGAAGGGCGATCAAGGCTCAGGTTCTCGCCAATTTTGTGGTTGAAATGACCCAATCGGCCATTTATCTCAACCAAGAGGATGATCGATGGACGATCCACGTAGATGGATCAACCTTCGGAGGAGGAGGAGCGGGCATTACCTTAACAACGGTACAAGGTGACCTTATTCATTCCGCAGTTAAATTCTCCTTTGCTGGAACAAATAACGTGGTGGAATATGAGGCAGTATTATCAGGAATGGCCCTTGCTCGCAAAATGGGAGTTAGCAGAGTGCGAATGTTCTCAGACTCGAAGTTAGTAGTCGAACAATTCGCAGGGAGATTCGAAACTCATGATCCGATGATGAAGTTATATTGCGCCAAAGTTCTGGAGCTATCTAAGATGTTCAGTGAGTTCTCGCTAGACCATGTGCCACGAGAGCAGAACAAGGTTGCCGACGCACTGGCTAGATTGGCTTCGGGCATACCTGACATAGAGCCAAGCACTATTTCGGTCCATATTCAGGACCGACCTTCGGTCGAGATCCCAATGACCGAACAATCTATCGAAGAAATCGGGGCTCTATGTCACGAACTCCAGGGCTTGAATATTGATGCTACGCAATCTCCAGGAGAACCCAATTGGATGGACTCCTTTATCAAATATCTCTCAAACGGATATCTCCCTGAAGATAAATCTGAAGCCAGAAAAATAGAGGTCCNTTGCTCGCAAAATGGGAGTTAGCAGAGTGCGAATGTTCTCAGACTCGAAGTTAGTAGTCGAACAATTCGCAGGGAGATTCGAAACTCATGATCCGATGATGAAGTTATATTGCGCTAAAGTTCTGGAGCTATCTAAGAAGTTCAGTGAGTTCTCGCTAGACCATGTGCCACGAGAGCAGAACAAGGTTGCCGACGCACTGGCCAGATTGGCTTCGGGCATACCTGACATAGAGCCAAGCACTATTTCGGTCCATATTCAGGACCGACTTTCGGTCGAGATCCCAGTGATCGAACAATCTATCGAAGAAATCGGGGATCTATGTCACGAACTCCAGGGCTTGAATATTGATGCTACGCAATCTCCAGGAGAACCCAATTGGATGGACTCCTTTATCAAATATCTCTCAAACGGATATCTCCCTGAAGATAAATCTGAAGCCAGAGAAATAGAGGTCCGGGATAAAAGATTCACCTTAGTTGACGGACGCTTGTTTAAAAAGAGCTTTAAGGGCCCGCTTCTACGTTGTTTATCTCCTATTGAAGCCGAAGCCGTCATGATTTATGTTCATGAAGGTATTTGCGGCATCCATTCGGGGGCCCGATCCTTATACCACCGCATTATCAGAGCCGGGTATTTTTGGCCAACATTGCTTGCTGATGCCAAGCAATACACCAAGCGCTGTGCAATATGTCAATACCACGCCCCACTCCCGCAATTACCAGGGGCTCCCCTATCGATCACCCCACTACCTTGTCCTTTCGACAGGTGGGGGAACGACATCCTCGGACCTTTTCCCCGGTCCATAGGGCGAGACCTCCGTCCCTGCTCTTAGCAGCTCATTGTCCAATCGGTCACGGTCCTCCCGTACCGTGACCAATTCCCCTTGCTTGATCTCAACTTGCCATTTTGCAAGGTCAAGTTGCTCTTGGACTTTCTGGGACACAACGCCATCAATTTGGTATATCTCCATGGTGATAGCCGTTGTAAAAGCTTTACTCAACATCTGCAAAAGACAATACATGGTTAAGGATAAAGCTTCGGGCCTCCAGGTTAACTGAGAATTACCTTAGATGTGAGGTCAAGGTAGCTTTCCATTATATCTTCCGCAGATACGTCCGCTTGGACGTTATCTGGGTTCTGCTCCCCAAAAAGGCGGAAGTCCTTCACAAAGGCACTCCGCCAGGAGGACAACTTCCTCCCCTTGCTTAACCTGTTCAACAGATCCAAAGCAACTCCCCAATCGGAGTTGGTCTTCGGGCCCTGCCCAGGTTCCATCAAAACGATCCCCTTGTTGGGGACCGGAGCGCGACCTCTCTTCTTCAGCCTCTTCGGCTCCTGCGAGGGTTCTGCTTCGGCCACCCTCTTCCCTATTCCCAAGGGGACCGGCGGCAGGGAGACGTTCGACTTAAGCTGAGGGCCGGGGAGAACCTTCTCCACGGAAACGGCTCCCTGCAGCAACAAAGTAATAGACTTAGCGTGAATAAAAGAACTATTACCTATTTGATAGAGGCTGGATAAGCTCAGAGAACAAATCCGAGACTTTATCACCTCCTCTACAACTCCAAATACTAGAAAGGCAGTCCCCTCTCCGCTTGAGGATTGCCCGGTGCAGCGAAGGGTCAATGTGCCCGCGCTGTTTGTTTGGACCGGGGGGTTCCCTGACCCCGAAGGGACCACCGTGCCTCCCGTTGCATATTCACTTGCTTCGGCGGTGCCCGATGCTTCCCTTTGTCCCTCAGAAAGACTTTCCGAAGTAGCTGCCATACGTTTAAAGCGGGCACTCGGCATCGTCTCAGTTGAATCTGCAAAACGGATACATAAGGATCAGGATTAAGTAAAACATAAGTACTATCTCATATCCGATCCTTCTGATGGATCTGAATCTGAGCTAGAAGATAAAACCCCCTTCGGGGCTGGGGCTCCGGTCCTACCCGCAACACCTATCTCTATTAATCTTCTCTCCCGAAGCAGATCTATTCGCTTAAGGCGTGCTTCGGGAGGGGGGAACAACGCAAGAGTGTTTGCGGTGTCCGTGCGTGAGGGGTTGAACCTGCTTCAGTCCAATTGCCCTATGCGTGGGTGTGTTATGCGTGGCCATACTTTCAACAGATCCTCTTGCAGAACTGTCATCCACACATAACAAACCTCCCACGCATGAAGAGACTCCTCTTTATCTACAATTGCGCANGAGTTAAGAGTGCGAATGTTCTCAGACTCGAAGTTAGTAGTCGAACAATTCGCAGGGAGATTCGAAACTCATGATCCGATGATGAAGTTATATTACGCTAAAGTTCTGGATCTATCTAAGAAGTTCAGTGAGTTCTCGCTAGACCATGTGCCACGAGAGCATAACAAGGTTGCCGACGCACTGGCCAGATTGGCTTCGGGCATACCTGACATAGAGCCAAGCACTATTTCGGTCCATATTCAGGACCGACCTTCGGTCGAGATCCCAGTGACCGAACAATCTATCGAAGAAATCGGGGCTCTATGTCACGAACTCCAGGGCTTGAATATTGATGCTACGCAATCTCCAGGAGAACCCAATTGGATGGACTCCTTTATCAAGAGTGTTTGCGGTGTCCGCGCGGGAGGGGTTGAACCTGCTTCGATCCAATTGCCCTATGCGTGGGTGTGTTATGCGTGGTCATACTTTCAACAGATCCTCTTGCGGAATTGTCATCCACACATAACAAACCTTCCACGCATGAAGAGACTCCTCTTTATCTACAATTGCGCACTCCTTGGTGCGCACCGCTATATAGTACAACTTACGACACCCCAACAGACCTTTTACCTTTCGGGACCCAACCAAGAACAGATTAAAGAAGTGTTCTAAGGTTGGGGCCCGATTCTGTTGGTAACAATAAAAAATAAACACTACAATGTACATGTAACTGCCCGGAAATAACGCAAAAGTGGGGCAGTGGATCTCTTTAAGCACGGCCGCTACAAAAGGATGTAGCGGAAAACGAAACCCGCACCTTAAAGAGGCGTAGCTAACTGGAATAGCGGACGCCGGCACATTCATCTCCGCCGGAAGGAAACATGGAACATCTTCCCGTCCCTTCCAGATAGAGTAATGTGCCGGGATTGAAAACCTAGACCTAAATTCCTCAATTTCCAACTCAGACATAGAGGGATAACGCGTTTTATGAGGAGCCATAAGCGTTTACCTTAGAAAGAAAAGATTGAGAGGCGGTTTGGCGAAATAGCGGTTGAGGGCACAGAGCTTGACTGCAAATTCTTTCTCACGAGAATGACGATGAGAAGAAATAGTGCCTAGAACCCCGATTTAAATATTAATCTCCCAACCAATGGTGCGCTGCCACGTAATACTGTCCACAACTGTGACAGTACGGACTGCACTCATCACGCCTCTTGAACTTTCGAATATGAAGAGTCGCGGGCCAAGATATTAATATTTAAAGAATATCAAGAGTAAAAAGATTATTTAAACCTATGTTAGCAAATTTTAAGCGTAACCGACCCCTGCTCTAAGGCAAAGATCGGTCCCCTGGACTCTCACTATCTACAGGTACGGTCCCCAGTTCTCATGAATGTGTAAACATCATGTGATCGGCCTTGTATCACCTCTGCGATTGGCAATCAAGCCCGAGGGGCTAGTGATGAGAACTCTAGGACCGGGTATCCTGTAATGGGTAAGGCCCAATAACAGTTGGGCCGACTTAAATAATCAAAACGAACTCTTGTAGCCCACTTACACCTTTAGGAAGAGCGGCCCGATGTTCAACACAGAGGACCGAAGATAACCTTAGTAAATAAAAGTGTTATCTGCCAGCTGGCTCCGGGGTTCGGTCCGAACGGTTACAAAATGGTTACATGCTCACGCGTTCCACGCTTCGGGCCCTATCACGTTTATCATGCTTCGGGCCCGATCACGTAGACCACGAGTCGGTCCCAGCCTCGTTTTACATCCTGCGATAACAACCTCTAACAAACTTGTCAGAGGCGGTTACAGGACGTGGATTACACTCGCCGGCGACTCTATTAAAACAGGGCAAGACGAAGGAAAAGACAGGACCCTTTGGACGCGGAAGAACAGGCTGTTACTCTGCCGGATTCTTACCGCTTTCTTTACCTCGTCATTTTCATTAGCCTGTCTTGTATGAACTTTGATTTATTTTATAAGTGAGCAGGCTAAGAGCATAATCAGCTCTTAGTCGAGTGGTTTTCACCCCAATTCACGGGGTTTCCACTATATATTGCCGTGCATTCATTTTGGTTTTTAGCTTTTAATCGTCTTCCACATTTTAAAGAAATCAGAACCGAGTTCGTTTGTTGAACGAACCGGACGACTGTTGGTACCCCCTAAAAAGGGACCATAACAATTATAATGTGAGATTCAGTTATAAGAAGATAATATCCCCACTTATTATTTTAGAAGTATATATGATGTTTCATAAGATGATGATATTCAGTCATTAATATTTATTTATTTTAGTTATGCTTATTCACTCATGTCTCGTATATTCAGTTACAAAATGTCATACTACTTGATGAGAACTCTAGGACCGGGTACCCTGTAATGGGTAAGGCTCGATAACAGTTGGGCCGACTTAAATAATCAAAACGAACTCCTGTAGTCCACTTACACCTTTAGGAAGAGCGGCCCGATGTTCAACACAGAGGACCGAAGATAACCTTAGTAAATAAAAGCGTTATCTGCCAGCTGGCACCGGGGTTCGGTCCGAACGGTTACAGGCTCACGCGTTCCACGCTCCGGGCCCTATCACGTTTATCATGCTTCAGGCCTGATCACGCAGACCACGCCTCGGTCCCAGCCTCGTTTTACATCCTGCGATAACAACCTCTAACAAACTTGTCAAAGGCGGTTACAGGACGTGGATTACACTCGCCGGCGACTCTATTAATACAGGGCAAGACGAAGGAAAAGACAGGACCCTTTGGACGCGGAAAAACAGGCTGTTACTCTGCCGGATTCTTACCGCTTTCTTTACCTCGTCATTTTCATTAGCCTGTCTTGTATGAACTTTGATTTATTTTATAAGTGAGCAGGCTAAGAGCATAATCAGCTCTTAGTCGAGTGGTTTTCACCCCAATTCACGGGGTTTCCACTATATATTGCCGTGCATTCATTTTGGTTTTTAGCTTTTAATCGTCTTCCACATTTTAAAGAAATCATAACCGAGTTCGTTTGTTGAACGAACCGGACGACTGTTGGTACCCCCTAAAAAGGGACCATAACACTACTATTGTGAATTTATTGCAACAATAATTTAAGGGTAATTTTATGATTTGTGTACTCGAATATTTCGACTACGCAAATCAGGGGACTTCTGTTATCACCCTGAGAAATTTACTATTCGAGGAAACATATATTTCTATATAGTCATTCCCAAGTCGAGAAATGAAACAGATCGAGATATTTTGATGATTGACATTGTTTATAGCTTATCGTGGTATTTGGACCGGGTTACTTATTTACTGGACCATTGTGCCTAATTTAGAGATTAATAGATCATTATATATTGGACTTCATTATTGGTGGGCCTAGTGAGTTATAATTGGGCTGGACAAATCACCTATATAAACATGGTTAAAGTGTTAAGGAGAGGAGCGGGGATTCATGACTTAATGGAGGATTTTATTGATAACCTAAAGGAGACCGCCATTCATTTCTTTTTTCCTTCCTAGAAACCTACGACTATGGCCACCAAAAGATGATATTTTTCCTTTTGATTTCTACATCTTATTTTCTTGTTGTAAATCTTCAAACTTGATGTTTATATTGGATTCCAAGGCTACGGCCGGGGTAGTTTTTTATCCTTTCTTTTACAGAATGGTTTTCCACCTGTAAAAAGCGTGTCTTTCTATTCTTATTTTCTTATTGAATTTCATTCAACCCCTACCGATAAAAGGGGGTCTAAATTTTGTAATTGCTTATTTTTAGCAGCGATAACAGCTGCCCTCGGCACATGATGTACATTCGAATGGAACTGTCAAGCATAGCAGGTTAGAACTATTTTTACGCAATCCTTTACCATTGTTGGCCAAGAATATCATGTCCTTTTAATTTTCAGCGCCAACGATTGACCCAATGAATGGTCACCACAGTCTACAGCGTGAACTTCTTCATAACAGCTTTCGCCTGAACTGGGGACAAACATCGAAGATAACGTGCACCAAAATTATGGAAATAGCGTGGTCGATTACTTAGGAAAATTGCGCAAATTATGGTGTGAGCTCTCGACATATGAAGATGGATTCATCTGCTACTATAGACAGAATTCGTGCGAGGCTCATAAATGGTTTCTGCGTAGACATTAGGACGAAAGAGTACACCAATTTTTTCTCGAACTAGATGATGGACTTTATGGGACTGCTCGATCGAACATTCTAAGTACAGAGAATCCACCATCTTTGAATCAAGTGTATTCTAAAATAATATTGGAGGAGAGACATAAAACTCTTATGAAAGGAAAAGTAGAACGACGTGAAGTTGTTGGGTTCACTGCCTACACTAACTCAATGGACAAATCCCCGAAGATTATACGTACAACGTGTGAGATGATAGGACACACAATTGAATAATGCTTTCCTTGGCTTATCTCACAAACAATGGACCTTCTTGATAAAAATCGTCGCATGTGCACCCTCTCCAACACCCAAACCACACTTATGAGCCGGTATGTTTTCTCATGGGTATTGTATTGTCGATTCTCGTGTCAATCCACATATGACAAATGACTGACACTTCGTCAGATCGGCCCTCGACAGGTCACATTGCCTGACAATCGCAAATCAGTGGCTTCCAAGAGTGGGAAAGCTTGGATTTCTTCTAGCTTGACCATTTGCGATGTGCTTTACGTCTCAAATTTTAGTCATAATTTATTGTATGTTAGCCAGTTTCTCGCAGATAAATCCTTGGTGGTGATTTTCACTCATAAATGTTTATCTTACGGGACCCAACTTTGAAGACCCCGATTGGGGTGGGCTTTCAGAGTAACGGGCTTTCTCGTCTGCACGCGCTGGATGATCTTCAAGCTCATATGGCTAATTTTGGTGCAGACGATGGGTGGCTATGGCATTATCGGCTGGTACATGCCTCGAAATCAGTGGTCCACTTCTTCCTCCCCCCTTAACTTTTTCTGTGAACCATAATTGTACTGCATGTTTTAAAGACAAACAAACTAGAGATTGTTTTTCTTCGAGTTTGAGTGTTGCAACTTCATGTTTATCTTTGGTACATTGTGACTTATGGAGACCTTATTGCACCTCATCTACTTGTGGTGGATTTTATTTGCTAACACTTGTCGATGACCACTCTAGCGCAATCTGGATTTATTTGTTATCTGACAAAACTCAGGTCACTCCTATCGTCATAGCATTCTTCACTTTTATTCACACTCAATTTGATCGTTCTATTAAATGTTTTTGTACCGACAATGGAACTGAATTTTTACCTCTCAAATCTTTCTTTTGTTCGAAGGGTGTGGCTCATCAATCGAGTGTACATCACACCCCTCAACAAAATGGTCAGGTGGAGCGCAAACATCAACATATCTATAATGTTGCTCGTTCTCTTCGCTTTCATGCCTCTCTTCTCATTTCTTTTTGGGGAGAGTGTGTCCAGATTGCTCTATATCTCATTAATCGAGTTCCCTCCCCTGTCATCGGCGATCATAGTCCCTATGAAATTCTTCATGGCCAACTACTGCCGATGTCACATCTTCGCGTCCTTGGGTGCCTAGCCTTTGCCTATCAGCTACCTAAAACAACGGACAAATTTGCATCTAAAAGTCAACTATGTGTCTTCATGGGCTACCCCGTTAATCAGAAAGAGAGGCGGATGTACGATATGCAAACCCATAAATTTTTTGTATCCAGGAATGTAACTTTTTGTGAAATTGTTTTCCCATTTCGGGAAGCACTTCCTGATCTCTCTTCCGGATCACTTGATCTGATGTCGATCACTGAGTCGGGCCATATACTGGTCGACACTTTGCCATTGTCGATCGAATCTTTTCCTTCATAATCGCCGATCAATTCCTCGACAGTTGACGATCAGTCTACCACGGTCGGTTCCTTTCCGACCGATACTCCATCCCATTCGTCACCCACTCCTGTGTCGATCGTTTCATCCCATCCTCCCAAGGTCGACACTTCTTCCCCCTCGCCGATCGACCCTTGTACCCCTATTCATGTCGATGCACCTAATGAAGCTACACCTATGGTTAAAAGACATCGGCGGAAATACATCTATGCTTCTGAAAGATTATGTCTACTCAAGAGCGAGTGTGCATAACATGAACACCAGTATTTCTGGCCGCTCCACTCCCGGACAGGTCTTCGTAAGTGTTCTTATCCCATTAGTGACTATCTTAATGACAGTCGTTTTACTCTGTCACACTCGGCTTTTGCTATCGCTGTGTGTCTGGCGCCTCACGAACCCACCTCTTTCAAGGAGGCCTTGCAATCTAACTCATGGAGGAAGCCCATGAGTTCTGAAATCTGCTCTCTCGAATCAAACAACACCTGGACCTACGAGGACTTGCTGAAGGGGAAACGTCCGGTTGGTAGCAAGTGGGTTTACAAACTCAAATATAAAGCAGATGGATCCATAGAGAGACACAAAGCTCGACTGGTCATTTTTGGGAATACTCAAGTCGAGGGAATTGATTATGAGGATACTTTTGCTTCTGTGGCGAAGGACAGCACAATGTGAACTCTTTTAAGTGTCGCAGTTACCAGAAACTGATGCATTCACCATATGGATGTAAACAATGTCTTCCTACATGGTGACTTGAACGAAGAAATTTACATGAAAATTCCTCAAGGTTACACAGAAGCAGCTGAAGGGAAAGTGTGTCATCTACGAAAATCTTTTTATGGTTTGAAGCAAGACCCTGATGTTGGTTTACCAAATTAACTACTGCCCTTAAAGACTTCGGGTTTCAACAATCCAAGACAGACTACTCTGTCTTTAAATATTCCACCATTGACTCATACCTTATTGTACTTCTTTATGTTGATGATATTATAATTACAGGAAGCATCGAGCCCATCATTCATGATTTCAAACACAAGCTTGGAAAAATGTTCTACATGAAAGATTTGAGAAAGTTGAAATACTTTCTGAGGATTAAGGTGGCCACACGGCCGGAGGGCACGTATCTCTACCAGCGTAAATATATCTTGGAAATTATCTCTGAAGCCGGACTTTTGGGTTGCAAACACGCTAGAACACCCATGGAGTATAATCATAAGCTGCTTTCGGCTACAGGAGAGTTTCTAGTCGACCCCATGCCTTATCGTCGACTGGTCGGTAAATTGATATATTTGTAATTTACTCGTCTTCAACTTTGTTATCATGTACACATTTTGTCATAATTTATGCAACAACCCACTCTAACCATTGGGAAGCTGTATTGCGTTTGGTACACTATCTGAAAGGAAGTGCCGGACGAGGGATATTATTACGGTCCACATGTGATCTGCAACTATATTGTTTTTGTGATGCTGATTGGGCGATGTGTCCGGCCGAAAGTCCTTGACTGGATATCTGATATTCCTTGGATCTTCGCTAGTGGCATGGAAAACAGAGAAACACAAAGAATACCGAGCTATGCGAGCGGCATGCCAAGAGTTTAAGTGGCTACGCAGCTAGTTGCACGACTTGGGGGTAGGACAGAACATGAAGGCAGTGACTTTATTATGTGATAACTAATTTTTCATACCGGTCTGGCTTACCGTTCCGGTCCGGACCAGTACGACCGGTATACCAGCGTATACCGGTATAATTTTTTTTTTTTTCGGTTCGGCCCAGAAAAATTCGGGTTCCGACCCGGAAACCGGGTACCGGGCGGTACCGGTCAAAATTCCAATGTCGCCCGGTATGAAAACATGGGTGACAACCAGTCACCCATCCAGATCGCAACCAATCTGGTATTTCATTAGTGCGCACTAAACATATTGAATGCGTCATCAAGTACGTCAGATTCTGAGATCGTCGTCAAGTACGTCAAGATGGATCGTAGAATGATGACGTGCTTAGTCCATTGCCATTTCATTTGCAATCAAGTACTAGCTCGGGAAATTAAAATGCGTCATGTAAAGAGAGAAAACCATTTATCTGAAATGATGACTTAAGCCCTTTGTGCCGACCGCCTAAACTCTCTATTGAACAAGTCGGGAATGCAAGATTTATACTTACTGACTTGAGGAGGGGTGTCGACCGATATATTATTGGTATTGTTTGGAACTCGGATTCACCTCCCGTTGCAGTGAACGTACCTGATCTCGTCTAAAAATTTTTTGGGTATATATTTTTAGATCAGTCAATTTTTAATTACTCGAAATTTAATTATTGTGGGTACACAAGCGATCTATGAGGTTGGGCCCACAATGTGTGGGCTTACGTCATCGGGAGAGCGAAGCTCTACCTTGGTTTTCACTATAATAGTCGAGAAATACAATTACAATGAAGAGATATGGGTTATCCGAGCGAAATCGGCACGTAAAACGATCAAATACGCTTGGTTGTGCAGTTACTGTCAAAACCTCGCGATTACTTGCAGAATCTCGCGAGTTGCAGGAAGGCAGTGCACAATATTGCGACTTAGTGCAGAATCTCGCAAATGCAGGGATGCAGTGCACAATATCGCGACTCAGTGCAGAATATCGTGAATGCATGGATGCAGTGCACAATCTCGCGACTACTTGCAAAAAGTCTCGACAGGCAGAATGCAGTTTTGTGAACACTTTGTCTTGGGAAGCATAATAACAATCTGAACCCTTTTCTAGTGTCTTGGGACTTATATTTATAGAGAAATACAGTCCAACTGGTAAACTTCATCCCATGAGCCCAATTTCATTTAATGTAGCTCAATGTACTTAAATAATATCCAATGAAATTAGAATAAATTCCATACCATCCCGGAGTTTGGAAATGTATCTCGGTCGAGAATTAATCGAAAATGTCGATGAGAAAATACTGGAAAACCTCGTATACTAATTCCTTGCCTCCAGATATTGAATATACAGCCAATAATATCGCCCCGATTTACCGGCGCACTCCTTAGGTGCCAAATTACGAAATACCCTTGGTCCCGTTTAGTACCGAATCTGTCCGAAACTGATAGAAATGTCAATATCATGGTCATATGTTGACCTGGGAAGTCCAAATTACGATAATACCCCTGAAAATATATCGTGACACAAATCTATGAGAATACCGAAAATACCATCTAGCCACGTCGGACGAGCTCCCGGGGTGTTATATTACCGAAAATACCCCGAGGTAATATCAATAGTCCCCTGTTTTCATATTTAGACTCTGAGTCGTAAACCACACCATATTAGCTCGTCTCGAAAGTCGAATACTGTTCGAAAAATTTTCCGAGAAAACCATGAGTAGGCTTGGAATCGTATTGTTGACGTGATCATTTTTACACTAAGAACATCAGATTCTGAGATCGGGCAAAAATCTCGAGATTTTTCGACCCGGGGGTCCGTCTCTATAAATACCCCGTTTAGTCCTCATAACTGTCTCACTTGCGCGAACTCAACACGTCTCACGACATTTTGCCAAAATCTCGCGGATACCACCCTTGAACACTTGCTTGCGACATTGTGCCATAATATCGCGAATACGTGCAAAACCTCGCGACTACCTGCAAACCCTCGCAACTACATCACTTGAATATCAGCTCAACTAACTTTGCTTGCAAAACATCGTGGATACTTGCAAAACGTCGTGACTCCCTTGACTGAACAGTAACTCTCGCTACTTTTGGTACGAAAACTAGCGAGACACTTAATAAAATTGTGAAAAGATAATTTTGAACATAATTTTGAACTTAATTTGCCAATGGCTTCCGATTCCGCCCGAACTTCGAATCCCGATACCTCAACGTTTTATTCCTAGGACTCCTCATCCAACTCGGGGAGTTCGAATTCCAGCATGTCTCCCTTTCTGCATTGCACCTCGAACTTCAATCCACACTTTTTTGAGCGAATTGCCGAGCTTGAAAACTCTCTCGGCCCTCAGAATCCAGCTGTTAAAACCCTCAGGACTTTTGACCAACCTTATTGTTGCACGATCGGAAGTGGAAATCTGTCGTGGAGGAATACCACCTCCCTTCCGACTATGTTCTATACCAGCCCGGACCTACTGATCGGATTTTAACTCCACCGATAGCCACCCACATTATTTTCTTGGAATATCTAGAGTGTGGGCTCTGTTTTCCTCTTCACCATTTCCTTGTAAAATTTTTACTTATTTACGAATTCACCTTTTTCAGCTTAACCCAAATTCAATCTCTTTCGTGACCGCCTTTATAATTTTCATGGAAACAAGTCGTATTCCTTTGACCATCGATCGTTTATTTCAAATTTTCCAAATTAGTACCACCAGCCCTTACGGTGCCCATGGTTGTATTTTCTTTCGCCAGAGGCACCATAATAGTCCCTTCCCGTTTTGCACTCCCCAGTCGAATCATGATTGGAAAAAACATTTCTTTTTTGTAATCGATGTGGGGACCATGAGACTGCTCCACTCAACCTTCCTTGGCGGTTTCCTATCTAAGGGGAACCATTTTTTCCTAAAACCTACTATTCCATTCCTTAAACCATTCTGAGACCTTTAAAGAAGGCACTTCTCGATAGTGCCAGATCAGATGATGCAGACTAGACTGCGAAGACCTTATTTTATGTCTCGATCTTGGTTGATTTTGGTCTTCTTCCAGCCCCTACCCATTTTAGTAGGGAACTATATTATGTATCTCGTGCATGCATTCATAATTGAACCATCTCAATAACTTTTCTTCAATAGAAAAAATCTTTTTATATTCAATGCGTACTCATTTTTTAACCTTTACACAGTATAGCTAACGCGACTTGTTTGTTTTGCAGACAAAATAATGGCTCCAGCTGAAGACCACTCGAAGTTGGGTGACAGGTTGAGATCGCTCTGTACTCTAGTTGTGGATAATGATGAGTTAATATTAGAGATGGCGCCGGGGGCTCGGAACCGCACTGCCACCGCCGAGCTGGCCCTAAGTACACAAGAGACAGAGCCACCAACTGATGAAGTCAAGCCCGTCACTCTCCCATAGCCTGCTACAATAATGGAAAATATCGAGCAGGTAGAAACTGGGCCGGCTACAGAGGTCCGTGAGAGTCTCGAAGACCTAATTCCTGTGTCCCGACGATTGGAGCTTACTGTCGGAGAATTCACCCCTGACGAGGGGATGTATGATTTCGTCGAGACGCTAGTCGACGTGATCAGGGACGACGAGGAAGTTGAAATAAGCGTGGGTCGGCCAATAGACCCAGTGGTGGATGAGATGGTGCAGGTGACCCGTCCGGAGGGAGTAATAAACCCAGAAGCTCATCTGGATAATTGGAAAAGACCGGTGGAGGGCCCCACCGTTTTGGAGATTGCGGAACCAATTAAGAAGAGTGGGTTAACCACTCAGTTCCTCGATGCCTTCCGCATAAGGGATATCTCGAGATGGGGCATCATGCCGGTTTCATATTAATAAAAGACGGAGTCGCCACTCGGATCTCGAAGGGTGACAGAGTGTCGAACCGGCCGGCCTTAACATATTTTGACCGGAACCCGGAGATGTTGCCACGTGGTCGAGATGACCACACGGTCTTTACCGACTTCAGTCGGTTGATGGGCCAAGCTACGACGATATGTCGTACAGGGGCAGAGGTTCGTAATGACATTAACCGTTGTCTCTTTTCGATTGTTTACACACTACTTTATATATCTGTACTCATAACTCTTGCTTCCTTTCAGATGCAACGGACAATAATGGAGTTGGGTACCACGGCTGCCGTAGGGGAATATTGTATGCTCATGTACTCGGAGCTCAAGTGTCCGGATATAATCGGGGAGCAGAAAAAGAAAGCCGCAGAGAAGCTAATGCGAAATCGGTGGGAAAACATGCCCAAGAGATGGCAACGCTCCGGGAAGAAAACAACAAGGCGATCGAAGCTCTCACCCGAGCTCATCGCAGCAAATTAACGGAGTGTGCGGCCTTTCATATTGGGAAGAGGCATGCTCTCGAGCAGTCCATAGATACTCTCAAGGCGAATGAAAAATTCGCTCAGGACAAACTCAAGGAGACCAAGGCTGAGACCGAGGACAAGCTGACGAAGGCCAAGGATGCCAATGCAGCTGATAAGAAAGCTCTCGGGAAGGCCATAGAGGAGAATAAAGAGCTGAAATCGAAGAATGAATCCCTCCAGTCTACCGTAGATGGTCTCTGCGCTCGAGCTGCTAGGATGCCATCCCAGTTAAACGACTGCTTCCGTAAATTAGTGTGGGAGTTTATTGTACAGTCCCCGACCTTCCAGAATTTGGCGGCACTGGCGAATGCGAAATCTTGTGTCATGTATTTCTTTGGAGGGAGTGTCAAAATACAAAGGATCCTGGGCATGTCCCTAACGCTTGAGGAGAAAGGAAGACTCGATCCCAGTCTCTCCGGGAAGTTCGAGCCTGTGCTTGTGGAGGATAAATTATACTACTCACGGGATCCGTTCGGGGCGCTCCAGTTCAATCTGGAAGAGCACTTGCACCAGCAGATGTATTCGGAGGAGATCGAAACCGAAGAAGGCCCACCACCGAATGCATTTCGAAGATTGGCCTCCTTTATTCCCGGAACCGGTGGGTCCCCTCGTGGGAGATCTCCTTAAAGATGAGGAGGTAATGGGCCAACGCGACCCTCCGATATATACTCCCGCTATTGTGGTAGAAGCTCGGGAACGCCACGAGACTGAAATGGCGGCTTTGTCCCTAGGAAATTGACCACCCCGGAGATTAAAGAAAAAAGGACTAATCCCCCCTTTCCGACAATCAAGCTGGTAAAGAAACTCCCCAGCGGACCTTGTGAAGGTTCGGGTTCCAAGAAACAGAAAAAATAAGCTTCCAAATATTATAGTTCCTTCACTTTTGTAGTCTCTCCCCATTTTGTACTTTTTAACTTCTCGTCACACTTTGACAAAAATATAACTCTGAATATTCCAAATCGAGAAATTAGCCTCCGAAATAATAATAAATTTCAACATAATTTCTCGATCAAAGATAAGTAATCTCTCGACGTTGCCTGAGTCTAAGATACTCATGGTATGGATGCCGGATAGTCGTATAAATAATATTTCTTGATTTTTTATATCTCCAACTAGGCGGTAAAAGTCCCAGCAAGCAAACCATAAGGAGAGTATTTGGCCATTCCGATCGTTCATATTCAAGTGAAGATCGTAGATACGATCATGTACAACAGGGTTTGACCTTCGGCCATTTCAATAATAGTCAAAAAATTTGATCTTTCCTTCCGGCATAAACTTGCATCCGGGGTCAACACACTTTGTCCCGCCGGTATAAACTTGCACCCGGGGTCATCACAGTGCCAACTTGCACCGCAGCATCACATTGTCCTGTCGGTATAAACTTGCACCCGAGGTCATCATGGTGCCCACTTGCACCGCGGCATCACATTGTCCCATCGGTACAAACTTGCACACCAGGTCATCACTATGCCCACTTGCACCGCGGCATCACATTGTCGAGTCGGTATAAACTTGCACCCGAGGTCATCATGGTGCCCACTTGCACCGCGGCATCACATTATCCCGTCGGTATAAACTTGCACACGAGGTCATCACGGTGCCCACTTACACCGCGGCATCACATTGTCCCGTCGGTATAAACTGGCACCCGAAGTTATCACGGTGCCCACTTGCACCGCGGCATCATATTTTTGCGACCAGTATATACTTGCACCCGGGGCCACTGTGGAAATGGACCAACTTCCGACGAGGGCGCGACCCTCGCCGGCGTGTCATGTAGGAGTCGGGTATAAACTGCACCCCGTTTTGCCACAAAAACATGCTCGGTACTAAGCCGGCTATCTCATAATAAATCGGGCCCCTCGGCATATTCCAACAGTATGTATGTACAGACAAAAGACTCATCATGTTCAAAGTATTTTGACACAGTATCTAATTTGACGAGTTTGAAAATGATCAACTATAAGACATGCGATACATTGCATTTCTAATCTAACCTATTATTTTATTCCATCCTCCATCATACTAAAACACAATGGACCAACTCCTATCTTACCAGTTCCCTAGTCGATTGAATTCATGTCGTCAAAAAAGATACTCAAAAAATTAGAATGTGACCATAAAAGAGAGGGGAAATTTTATTTTTAAAAAGATCGATGAGTCACGTCTATACATAATACTTGCCGAAATTGGAAATATGTCAAGTCCATGGTAGCTCCTCTACGCTCATATTCGCAATCTTATATGTTCCTTCTCTCACCACCGCCGTCACTCTATATGGGCCTTCCCATTTTCGATCTAGTTTACCAACATGCTTCGAGACTTCCACTTTTTTTAGAATTAAGTCCCCAACTTTAAACAACATAGGGCGGACGTTTTTATCGTGCTTTTTAGTCATCCACTTTTTACAAACTTCCATTCGCATGGCAGCTCTGTCCCTGAGATCGTCAACACAATGAAGAACCAACATTCGCATATCCTCATTCAATACTTCATCGTAAGCGATGACTCTCTCGGATATAATAGTCACCTCTACCGGAGAAACGGCTTCAGAGTCATATACCAAAGAGAAAGGGCTAAATCCAGTGGTAGACCTTGGTGATGTCCGATATGCCAACATCACATTATGCAGCTCATTTACCCATGAGGCTTTAGATTCATCTATCCTTGTTTTAGCTGCTGCAAGATGATACGATTAACTTCTTCCGTCAGCCCGTTCGTTTCTGGATGTGCCACGGATGTAAATCGTTGTTGAATGTCATAGCACTCGCACCATTTGTTAACTCGTTTCCCAGGGAATTGTGTTCCGTTATCTGATACTAAAATTCTGGGGATTCAAAATCGACATATAATATATCTCCACATGAAACTTATAATTTCCTGTTCCCGGACTCGGGCCACAGCTTGACTTCTACCCACTTAGAGAAATGTTCTGCAGCCACAATGCAAAATTTCTTTTGACTAAGTGCGGTGGGGAAATGGACCTAAAATATCGATCCCCCAAGTATCAAAGGGACATGTTGTTGGTAAAGGTTTCATATTTGTTCTCGGCACATGGTGCACATTCGAGTGGAACTGACAAGCGGAACAAGTCGAACAAAATTCACACAGTCTTTTATTATCGTTGGTAAAAAATACCCGGCCCTTTTAACTTTCATTGCCAAAGATCGACATGCTGAATGATCACCACAGTCCCCTGCGTGAACTTCTTCCAAAACGGCTTTTACCTGCACTGGGGATAAACATCGAAGGTAGGGTCCTCCAAAATTTTTCTTATATAATTTCTCATCTACATAGATGAAACCTGTAGCCCTTTGCATAGTCCTGCGAGGCTCGCCTTCATCAGCGGGCAATTATCTCTTAACCAAATAATTGACGATCACGTCCTTCCAAGATGGCTCATTAGTTACTGCATCTAATAAAAACCACGTATCGTTCGAAAGTTCCAAGCTTGCCGCTTCGGCGGTCTGTCTCTCTGCCAGATTGATGGATGACTGATAATGGATCATAGTAGTTATTTTTGACTCATCTGAGAGTTCTAAGATCGTGGCTGACTTTGCAAGACTATCAGCATGGGTGTTTTCCTCTCTTGCGATATAAGTAAGAACTAATGTCTTAAGGCCTTTTGCCACTTCCTTCAACTTGTCTAGGTACATCCACATATGCTCACCTTTGGTAACAAAAGTATCTGCGAACTGGTTCACTACTAACTGTGAATCGGAGTGAGCATGCAAGCGAACAATTCCGATCTCAACTGCTAAGTTAATACCAAATATCAAGGCTTCATATTCGGCAACGTTGTTAGTTGTAGAGAAGCGCGGTTTTACAGCATATTCATGTTTCTCACCAGACTTTATTTCCTTAAAATAAACGTCGATACCAGCTCGCCAGTGGAAACTTATCCATCGACAAATGCATCCCAGTATTCCTCATTACCCAATTCTTCTGATCGAGTCATTTCCACAATGAAGTCCACTAAAACCTGAACCTTTAAAGCTCGTCTCGAGATATATTCAATCTGATACTGCCCTAACTTGATATTCCACTTTGCTAGCCTGCCAGAGGCATCGATTTTCGATAGTACGCTTCTTTTAGGTTGATCTGTTAAGACCGCAATATGGTGACCTTGGAAGTAATGCCTCAATTTTCGGGAGGCAACTATTAGGGCCAACACGAATTTCTCTAAATCTGTATAGTGGGATTTCGCTCCTTGCAATTTCGTGCTGACATAATACACTGGCCTATGCTCTTTGTTGCTAAGTCTGACTAAGGCGGCACTCACTGCTTCTTTAGATACAGCTAAATACAAACCCAATGGTTCCTCAAGGGACGGGGGAGACATAAATGGTGGTTTACTCATGTAATCTTTCAGACTCTCGAAGGCCATACTGCATTCATCATCCCAATACAATATATTTGAGTTACGCAATACTCGAAAAAACGGTAAACTTCTCTCTATAGATTGCGAAATAAAACGATTCAATGATGCTAATTGACCTGTTAATCTTTGGACTTCTCTAACAGTTGTCGGATGAGTCATTTCCTGGATGGCTGTTATATTATCATAATTCATCTCGATTCCCCTTTCTGATACTATAAATCCAAGGAATTTTCCCCCCTTTACACAAAAGGCATACTTAATTTGATTTAATTTCATTCGATATTTCCTCAATATATCAAAACACTCATTCAGATATTGAATATGATTATTCCCGTGTTGGCTTTTTATCAGTATGTAATCAATATAAACTTCCAAGCATTTACCAATCATATCCTTGAATATCGAATTCATTAGACGCTGATAGGTGGCCCCATCATTTTTCAACCCGAATGGCGTAACTTTATAGCAAAAAATACATTTATTAGTCATAAAAGAAGTAAACAGTTTGTCTTCACAATGCATAAAAATCTCATTATAACCCTTAAAATTGTCTAACATACTTAGGAATTCAAAGCCACAGTCCGCATCCACCATCATGTCAATGGTCAGTAGTTTATACGGGTCCTTCGGGCATGCTTTATTCAGATCAGTAAAATCAATGCAAACTCTCCAACTATTATTCGACTTTGGGACCACCACTGGATTCACGACCCTATCCGCCTATCTAACAGGCTCTATGAATCCTGCTTGCAACAAACTTTCCACCTCCTCATCAATCGCTCTCTCTTTCTCAAGGGAAAACTTCCTCTTTTTCTGAAAAAACTGGTCGCACATACGGGTTAACATTGTGTAGATGAGAACAAACTTGGGGGTCTACCCCCACATAACCCTGATAAGACCAAGCAAAAATATCTATTTTATTTCGCAAAAAAGAAATTATCTCCTTTTCAAACTCTGGTGTCATCTCAGAACCGATTATCATTGTCTTTTCTGGGTTATTAACGAATAAAGACACTGTCTTGATGCCTAAGGGTTCCATCTTCATCTCGTTTTCTTTGTATTTCCTATTGTATGATGTGTCAGATGAATCAATAACTTCTTCAGATAAGACTTCCACCATACAAATTGGTTTCTTTACTTTCGACCCATGCATACCACTTCTGCACATTATATTATAGCAAGAACGTGTCAATTCCTGATCTCCTTTCATTTTTCCAACGCCCGAAGGTTTGGGAAATTTCATCATTAAATGTGGCTGAGATACCACAGCCCCAAATAAATTTAAAGAACTTCTCCCGAGAATCGCATTATTAGGAAGTATAGGAAGGTCCACGACTACGAATTCCACTAACAAAGTCCTTGATATTCCTTGATCTCCCAAAGTGACTGGTAGAAAAACATATCCTTCGGCAGCAACAACACTATTATTAAAACCAACCAATTTTGTTCGCACTGACTGGAGCTTGGTGGATTCCTTCAAAGACATTTGTTCGAAAGCTGCAAGAGTCAAGATATTGGTAGCAGCTCCGGTGTCGACTAACACTCAAGAAACAGGATGATTTGCAATAATAGGAGAGATGACGAGGACATCGTTCTGTGGTGAGAAAACTTCGGATAGATCCTCAGGTCCAAAAGATATAGCAATTTTTTCCAAGTCAGATAGCTGGACCAAGTTAACTTCCATGAAGCGACCTTTCTGTTCCAACTCTCGGCAGGATCACTTACGAGCTCGACTTGAATCTCCCATGCTCCTTCCTCCTACAATAGTCATAATATTGGGGCCTTGATTACCCCACCTCGGCTGAGCTTCCTCGATATTTAAAATAGGTTGACCCAGATTCGTGCCAGCAAGAAGAGGAGGTGGTGGTTGCTGATTTCCTTGGGCAGGTTGATAACCTTCCTGTCGATATCCTTGTTAATTCCTATGTTGTTGATTCCTACCTCGACCACGGTTATTATTCTCCCTTCTTTCGTCTCTGCGGTTCTGCCGACCGCCGTTAAAAAATCCTCTTTGGCCACCTCTCTGATTCTGGCCACGTTGTCCTCCTACCCACGGCCTCTCGTGTTAGGTCGTGGCGGGTCTACCTTTGGGGTTTAGCCGCTGTCCCCAACTAAACACTCATATCAATCTTTCCCGAGTTAGCTTCTGGTAGCGCTTCCACAGTGCTAATCAACTCATCTAGCTGACCCAATTCTAACAACCTCTCAACTTCAGACATCAATTCTCGACAATCGTTAGTAGCATGTGCAAAACTTCGATGAAAACAACAGAATACTTGGGATTCATAAGTCCCAGGTGTTGGCTCTTGCAATGGAGGCGGATAGCGAAGGGATCCGCCCTTTTTCTGTTCGATAACGGTAAAAATATGTTCATAACTGAATGTGGGGTACGTTCTCAACTTAGATCGTGAATGCGAGACATTCTTTTCCCGCAATCGGCTTGCAACGATAATGTGGGAACCATTGGTTCGCATCTCGATCACTCCATGATTTCGCAAGCCTTCATCCTCCCGAATGTATTGTGTACATCTCAAAGCCAATTCTTCCATATTTTCCGGGGGATCTCTATTCAAAGAATTACACAACGGATGTCTAGCTAGAATCAGCTGGAGCGCCCCAATTTTCTCACTAATAGTAATTTGAGGTATCTTCCTACACTCGGCTTCAAAACGAGTAACAAAACACAACAATCCCTATGAAGAATCATACCGCAACGCGGTCAAAGATGTAATAGACTTTATGGGTGCATTGAAAGGCGCAAAAACTGAATAAAATTGATCTTTAAAATCCTGATATGAAACAATAGAGCTCCTCGGTAAACGATTAAACCATCGGAGGGCGGATTCCTTAAGAGAAGCTGCTAAAACGAAACACATTGCAGCATCGCTGATATTCATCAAGCTGACATGAATCTCCAAATTCGATGTATGAGCATGTGGGTCAGTCGACCCACGATACTGCGGAAGATCCTTAGGCATTTCAATAAACTCAGAACGGGTGGCACCAATAATTGCAGTGGAAAACGGAGATAAGACGTTCGAAGTGTTCCAAGGACTTTGCAAAACTTCCATAGATGAAAAAGTCTTTCCTCGATTACCATAAGGCTCACCAGCCCTTTCCTATTCGATATAATCACCCTCTTAAGCAGAAGTTTGATGAGTATCTCGAGTGAGCTCGCCATATACCCGTCTCCTTTCCTGGCCAAGAGTGAGATTAGCCTCCAATTGGTTCATCCTCGCCTCGTTTTGTTCCATTTTCCGCTCATCTCCTTAAACTTCAGTTCTATTAAATCATCAATTCTTTGTAGAGTATCATTCTGCTCTCCGGTTGCCGCATTATTCACTTGCGGTTCAGGAATATGATTAGTGTCTTCCTCCACCACCTCATCATTAACAAGTCCCAGAGTAACATTGTTCCTCCGTGCTCTCCTTCGAGTCTCAACTTCTTCTAATTGAGCAACTAAGATAGGTCTTCATTCCTCAAAATCTTCATCGGTTTCGGTTTGATCCGTGGATCTAGAACGCGCGGGTGGCGAAAGACGGGCATTATTACGGACAGACACTCGGCAAACTCTCCCGAAATCACAACACCTTGATAAACACCGAGGTGGGGGAGGATAAAAGATAGGTGCCCTTCCGAATGAAAACCCGCTCCGGGAGGGTCGAACAGTAACATTTTGAGCAGGAGGCTCTTCCAGGATTGATGATTGAGCCCCCGGTAATGCAGAAACCTCATCGTTCACCCGAGGATTAGGTTCTACCTCAATCTCTTCATCGAAAACATCATCATGAGAATTCTGAGTAGTCATGATAACAGAAATCCAAACTTAGCAATAAAGTTATCAATGGGATGAAATCTCGGTCCCCACGGACGGCGCCAAACTGATCTCGTCTAAAAATATTTTGGATATTTATTTTTAGATCAGTCAATTTTTAATTACTCGAAATTTAATTATTGTAGGGACACAAGCGATATACGAGGTTGGGCCCACAATGTGTGGGCTTTCGTCCTCGGGAGAGTGAAACTCTATCTTGGTTTTCACTATAATAGTCGAGAAATACAATTACAATGAAGAGATATGGGTTATCCGAGCGAAATCGGCATATAAAACGATCAAATACGCTTGGCTGTGCACTTACTGTCAAATCCTCGTGACTACTTGCAGAATCTCACGAGTTGCAGGAAGGCAGTGCACAATATCGCGACTCAGTGCAGATTCTCTCGAATGCAGGGATGCAGTGCACAATCTCGCGACTACTTGCAAAAAGTCGCGACAGGCAGAATGCAGTTTTGTGAACACTTTGCCTTGGGAAGCGTAATAACAGTATGAACCCTTTTCGAGTGCCTTGGGACTTATATTTATAGAGAAATCCAGCCCAACTGGTAAACTTCAGCCCATGAGCACAATTTCATTTAATCTAACCCAATGTACTTAAATAATATCCAATTAAATTGGAATAAATTCCATACCATCAAGGAGTTTCGGAAATGCATCTCGATCGAGAATTAATAGAAAATGTCGATGAGAAAATACCGAAAAACCTCGCATACTAATTCCTTGCCTACAGATATTGAATGTGCAGCCAAAAATATCGCCCTGACTTACGGGCGCACTCCTCAGGTGCCAAATTACGAAAATACCCTTGGCCCCGTTTAGTGCCGAATCTCTCCGAAACTGATAGAAATGCCAATTTCAGGATCATATGTTGACCTAGGAAGTCCAAATTATGAGAATACCCCTGAAAATATATCATAACGCAAATCTATGAGAATTCTGAAAATACCATCTAGCCACGTCGGACGAGCTCCCGGTGTGTTATAATATCGAAAATACCCCGGGGTAATATCAGTACCGCATGTTTTTCATTTTAACCAAACATGTTTAACAAGTATGTTCGTTCCACCGCTGAAAACTACAGTGAGGTGACAGTACGTTTGAAGCAGTAGTGGGCAGAACGCAATTATTTAATGACTATTATATCCTTCCTTTAAAATTAGGGTTTATAATTAATTTTTACCAAAATTAATTTAATATTATTTTAATTGTTATCAATATTAATATTAATTTTTATTACAACTATTTAAAATTTTTGTCCATATTAATTTATTAATATTAATTTGTTTAAGAGGATCCAGACTTTGTAGAGATGGAACACGATCGGAATATGGAAGTACAAATTATCGTTGGTCCATCACATGTAGATTTTGAACTCATACACGATAACTATATGATTCCAGTTAGGAATGAAATATGAGATCGCATTGCACTAGCGAGAATTAGATAATATCGTCGAGTCAAATTATTCACTTTTGTCAATGTTTATTTTTTGATACTTTTTATCAATAACTTATTATATTCTAGCAATTTCTTAAATAACGAGCTTATCATAATCAATATAAAATATAATTTGTAAGTGATACAGAATTAATTAAAAATAAGGACAAAATAGTTATTTTATGAAATCGCGATCACTGCACCGCTGTTTCAAAATAGTTTTTTAAAATCACGATCAGTTCACCTCACAGCACAATATAATTATCTCACATCACCGCTATTTGTCAAACGCTGTTCTAAACATACCCATTGTCGGTCGACATAACGCTGTTCTAAACATACTTTTGTAATGCCGATCGACATATGGACTGTTGGTCGACATATCGCTTGTTGATGTCAACCGGATTAAGTTTAAGTCGTATCTATTTTCTTTTGATCGTTGCTAAGTTAAATTCGCGCACTATAAATATCTAATGACTGATATACTCCGCATTAGGGCGTAGAACTATTCAATTGAATTTTTCTCTGAAACTCTCTTGAACCTTTAACAATGTGATATACAACAAAAACGTATCCATTATGACTAATTCTAATTCTTCAAAAAACTGAGAAATTGCAGTTTTTCAATAACCAAAAAAAATACATGAAGCGGTAAGCTTTCCACTACAATAATGCACACAATTAAACAACCCTATTTTATAGGATTTGACACCAAACAGAAACTCCAATCACAAGAAGATATATCACAGCCCTATCCCCAAATCTTCAACCTGACTGCGATAATGAGTAAAGGAAAATCGAAGAACGCAATAAAAAGTTCTAGCGCCACACCTTGGAAAACAAGAAAGGAACAGTGTTTTGTAAGCTTTGATTTCTCCAGCTAAACGTTCCTCTACATGACACAATTCACAAATCAAACTAGTGCTCCAAACATCACACAGAACCATTTGAAAAAAGCAAAATCGTGTTGTTTGTTTAGTGGAATCATCGTTATTGTTAACTAGAGGATTTTAGGGTTCCTCACGTATAAAAACAGAAGGATTATAGGTTCTTAAGTCGTCAATTCCCTAAAACCATAAATTGATAATGGAATACAGCTTTAAATAGTGTAAGGGTCACAATTAAACGGTTTTTGTAACTTAGAGAGTCAAACATATAATATAAGAATTATAAAGACATCTTGTTTATACCTACTGTGATAAAAGTTAGAATTCTAGAGAGGAAAACATATGAATAGATAATTGCATTCATGAAAAGGTGTATTTGTTTGTACAAGTAATGAATCATTGATACAAGAATTCAAACGGTCATTTCCTAAATATCCTCTAACTGTCTATTTAGTTCTATTGATTACCGATTCCATATTCATGTTTAGAGGAGATCATTATCAATTAAGATCTTCGATTATGGATATGGTCAACTCCGTCGCTCAAGTTGAGCATGTATGTCAATCGTGTTCAACTTGTCCATGAGATATCTATGTTGTTTAACACTGAGTCCTTTTGTGAATATATCAGCCACTTGATTACTTGATCCCACATAAACGAGTTTAATTTCATCGGCGTCAACTCTCTCCCGAATATAATGCCAATCTAAATCAAAGTGCTTAGTACATTCATGAAGTACAGGATTCTTAGCAATCTGAATTGCATATTTGTTGTCGCAATGTAGTAGGATGACATTGTCGTGTTGAACTCCAAACTCTCTAAGTAGATGTTTTATCCATGTGAGCTCACACACAGTGGATGACATGGCTCTATATTCAGCTTCTGTGGAACTTCGTGCGACAAGAGTTTGCTTCTTTGCTCTCCAATTGATAGGATTGGTACCAACAAATATACAAAATCCATATACAGAGCGTCTTCTGTCCACGCATTTGCCCGAATCACTGTCGCTATATGCACTGAGTTGCAAGGATGAGGATGCATCAAAAAGTATGCCTTGCCCAGGTGACCCTTTTAAATATTTTAAAACTCGAGATCCTGTTGCAAGGTGTGATTTGCTAGGCTTTCTCATATATTGTGACAATACATGTACAGAGTAAGAGAGATCAGGTCGACTAAAAGTTAAATATATTAACTTACCAACGAGTCTTCGATAGGAATTTGGCTCAGAGAGCAGGTCTAGTGTGTCCTCTAATAGACCATGACTAAATTCCATTGGAGTAGATATTGGCTTTTGCTCCCAGCATCCCATACTCATCGAGCATATCAAGGACATATTTACGCTGGCAAATTGCTATACCCATGCGTGATCTTGCATTTTCAAGAACTAAGAAGTATTTTGGTATACCGAGGTCTTTGAGCTTGAACTTTTATTCAAGAAATTCAACCACTTTGGTTATTTCATCTTTGTCATTTCCTCCAAGAAGGATGTCATCCACATATATCAACAACGTGAGAGATTGGTGAGTCTCGTTTCCAATCGTGAATAGTGAGTGATCGAAGGGGCATTGACGGAAACCATAATCAACCAAAATTTGAGTGAATTTGGAATTCCATTGACATGAAGCTTGCTTGAGTCCGCATAAGGCTTTATTGAGCCTGCATGCGATCTTGTGAGTTGAAGGACACGTGATTTCAATATCCATTCCGGGTGGGGGATCCATGAAGATTTCTTCTTCGAGATCACCATTGAGGAATGCATTATTAATGTCAAGTTGTCTCAAATGCCATCCTTTGCTAGCTGCAAGAGAAAGAAATAAACGAACAGTAGTATGTTTAACAACAGGACTAAAAGTATCCTCATAGTCAAACCCGGAAATTTGCTTATAGCCTTTCGCCACTAGGTGATGAGACCAGCAAAATAGACAATCAGAGACTTGATTGGTTATACTTGGAGCGATAGATTTAATGATGGTTAATTAATGATGGATTGAAGTGGGTCATCAAGATGTTTTAATTTTATTAAATTTAGTTCAATTAATGACAATTTATATAAGGTCTAAAGTTGGGCTGTCAATAAGATCCATTATGTCAAATTAGTTTCTTTTATTAGGTTTTGTTATAAATAAGCCTATAAGACTCTAATTAGAGGACTTTTGATTGATTATGTGTGAGGGTTACTCCTTAGGTTCTTTGATGAACTATTCCGAACTTATCAAGATTTATCTTGTGGCATTCACGTGGTTTATCACTCACAATTCTTTCTATGTTCTGTGAGTGTGGTACATTTATCCTTCTTTTTTATTTAAGTACAATTTTATGTTTCTTACTTTTATTCCATATATTTTGTGGGTTACGGGTTATCTAACTTTGGGGGTCACATCAAGGTGTGGGTTACGGGTTNTTTTAGTAACATGTTTCAATGCATCATGCGAGATGTGCCCCAACCTATGATGCCATAAATCAAATGTACATGAAAATGTAGAATAAACATTCCTTTTATTTTTGTTGCCAACATGTTCATCAATGCTCAAATTAGAGTCATTATTCGAAACTGAAGATGAAAAATCAAAATAATAAAGACTCTCATGTGGTTTACCCTTCCCAATCGTTGTCCATGTAGACGAATCCTAGAGATAACAAGCATTAGTTCCGATAATAGACAATATATTATTATCTAGAGCAAGCCTATGTATATAGATTAAATTAACTTTAAAAGTTGGTATATGAAGGATATGCTTTATATGCAGTGATGGGTTTAAAATCACACTACCAATATGTAACACACGGGTTCTAAAATCGTTAGGAAAACGAACCCAAGCATTGCTTGAAGTGTAAGATGAAAAGCATGATAAATCATGGCACATATGATTATTGGCACCCGAGTCTATTATCCAATTAATATTATTTATGTTACCAGCAAAGTTATCATGGGTCTCTTGGGAGGTATTTTGCTGATTTGATGGAGATGCATAATTGGATGATGGATTTGTTTGCAAATGACGTACCAGTGACTTCAATTGGCCATTAGTGATTACTGCAGTTTCATGATCTAGCTCACCAACTTGAGGTAGATTTGACACATGTGCTTGCATATTATTAGATCTAAAATAATTTAGTTCTTCTTTCTTACCTCGTGAACTCTTAGGTTTGTAGTTTTTGGGATATCCAATTATCTTATAACACTTCTCAATTGTATGATTTGTTAATCTACAATTGAGACATTTTCTTTTGACACCCTTGTTCCGAGTGTCATGTTGTCCCATTAAAGCTAAAGCATCGAAATTAGGTTGTGCCAATGGGATGGTGAGACGCTCTTGTTCTTGATTTACAACATTATAAACTTCATCTAGAGAAGGAAACGGGCTTCGCATCAAGAGTTGAGACCGGATCCCTCCATATTCGGGATTTAATGCATTGAGATAATTATAGATTCTATCTCGATTGCTTTGATTCCAATATTTTGTAAAACATTTATCATCGCACTTTCCACATGAGCAATGGGGCAATGGTCGGTAATTCAGCAATTCTTCCCATAGAGTAGTCATTTTTGTGAATAAATCATCCACTGATAGGGAGCCTTGGTTAAGAACTCCAATTTCTCTTTGTAATTGGCAAACCCTAGTATCATTAGGCCGAGAATATCGGTTCTCTAGAGCAAGCCATATGTCTCTTGCCTTCCTTTTGTATGAGATAGTGGCTCCAATACTCTGATGTACACACCGGAAAAACCAGTACACAATTAGATCGTTGCAACGACGCCATAGGGCATATTGTGAATCGCTCGCTGCTGGCTCCTGTATTGTACCATTGATGAAGTCTAACTTATTTTTAGTAACAAGCTCAACAATACATCCCTGGACCAAAGAGCAAAATTGTTTCCAGTGAGGAGTGTTGTAGTAATGACTGCTTCGGCATTATCACTTGGATAAACATAGTAAGGTGATGTGAAATCTAAGACTGGATAGGGAATGACATCTTTCGTCAATGCATCTTTCGTCATAGTGGTGCAGCGGAAGAAGTTCAGGAACACTCCGATACCATGATGAAAGTTAAAATTCTAGAGAGGAAAACATATGAATAGATAATTGCATTCATGAAAAGGTGTATATGTTTGTACAAATAATGAATCATTTATACAAGAATTCAAACGGTCATTTCCTAAATATCCTCTAATTGCATATTTAGTTCTATTGAATACCGATTCTACATTCATGTTTAAAGGAGATCATTATCAATTAAGATCTTCAATTATGGATATGGTCAACATGCTGTAAGTTGGAGAATTAATTTTGTATTTTTCTCAAAAATAAATTGCAAAAAATAAGGTTTCTCCTCCCTGGGGAATGCATGTGAGTTTGTCTACCTTATTGATTATAAAAATCTTGTTATCCCTTGAGATTCATACCTCATGGTTGTCATCTACTAATATCTTACGTGGATAATCTTATTTAATAAATGTTTAAAAATCAAGATATTCCAATATTTCAAATTTGTGTTTACACCACCACCTATTATGGATTTGGTACCAAAGTGTCTGTCATTAAATCATATGGGTATGTTTGGTTCTTCGAGTGAAAAGACGTTCATCGTTAAAAAAACACGATTAATAACAACTAATAAAACCAATTGTACCTTCATTGTAATTTTAGAAAACACTATTTTATTCTTATTTTTATTAATTAAAATATCATTATATTTATTATTTTTTAAATACTTATATATTATTACTTTTACACGAATCAATACCATAATACCACTATTTTACCAAACATATTTAAAAATTTATGATTCTCATATATCACCACACTTCAATTTTAAAAAGATGAAACAAACAAATCCAATGTGTCTATAGGTGATTTGTGATTCAATTAAGCCGTAGCTAACCTTCCGAATTGTGTTAGACAATACTCGAGTTCAATTCCTAACAAATCGAATTATTAATTGGAATAATATATTTCTTAGTTTTCAAACTTGAACCATACATTATCTCGAACTGAAATCAAACTATTACAAAACATTTAAGCTCGATTTATTTGTAACCTACTTGTAGAGGATGACACCAATATGAATGTTTTAAATATACTATCAATGAGATACTATATTTATTATTTTTTTAAATGATATAATTTTAAAAATAATTTTAATCAACTTTTATATATACCAAAATATTTTTTTAAATCATACTCAATGTAAATTCAAAAAAAATTAAAATTCAAACTCATATTAAATATCACCTATCCAATCCAATCCGAAAATATTCAAACTATTTCAATATTACAAATAAATAAATATATATAAGTAACTTTTATTTATTTTTGAATTAATGTAAAAATGTTCTAGAAAAATGCAAAATTAGTCTCCCAACTTACGAGCTATGTAAAGGACATGTCATTCAACTTAAAAAATTACAAAAATGATATCTAAAGTTGTCAATATCGTTTGTTTTTTACCAATGACATTCTAGCATCTAGTTTTTCGTAAGTTGAAAACCCTTAACAAAGTACGCAAATAAGAACCGTTTGAAAAATTATACAAAATATACCCTTGAAGTTCGAGAATTGTGCAAAAAATATTAAAAATTTACGAGTTTATTAAAATGACAATGATAAACGATATTGGAAACTTTAGGTGTCTTATATGCATTTAATTGAAGTTAGAGGGCTACAAATGCAAAAAAATTTCAAAAAATGTATTATATTTGTAATTTCGTAATTTGGATGACATGTCATTTACACAGCCCGAATATTTTGTAGAACATTAAATAAAAAATGATAATTTTATCCTAATAACTATAAATAATGTTTAAAACACAAACAAAACATATTTGATTTAAACAAAACATGTTTCAAAATAATTGGGTATCCTAATCTTATAGAGACAGCATCCTGGGCGGTAAGTTGTAGATAGAAAGGAAAGAAGAAGTTTATGAAGATTAGTTAAAAAAAACTAAAGTTAAGGATATATAGGTAATTTACTAACACAAGAATTAGAAAGAGATGTAAAAAATAACTAATATGCTACTTTTAGTTTTTAGGCAAAATATCATAAAGCAAATTTCTCTTTCTATGAAAATGAGAATGAAAAAGAGGTTTGTTCTATGAGAATCATATTTTTACTTTTATGAAATGAGAAAGAGATTTATAAATGTGCGTGGAACATAACTTAATGTAAATTATATTAAGTCATAAGAAGTAAATTAATGTATCCTTCAAAACGTTGTTGTAATATAATTATAAAACAGCATAAAGCTTCTAAAATAATATAATCAAGTTGTTAACACTACAAATAGTGAATTTGATCGTAGAATTTATATAAATTCGAAATTATAGTTTATGTATTTGTATTAATGATTTATTTGGATTTATAATTATTTATATAGATAATTTTGTAAAAAATTGTTAAATAATATAAATTGATAATTAGAATAAATAAAATAATATATTTTTTAGTTTTTGTTAAATGAATATTTTGGGGTGAAGATTTTTAACCCAAAACAACTTCTAAAACATATATAATTATATAGTATCGACATCAAATTCAAAATATTTGAATTGAATATAAAATATTTGGGTGAGTTGATCTGGTAATCCTATTAACCGTCCAATTAACATGCTAATCGAATTGACCACCATGATTACATGCCTTATTAATAAACCAAATTAATATTTTCCAGGGTGTGTATTGTCGAGCCAGCTGTAAGGTAGTAGTTATATAAATATTGATTAGTGTAATGTAGGTTGTTCAATGAATACACTCTTTGCATATGTAATAATATTATTTTCAACTTAAAATAAATGATTTAGATGGATTTTTTAGATCAAACTCCAAAACATGACGAGTAATCATAATGATTGGTATAACCATGGTTTTATAAATCGTGTTGAACCAGCCCGGTCCGACCAATTTGACTATGAATGACAATTTGGGTTATCCGTCCTGCTACTCGTCATATAATTGTCTCGTTTAGTACGTATTTGAATAGTTAAACGGTTATAGATGTGCGATGAGTTGTAAAATTACTTAGCCGCCTTAAAAGGGGCAGGTAGTGGTTTTTAATATATCCTCCCCTTATGGTTACCCGTGTAAAAAATTAATTATCCGTTTATATTTGATTATATATACTTGTAAAATATATTAGATAAAAAAGTAATCTTAATTCTAGTTTTGCATTTTCAAATGAAATATCATTTAATACTACATAATTTTCATTACGGATGTGCCTGTTATTTTTTAATCTCGTATTTTATCAAGTTTGAGGGGATTAATTACTTATTTTTATAATATATTAATATTTCAAACAAATCTATAATTTTGTTCAATATAAATTTAGATCCGACTTATTTAATTTGATATTGATATTTTTATTTCTCTCGTTAAAAATATTAAAGATTCTTGATTCTAATTATTAATTTGTGTTTGTATAAAATATATTTAATTATTATGACATTGATTTTTTAAATTAATAAATTAAAAACCAACAGTTAATCGTTAAATTAACGGTTAACCATTGGTTTTGACGGGACGGGTAGTGGGCGGGGTGTGAAGGGGATATGGTGGGGCGGGGCGGGACGGGGAACACGTAGGAAGTAAGTTAAACTGGGCAGGTAGCAGTTAGTACCTAATGGTGTAACCGCCCCAAATCATTCCCGTTGCTATCCCTAGATTCAACCATGAATCGATCACACTACTGATTCGATTCCAACAGATTACATGATATTATAAAAATTGGTGAGGTTAAAAAACAAGTTGGACCTTTAATTGCCCAAAAATCGGTTACAAACTTTGTTTGCTTTTTAAATTAGGTTAAAGATGATCGGTGTATTCACACTAAAATCATTTCATTCGATTTCGTCAGTTCATTTCTATGTTGATAACAATTTGTATTTTAGATCGAGAATCTTTCTTTCACAGAATATGCTCTAGATTAGTATGATTTCAATGTTTCTTCTTTTGACTTCTACTTATATGTTTGCGGTGTTTTAGTGCATGTTCTGATTGCATTGTCGGAATACATTGTTATTTTTAAAATACATTTTGGATTCGTTTACAGAACATCCCACCGTTTTCATTCTCATTTTGAAAATTTATTTTCAAAACGCGTTATTAGTTTTCTTCTTCAACGCAAAATGACTTGAATATCTCATTTTGAATTCCTAGAATGCATTTTAAAAAATATCTGATTAAACTACCCTTATGATTGAATCCCTTATTTATAGGGGTGTTCATTATTCGGTAAAAACCGAATACCGAACCGTTTACCTATTTTTTTTACCGAACCAATACCGATTTATAAAATCGGTTTTTAAATTTCGTCATTTTGGATTTGGTTCGGTAAAAAAAATCAGTATTCGGTATATACCGAATACCGAATTTAACATTTTCTTTAATTTAAAACTAATATTTTTGTATTTAATTATATAATTAAATATATTATTATTATTAATTTTATGTTTAATTTGATTAAATTTCGGAAAATTCGGTATTTCGGTAAATACCGAAACCGAACGGAAACAATTTGATATTTATCGAACCGACAAAATTCGGTTCGGTATTCGGTAGCTAATTTTTTTACTTATTCGGTAATTGAAATTCTGCTCGGTTCGATATTTACCAAATGAACACCCCTACTTATTTCTAATTAAATAAATCTTGTTTTCTATAATTATAAGAGCAATATAGTACTTTAGTATTTAGAATGCATTCTCATAACTATTTTTTATAGAATATTATTCTTATTTCATTATTCATTATTTACCATACAAAACACTTGAACAGATTCACATTCTATAAGTACATTCTGATAATTTATTCTAAAAATACATTTACATTCTCATACTACACACAGAACACACCCTTAGTATAATCTCTTTTGAACTAAAAGCTAGACGAACAACATAAGGGAAAATTGTAAAGATCTACTCTCGGATTAAGTTAGATGTATTTTTCTTATTTTATTTCGTATTGTTATTTAATAGTTGAATTTTTTATACCAAAAACTCTAGTTCTTTAATTGAAAAAATCAATTGTAAACTTTTGTTTATATTAATATTTTTATATTATCTAATTTCATATTTTTAAAATGTATTTGAAGTTTTTGTAAAGAAAAAATATTTTGAAATATATATTATTTTATTTTTTTAATATTATTATTTATTTTTCTCAAGTTAGTTCCAATTGATCGACTAGTAGAAAATATTTCCGGTTTCCGGTTTTAATTACATGGATATATTTTTCAAACTGATCCATTTTTTAAACTGATCCATCAAATTCTTTTATCTTTAAATGATACGAGCTATTTTTCAGAACGTTATGAGATGGCTTTTGTTTCTATTGTAAAACCAAACAAATTAGAAAATGAGTAAATCTACACCAAATTATTTCATTGGCTTAAAAACAATCAACTATCATCGATTTTGAATATATATACATTAAATTTTACAATATATCAGTACAAATTAATAAGATAGAGACATCAATAGATATAATACCGGATCAAAAAATGATTATAAAAAATATTAATTATATCAAATATATTAAAACTAATACCGACCACTTGAGTCTTGAGCTGAATAATGTATTTAGATTTCAGACAAAATGTAATGTTCAATGACGTGGATCCAAGGTGGAATGGGGCCCACAAATGGATGCCGACAAAGTGGTTTCCAAATCTATGTCGTCACAACATGCTTAATCAGCAATTATATCTTAATATTATTTTGCTGTTGTAGCACGTTTTAATTTTGTTAATTGACTTGTTAATAATTTATTTTAACGATATTTATCTTATGCATTAACTATTTAAAAAATTATAAATTTGAACAATGTATTCTTAATTTATTGTTATTAATTTTATCATAATTAAAATTTAAACATTGAACTTCTACGGTTGCTATTTACAATATTGAATATAATTTAAATTTTATTTCAATGTTTATTATAATTAATAAAGAACCTGATATTATTTTCTTATAGATTTTTATTTAAACAAATTAAATGTGAAATTTTTTATCATTGATCATAGAATTGAAATATGACTTGCATGATGCACTCTCATTCGAGCAATTCCACGCACCCGATTGAAATGTGTGAGGTGTGTGAATTTAAAAGAAATAAAAAATAATAATTTTTTAAGTAATTTGTGTGAATATCATATTATCTAAAATATGTTAAAAACAATATATTTATATTTTTAAATCAAAATCCTTTTTTATGCTAGTGGGAATCGTGGGATTCATGAAAAAATAATTAATATTTCCAAAGGGCACATGTAATTCTACTAGATGCAAATGTAGAACAAGATGATATTATTTTATATTGTTATGTTATTTGAATAAAACACAACTTTTGTGATTTAAATATGTGACATTTGTATAAAGTTTATTACTAAATTACTTTATAAATATCTTAAAATATCCATGTTAATATTATATTATATTATAGACATTTCTAAATAACTTGAACATAATCCTTAAGATGTTACATGTCCATTTTTGTACATTACAATATGAACAAATCACTTTGGAATAACTTACACGGATATGTTAGTCCACAACTAGATCATTAACATCTAGAACTTAAATTACGTAATTGATATATCGTTACTGCACATAATATTAAAAATAAATTTGTAAAAATGAGCAAAGTTGCTTACTTTTTTTTAGTAAAAAACAACTTACCAAACTTTTGTGACAACATTATGGGGTTGTTTGGTTTTACAGCAGCCGCCACGGTACGGTCACCACACCGTAATTGTATTTCGCACAACCAAATAGTCTGGGTAATTACGGTGATAGCACCGGAGTTTTTAGAGGTCATGTGGTCATGCCTTGATATGTATGGCCAACTCACATTGATTTCGTAAATTCAAAAATTGCCCTTCAAAGTTCAATTAATTACTTTAAAATCAAATTCTAACAAATTTTATTCTTATTTCACAAATCTTTCACTATTTTTACCAAGTTGTGGTTCTACATTTTTAGGTTTCTTCAAGCAAGGTACGTATTCGATTGTATGGATTTCTTTTCGGTTTTTCTTCCGATTTTTTCTTTTTGGTTGTTCTTCCGATTGTTTATATTGGTTGAAAATTTCAGAGTTTGGTTGTTTTTTTTCTCCGGATTTGATATGCCACTTTTAAAAATATTTTGACTTGTTTTTGTATTTTTACAGTATGAATATGATGTTAGAGTTGTTAATGAAAGTGTATTTTTGCTTATCTTCAGATATAATATATATATATTAGTATAAATGTTAAAATATATATTTTATTAAAATTACGGTATGATCACCGTAGTTTTTGCAAACAGTTTTCTAAATCCCGATCATAATTATCACGAACATCTCAACGTACGGTACGATCATCGCACCTCATCGTGATTTTGAAAATCTAAATGAAACAACCCCTATATGACATACGTGCACATGGTTTTGCAAGTTTGATTGTGGATTATATAGGGAAACTTTAAAAAATATGATTCACAATAAAATATTATTTTTAAATGTGAATATAATCTATATAAAATAATGTTATCTTATCCTATCATAAAATAATAAGCCGACAGCCATTCTTTAGTTGGGATATTAATTGAGTTAGTTGAATCAATTATTTTGTGCATTCAAAAAACTTATTTTATTTTCTTAACAACAAATTAATTTTAAATATCAATCAACATATTTAAATATTTTTTTATAACATTCATACGTTAAATTTATGTTTAATTGTTCAATTATTATTGCAAAATTAAATATTAAATAATAAAAATAAAAATTAATTTTCCATATTAAAAAAAAAGAATAAATGAGCATTCAAATTCTCACCAAATATGAATAAGAGTAAATGTCTATAAATTGTGAACTCATTGAGTAGTGGTCACCTACCTCCGTCGTTACATATCTCAGCCAATTTCAGTGCATTGCCATTTTCCCTCCGGCAGCGAAACTATTTTTCCGGCGAAACATTCAAAAATGAAGGATAACAAACAGAACCCACTGAGCCTCTCGTCTCTCAACCACATCTCTCTCCTCTGCAAATCAGTGGAAGAATCGACGGCTTTTTACAGCAATGTTCTCGGGTTTCTTCCCGTTAGACGGCCTGAATCATTCAACTTTGATGGATCCTGGTAAAACAAAACAAAATCATAGACAGACCGCATGATGCATATTTGCTTAAATGTGTATCTTCCCCTTTTCGCAGGCTTTTCGGGCATGGATTTGGGATCCATTTGCTGCAGTCGGAGGATCCACAAAATATGTCCAAGAAAACAGTTATTAATCCCAAGGATAATCACATTTCCTTTCAGGTAAACCAGAAATAAATGTTGCTGACATGTTTGGTGTAATGGATAACTTTCTTTTGTTTTTTTTATAAGTAATTTTATGTGAATGTTGTCTTAGTGCGAGAGCATGGGGTTAGTGGAGAAGAAGCTGACAGAGTTGGGTATCGAATGGGTAACGCAGAGGGTTGAAGAAGGCGGGATTTTTGTGGACCAGTTGTTCTTTCATGACCCAGATGGGTTCATGATCGAGATCTGCAATTGCGACAACATTCCGGTTATACCGTTGACTGGTTCAGACAACAAGCCGCCGGTTATGTCTATAGCTGGAGAAATGGTCCGTTCATGCTCAAGATCTAATCTTCATCCTCCTCAACCACAGACCCATCTCCCTGTCGTCGCACCCTGAAATAAAACTCCCCAATTTTCGTCCTTTCTCAATTATTGTATTGTTACAAATCGTCTTGAGTCGAGTGGACAATGTCTTTATCTAAAAGTTATCGCCATTTGTGTAGTTATTGTATAGAGCTGGATGTATTGTTATATGTTGGACTACATCAGTACAATTAGAAATCCAACCCATTTCGGATAGAAATTCCCTGGCCAAGAGAATAATAATACAGAAGCTCAATTTTGAAATATCAATCCAGATACGAATCAAGTTACAGAGAAATTGAAATGATCAAATGGAGTTGATCGTGCAGAGAAGCATGAAAACAATAGTTACAACAAGGTCAGTGTATACAAAGATACACAAATTGAAACACAAGAGGTGAGACGACAGAATCTGTGAAAGGGCAGCCAAGATTGTTATTATGGTCTCAACTTTGATTGTATTATGATGTATCAAGATAAAGAAACTGTTATCATAGTGAATTGGACCTAGATTTGGTCCCATGATTTTCTTCCGAGGATTTGCTCAGTTTCCACGTAAAAAAGTTGTGTTGTTCTTAACCAAAATATACAAACTAAACTTACAAATTGGGGACTTTTAATAGTCTGAATCGCTGCTTATTTTGATTAATTGCCTCTTGATTATTGTCATCGTTGTCTGGTATTGGCGGGCCGCCTGCAATTAATTGTGAATCGAGATCGCCATTAATGGCTCCTACATGAGTGTGTTATTATTCTACTTCTGAATTTGTATAATGTTCCGATGGATAAGTTTGACGAATGAGTACAAATTTTGACAAGTATGTAAAAGAATCCATTGACTTTCATTTGGCCGGGCGGCGAGGGCGACCCACGTTGCCATTCCCAAAAGCCCCACAAAGGGAAACCTTGGAATGGGAGACGGTGCTCAATCGCCGCCGGGTATTTTCCACCGTGTCGAGGCTTAATATGGTGTTCTTGAACGTGCCCTTGAATCAAGAGAGCTCGTTGCGAGGGCTTTGTTTCTAGGCTTTGTTTTTGGGAGAATTACGCATAATACCACCGATTCTATGACGTTTGTAATTTTACTATTATTCATAATAGGTAAACGTGAATTAGAATTTTTTCCCAATCCACGATAGTCAAACGCGACTCGATTTAGGGTAAATAGAATTAAAAAAAACATATTTTGCACTGCTCGATTTAGCATAACGCAAGTTGCCAAAATATAAATATCCCATGTTTTCTTCTTTTAATCGCAAGTTGCCCTAATCTTTGCTCCCAATCGCAATTTCTTCTCTTAATCACGAGTCGTCATCTTTGCTCCCAATCGCTGTGGGTAAGAGCTGATTGAAGTATTCGTGCCTTTCATTTGAAATATTTCCTCCCAAGTACTTCTTCCGATCAAATACCCACTGAATCACTTTATCCTTGGTTGCTGCTGCCAAAGGTATGTTTTTCGTCCATATTTCGGGTTTTTATTTAAAGCAAACATTCGATTTATTTACGATAATTTGTTAGGATTTAATTATTAGTTACGATAGTATTTCTGACAATTTGATTATTTGTTATGATATTAGTTGTTGTGTTTTGTTTAGGTATAATTTTAGTTGGGGCGAATTGATTAGTTACGATATTAGTTGTTACAATTTGATTAATTACGATATTATTTGTGATAATTTGATTAGTTACGATATTATTTGTTATTTGTTATGTTAGTTGTGGTGATTTGTTATTATGTTAGTTGATTTTATTTGTGACCATTTCATTTAATTTTACTTGGGACGAATTGATTAGTTACGATAGTAGTTGTAAAAATTTGATTAGTTACAATTTTAGTTGTGTTGATTTGATTACTTGTTGATATTTGTTGTGGTGATTTGATTATGTATGATTTTAGTTTCGACCAATTGATTAGTTATGATATTAATTGTGAAAATTTGATTTGTTACGATATTAGTTACGGTTATTTGATTATTTGTTGATATTAGTTGTGGTGATTTGTTTAGATATGATTTTAGTTGAGATCAATTGATTATTTATGTTGATTATTTATTATGATATTAGTTGTGGTTATTTGTTTATGTATGATTTTTGTTGGGACGAATTGATTAGTTGAGATATTAGTTGTTACAAATTCATTAGTTACGATATTATTTGTGACAATTTGATTATTTATTATGATATTAGTTGTCGTGTTTTGTTTAGGTATAATTTTAGTTGGGGCGAATTGATTAGTTACGATATTAGTTGTTACAATTTGACTAATTACGATATTATTTGTGATGATTTGATTAGTTACGATATTATTTGTTATTTGTTATTTGTTATGTTAGTTGTTGTGATTTGAGTATTTGTTATTAGGTTTGTTGATTTTATTTGTGACCATTTCATTTTATTTTATTTGGGACGAATTGATTAATTACAATATTAGTTGTGACAATTTTATTAGTTACAATTTTAGTTGTGGTGATTTGATTATGTTTGATTTTAGTTTGGACGAATTGATTAGTTATGATATTAATTGTGCAAATTTGATTTGTTACAATATTAGTTGCAGTGATTTGATTATTTGTTGATATTAGTTGTTGTGATTTGTTTAGGTATGATTTTAGTTGAGACTAATTGATTATTTATGTTGATTATGAATTGATTATTTGTTATGATGATAGTTATGATTTTAGTTGGGACGAATTAATTAGTAAAAATCTTAGTTGTGACGAATTGATGTCCTTTCATTTATCTTTTTTATGTTTTTGTGATATTATCAATTTTGTATAGTTTTATAATGACATACCATACCCAACAACCCGTCGATCCGAGTGTGTTGACCCTTCAAGAGAGATATTTAAGTCATCGCATTTTATGCGGTAATGAAACTGTCCGGTACATAATATTCAAGGATTGGGATGGAACCATAAGAGATTTACGGGTTACACGTAATGTTGCTCAAGTTCTAGATGGCTGGGGCTTTTACGGTGTATTTAAGACATCAATGTTACAATTGAACCAAAATTTATTGACTGCATTGATTGAGCGATGGCGCCCAGAAACGCATACTTTTTTCCTACCTTCTGATGAAGTAAATTTCATGTTTGTTTTGTGATGGGGCTACCCATCGATGATACTCCCATTGTCAGTCGTAGACGGGTTAGGATAGAATCTGAATGGTTGCGATTCATGAGGGATAGATTTGGTTGGACAGCGACTTCAGAAGACATAAAGGGGATATGCTTTATCTTAGGTAGTTTAGGCGATTACGTTGTTGAAGCTACAAATGCAATGAATATGGATTCTACCGACTATGAAGTCTTGCGGTAAAGTTCATAGTATATTTACGAATATGATTTATTAGGTTTGAATAATAAATTATTTGCCGCAGTTGTGCTCGTGCGATTATCGCGTTACTAGTATGCGGAGTCTTATTTCCAGATACGCATGGAGATCAGGGTAAATTAATGTTATTAGATCTATTAGCGGATGATGATAAAATCCCCCAATTAAGATGGAGATCAATTGTGTTAGCATATTTGTATCGATGTTTAAAGGTGCGATGAGACGTCGATCGCTTGGAGGCCCGATGCGTCAAGTTATGGTATTTGAAGTTATTTATTTTTGGGTTGCCTCTGATATGCACAGATTACATTTGTTAAGTGAATAGATTTAATTGTTTTGCTATAGTTTTCATTGTTTTGCGCATATTACAGTTTCACAGCTGTGTTACCTGTAATTTAATTGTTTTGATATAGATTTGGGTTTATAGTCGAATACCTAACACATGTCCTAAAGAATGACATAGATTTCTTAACGACGATTATGAGCGGACATGTAGGATGGTGTTTGGCTATAGGTGCAAAACAATTTATTTCCTTTGGAAATATTGGTTTATATAGCATATTGGTAATTTAATGTCAGACGTGCGTGTGGCACCGGTGGACATCTCGGGCAACATGGCTTCGACAGTAGTAGAAGAGGTTGATTTTGTGTAAAAAGTTTCGTTTTTAAAGAATTTTTTGAATTTAATGGAGTTTTTTGAGTGTTAGTTAATAATTTTTTGATAATAAAAATTAAATAAGCTAAGTTTAATTAAAACATTCGGATAACAAATAAATACAATAAATTCAACAATAATTTAATGACTTAATCTAATTAAATTTTAGTAATCTTTATTGTTATTGTCTATTTTTAGGGGGTACCAACAGTCGTCCGGTTCGTTCCACAAACGAACTCGGTTCTGATTTATTTTAGATGTGGAAGACGATCAAAAGCTGGAAATAAAATAAGTGCACGGCGATATATAGTGGAAACCCCAGGAATTGGGGTGAAAACCACTCGACTAAGAGCAGATTATGCTCTTAGCCTGTTCACTAAAGAAATAACTCATAGTCAATACAAGAGAGGCTAATGAAAATGACAAGGTAAAGAAAGCGGTAAGAATTCCGGCAGGGTAATAGCCTGTTCTTCCGCGTCCAAAGGGTTCTGCTATTTCCGTCGTCTTGCCCTGTATTTATAGAGTTCACAGCGTGTGTAAATCACGCTCCGTAACCGCCTCTGACAAGTTTGTTAGAGGTTGTTATCGCGGGATATAAAACGAGGTTGGGACTGAGGCGTGGCCTGCGTGATCGGGCCCGAAGCGTGGTAAACGTGGGAAGGCCCGAAGCGTGGTAAACGTGAGTTGTAACCGCTCGGACCGAACCCAGGTGCCAGCTGGCAGAAAACGCTTTATTTTGTCAAGGTCAGCTTCGGTCCTCCAGTTGAACATCGGGCCGCTCTTCATTAGAGGTATAAATGGGCTATAGGGATTCATTTTCGCCATTTGAATTGGCCCAATCGTTGCTGGGTCTTACCCATCACAAGGTACCCGGTCCTAGAGTTCTCATCAATAGCCCCTCGGGCTTGATTGCCAATCGCAGAGGTGATACAAGGCCGATCACATGATGTTTGCACATTCATGAGAACAAGGGACCGTACCTGTAGGTAGTGAGAGTCCAGGGGACCGAAGTTTGCCTTAGTGTATGGATCGATCACGCTTAAGAGCTAACAACGTATATTTAAATTATACTTTTATTTTTGTTATTCTTTAAATATTAATTCCCAACCCGCGCCTCTTCACCTTCGATAGTCCAAGAGGCGTGATGAGTGCGCTCCGTACTGTCACAGTCTTGGGCGGTATTACGTGGCGGCACGTCATTGGCTGGGAGATTAATATTTAAATCGGGATTTAGGGCACTGTTTCTCCTCACCGTCATTATCGCGAAGGAGAAATCGCAGCGAGTTCTTGTGCCCTTAATCGATCTTTCGTCAACCCTCTTCCAATCCGCTTTTTCTAAGGTATATTTTCATAGCTCCTCATAAAATGCGTTATCCTTCTATGTCTGAGTTGGACATCGAGGAGTTTAGGTCTAAGTTTTCAATCCCGGCACATTACTCTATTTGGAAGGGACGGGAAGACATTCCCTGTTTCCTTCCAGCGGAGATGAATGTGCCTGCGTCTGCTATTCCGGTTAGCTACGCCTCTTTAAAGTGCGGGCTTCGTTTTCAGCTACATCAATTTGTAGCGGCCGTGCTTAAAGAAATCCACTGCCCCACTTTTGCGTTATTCCCGGACAGTTATTTTTATATTGTAGCGTTCATTTTTTATTGTCACCAACAGAATCGGGCCCCAACCTTAGAACACTTCTTTAACTTGTTCTTGGTTGGGTCCCGAAAAGGGAAGGGTATGTTGGGGTGTCGTAAGTTGTATTACATAGCGGTGCGCACCAAAGAGTGTGCAATCGTAGATAAAGAGAAGTCTCTTCATGCGTGGGAGGCTTGTTATGTGTGGATGACAGTTCCGAAAGAGGATCTGTTGAAGGTATGGCCATGCATAACTCACCCACGCATAGGTCAGTTGGACCGAAGCAGGTTCAACCCTTCCCGCACGGACACCGCAAATACACTTGCGATGTTCCCCCCTCCCGAAGCACGCCTTAAGCGAATAGATCTGCTTCGGGAGAGAAGGTTAATAGAGATGGGTGTTGCGGGTAGGACCGGAGCCCCAGCCCCGAAGGGGGTTTTCTCTTCTAGTTCAGATTCAGATCCATCAGAAGGATAGGGTATGAAATAGTGTTTACATTTTAATCTTTCCTGATCCTTATGTATTTGTTTTGCATATTCAACTGAGACGATGCCGAGCGCACATTTTAAACGTATGGCAGCTACTTCGGTCCGTCATTCTGAGGGACAAAGGGAAGCATCGGGCAGCGCTGAAGCAAGTGAATCAGCAACGAGGGGCACGGTGGTCCCTTCGGGGTCAGGGAACCCCCCGATCCAAACAACTAGCGCGGGCACGTTGACCCTTCGCTGCACCGGGCAGTCTTCAAGGGGAGAAGGGCTAGCGTTCCGGGTATTTGAAGTGGTGGAGGAGGTGATAAAGGCTCGGATTCGTTCTTTGAGCTTATCCAGCCTCTATCAAATTGGTAACACTTCTTTTATTAACACTGAGACTATTACTTTGTTGCTGCAGGGAGCCGTTCCCGTGGAGAAGGTTCTCCCCGGCCCTCAGCTTAAGCGAACGTCTCCCTGCCGTCGGTCCCCTTAGGAAAAGGGAAGAGGGTGACCGAAGTGGAAGCCCCGCATGAGCCGAAGAGGCTGAAGAAGGGGGGCCGCACTCCGGTCCCCAATAAGGGGATCGTTTTGAAGGAACATGGGCAGGGCCCGAAGACAAACTCCGATTGGGGAGTTGCCCTGGACCTGTTGGACAGGTTCAGCAAGGGGAGGAAGTTATCCTCCTGGCGGAGTGCCTTTGAGAAGGACTTCCGCCTTTTTGGGGAGCAGAACCCAGATAACGTCCAAGCGGATGTATCTGGGGAAGATATTATGGAAAGCTTCCTCGACCTCACATCTAAGGTAACTTTGGCTTAACTTGGAGGCCCGAAGCTTCATTTTTAACAATGTGTGGTCTTTTGCAGATGTTGAGGAAAGCTTTTACAACTGCTATTACCATGGATAAATACCAAGGTGATGGCGTTGTGTCCCAAAAAGTCCAAGACCAACTTGACCTTGCGAAAAGGCAAGTTGAGATCAAGCATGGGGAATTGGTCACGGTACGGGAGGACCGGGACCGATTGGACAATGAGCTGCTAAGAGCAGGGACGGAGGTCTCCTTCTTAGCAGATAAAGTCGCTGAGCTGGAGAAGGTGGGGGAAGCAGCTCAGGGGCGGATAGATGACCTCGAGGCCAAGCTGAGGGCCAAAGATAACGAAATCAACAAAGTCCAAGGTCGGGCCAAGGAGAAGAGGAACAAGCTGAACGAGCTTCTCCTTCGGGCCCAGGAAGAAAAGACGACCTTGGAGGAAGAATTGATGAGGGCCCGCACTTCGACCGAAGGTTCGGTCCGGGAAACAGTTCTGGGGTTTGCCCAGTCCCCTTTGTTATTCGCTTTGGCGGATAACATACACGGGGTTTATACTGCGAAGTATTTGGATAACATGCGAGCAAGTTATTCAGCAGTTTGGGCTTTCCCCTTCGGACGAGCGATGAAAGGCGATCGAGCCACTGGAGAAGGATGGCAAGTTTCAAGTCATTCCGACTTTGGAAGAGCCTGTGCTGGAGGAGGACCCTTTCTTATATCTCTTTGAAGAGATGGAGAAAGCGGTCAACAAGAAGGTGGCCGATCAAGAGGAAGAGTTGAAGCGGCTCGCCAACCGGACCGAACCCCAGTAGCCCAAAGCAGAAGACAAAGAAGAAGGGCAGATTAGTTAGATCTTAGATATCACTTTGTATCTGCCGTTCTTTTTTGTTTAATATAAGATTTTCCTCCCTTTTTCTTCAGCTTTAGTTGTTTTGATTACCAGAGTGAACTGATATAACTAACTTCAGAATAAACTAATAAGTTTTATCTTAACGAAGTAGTTTATCTTAACTTCAGAATAAACTAACAAGTATAAGATCGGGGACACTCACAGGGTGTCAACCATCGGTCCCAGACGTTATATTTAGTTTATTTACGTCACTTTTGATTGGATCAGTCGTTTTAAATGGTGTATGGGTCACTCTTATTCCGTCCTTGGAATCATTACTCAATTGAATATGCGTAGTCTGCGTTAATTATGAGTTTTTACGGGCTTTCGCCGAACCTTGGTTCTATTAAAGTCCCTTAGGTTTCGCTGCCTAAGCTTGGCTCATAATACGTCTTATGTTAGGACCGATCTTATGTTTCGATATGCTGACTATCATTCCTTTCGTTGTAGCAGATTTCATAGGTAAAAAAGGCCATCCCTAAAGACTGAATGCCGTTGAATGGAATGTCTTAGTTTGTAATGAGTTCTGGGAGAATCACGACTCATCCATGGGGCTAGGCAAGTGCAGGAGCATCTGACTCGTCAGAGCGGTCACTACAACTTGGGAACCTTGCGGACAAGAAGCTTCGGTCACCAGTCCAGATTCGTCCTAAACTTATCCAACTCCAAGATCGGTTCATCATTCTATTAGAAATAGTTAACTCTTGTACTTACTTGTTTGCTACTTACGTTTAATGGAATGTTTTTTTATTGAGTCAAACACATTAATCGAAAATTCATAAGAAGTATCGCCTTAAATTCATGACATTCCAAGTTCGGGGGACCTCAATACCATCCAATGTTTCAAGTTTATACGCACCTGACTCCAATTTTGCCGATATACGATACGGTCCCTCCCAATTTCTGTCCAGCTTTCCAACATTCCTCTGCACCTTAATGCTTCTGAGGACGAGATCGCCTTCAAAGAATTCCCTTGGGAGGACTCGTTTGTTATGGGCCCGTTCCATATTCCGCTGATAAGCACGCATCCGTGCATAAACTGCATCTCTTTTTTCTTCGATCATCTCGAGGTCCAATAATCTCCTTTCACCGTTCATATGCTCATCGTATTGAGATATCGAGGTGATCGGATGGCAACCTCCACCGGGCTAACAGCTTCGATCCCATACACCAATGAGAAAGGTGATTCCTGGGTCGTTGAGCGTATGCCCATAGGACCTCATAGATGTGTTCAGGCCATTTACCCCCGAAATCTTCCAACTTGGTTTTCAATCCTTTCAGGATAACCTTGTTAGATACATCCGTAAGTCCATTGGCCTGGGGGTGGGCTACTGATGAGAAATACTGGATGATGCCCAACTTGATGCATAAGTCTCGTATGCTCTTTCCGCGGAACTGAGTCCCATTGTCAGATACGAGCTCTCGGGGAACCCCGAAGCGACTCACAATATTTCGCCATATGAAGTGATTGACCACTTTTTCTGAGATAATGGCTACGGCTTCTGCTTCGATCCACTTCGAATAATACTCCACCGCTACGATACAAAATTTTCTTGCCCTATGGACCGAGGAAAAGGTATGAGGATATCAATCCCCCATCTGTCAAATGGACAAGACAATGGGGTAATCGATAGTGGAGCCCCAGGCAATTGCGGGAGTGGAGCGTGGTATTGACATATGGCGCAACGCTTAGTGTACTGCTTAGCATCAGCGAGCAATGTTGGCCAAAAATACCCGGCTCTAATAATGCGGTGGTATAAAGATCGGGCCCCTGAATGAATGCCGCATATCCCTTCATGAACATAAATCATGACGGCTTCTGCCTCAATAGGAGATAAACATCGCAAAAGCGGGCCCTCAAAACTCTTTTTAAACAAGCGTCCGTCGATTAAGGCGAATCTCTTAGCCCAGACCTCTATTTTCCTGGCTTCAGACTTATCTTCAGGGAGATATCCGTTTGAGAGATATTTAATAAAGGAGTCCATCCAATTGGGTTCTCCCGGAGATTGAGTAGCGTCAATATTCAAGCCCTGGAGTTCATGGCATAGAGCCCCGATCTCTTCAATAGATTGTTCGGTCACTGGAATCTCGACCGAAGGTCGGTCCTGAACGTGGACCGAAATAGTGCTCGGCTCTATGTCGGGTATGCCCGAAGCCAATCTGGCGAGTGCATCAGCAACCTTGTTTTGTTCTCGTGGCAGATGGTCCAGGGAGAACTCATTGAACTTCTTGGATAACTCCAGAACTTTGGCGCAATACAACCTCATCATCAGATCGTGAGTCTCAAATCTCCTTGCGAATTGTTCCACTACTAACTTCGAGTCTGAGAACATTCGCACTCTGCTAACTCCCATTTTTCGAGCCAAGGTCATTCCTGACAATACTGCCTCATATTCTACCACATTATTTGTTCCAACAAAGGAAAACTTGACTGCGGAATGAATAAGATCACCTTGTACCGTTGTCAGAGTAATGCTCGCTCCTCTTCCCCCGAAGGTTGATCCATCTACATGGATCGTCCATCGATCATCCTCCTGGTTGAGATAAATGGCCGACCGGGTCATTTCAACCACAAAGTCGGCTAGAAACTGAGCTTTGATCGCCCTTCGGGGCAGGAATTCCAGATACATAGCGCTGAGTTTGATAGCCCATTTTGCCAATATTTCATTCAAGTCCTTCTGTTTAAGGATTATCTTCAGAGGCTGATCCGTATAAACATAGACCGTTCGGCCTTCGAAATAATGCATCAACTTAGATACAGCTTTCTTCAAAGCTAGCATGAATTTCTCCAAGGTGGAATACTTGGACTCAGCAGATACTAGAGAATGACTTACATAATAAACAGGTCTATGAATGTCATCTCGTATGGTCACCAGAGCTGCGCTGACGGCAACTTCGGACACCGCAAGATATAACCCCAAAGGTTCATCACAAGTTGGACTTACCATCACCGGAGGAGTGCTTAAATAAGTCTTGAGCTCAGAGAAGGCACAATCGCATTCTTCCGTCCAATCCATATGGCTTGCTTTTCTTAGCACTCTGAAAAANGTCTTCAGATCGGTCCTTGGATGGCTCTCCAAGGGTAACGGGGAATGACATCTTACCACACGGAATAACACTTCTTTGGTCAAACGACCAAAGAGTTATGTTGGCGATCAACAGATCGTGAGCAGCTGCTCCCAACATTTCAGCGACCTCGCGCTTCATCAGATTGCACGAGGCCCCAGTGTCCACCAAGATTCTGTGGACACGGCGATTCCCGATGACCCCTGTAATGGTGAGGGGGTCGTCACAAGGATCAATGATCCCTTCCCGATCATCCGGGGTGAAAGTGATGTCCTCTCTGAAGAAGTAGGACCGATCCATGGGATCATATTTTACCAGCGCCACAGATTCGGAGCTCTCAGCAGATTCTCCGCGCGCTGTTCTCTTTCGGTCCCGGACCGATTCATTTATTCTCAATCCACCGGAGATAACATAAATATCTCCGGCCACTTCTCTAGGTGCCGCCTCATTTTGAGGAGGTTGGGCACCAGTTTCAGCAGGTGGGGGAGCAGCCTGCTCCTATCTCCCACCCTCATTCTGCGGGGCTCTGCCGCCACAGCCCCGCCATCTTCTTCTTCGGCCCTGACCACGGTTCTCGCGACCGTGTTGGCCTCTTTCTTGCTCTGGCGGAGGAGACCTTCGGTCCTCCGTCCGATCGTTGTAGTTTCGGGGTTGTCCCCGATTGTCTCTTCCCCGCTGCCTGTGACGATTGTCACCTTGACGGCCCCTTCGGGGGGATTCCGCTCGCTTGCCCTTCTAACCATTCCGGTCGGGCTTCTCTTTACTCATTGCCTCTACTGTCTCGTTCAACAGCGGGCACTTCAAGGTCGGGTGATCGCGATTATGATGAAGCTCGCAATACACCCGATTGTCCTCTTGCTTCGGGGGGACGTCTTTTTCACTCACAGCCGCAACTTCTCGCGACTGTTTCTTAGGGTATGAAACCCTATGATCACCTGCGGGCTCAGAATTCCCGCTAGGCTTCCGATAACCAAACCCCAGCGCTTCATCTACCTTAATATACTTGTTGATTTTCTGAAGAAGTTTTCCCAATGTAGATGGTGGACTCTTTACCAAACTGGCCGAAAGACCGCACGGTCCTAAGACCTGCTGTAGAATATCGATTTTATCCCGGATCTCGAGTATGATGCCCCGGGTGGTCCTGTTGAATTTCTCCATAAAGGACCGAAGACTCATTTTCGCTGGATATATTTTAGCTGATATAGTTCCTGCCTACTTCGAGGCGGTCCTACATTTGGAGCGAATTGCTCTGAGAAAGCCAAAATAAACCCGCCATACGACTGTATGGATCGGGCCAGCAGATTTTTGAACCATGTTCAGGCATCGCCTTGTAATCCTGCCGCGAAGATGCGGCAATTTAATGAATGAGAGGCCCGAACCGTTCCCATTCGTAACTCGAAATCAGCGACATGATCGATCCGATCACCATCGCCACGAAACGTTGGCAACCCCTCGGGGTTGCGATAATGCCGATCTGGGACTGCTGCCCAGATTTCCTCAGAAAAGGGGAGCATCAAATCTCCCAAGGCGGCTGATACGCCTTCAGATTGCTGGGATGACGTTTGAACAGCATGTAAATTATGCCACCAATCGTCATCCTTACTTCGCCTGATAGGAGCCTCCATGGCCCTGTCAAATAAACCAGGATTGCGTCCCAGATTCGGTTCGCAATCCTTCAATGCACGCATATTCTCCAACTCCCTGGTGAGCTCATCTATTCGTCGATGCATCTGCTCCTGGTCATTTCCAGAAGCGGGAGTTAGAGCTCTGGCCGGAGGGGGAGGAGTAGATCGATATCTTGGCCTCCTCGTTGTGACGCCACGCCTGATGATTTCTTCATCATCAGTACTGCGCTCGTCAGGATCACTCTCGTATCCTCTACTTCTGGGAACAGGGCTGGATACAGCCGGTGGTTCTGTTCCACTTTTCTCCGACGTAATTTCCAGTACCACCTTCCTAACGACATCTTTCAAATCCTGTAATGTGAATGTTGGTGCTGGAAGACTGTCGGGAAGCAGGTTACTATTATTCGTCGGAGTTCCAATCGCCATGCCTTTGATTATCCTATCTCTGGTAGAAAACTCAAATGGGATTAGAGAATCGTCCCAACGGACGGCGCCAAACTGTTATTGTCCCTTTTTAGGGGGTACCAACAGTCGTCCGGTTCGTTCCACAAACGAACTCGGTTCTGATTTATTTTTGATGTGGAAGACGATCAAAAGCTGGAAATAAAATAAGTGCACGGCGATATATAGTGGAAACCCCAGGAATTGGGGTGAAAACCACTCGACTAAGAGCAGATTATGCTCTTAGCTTGTTCACTAAAGAAATAACTCATAGTCAATACAAGAGAGGCTAATGAAAATGACAAGGTAAAGAAAGCGGTAAGAATTCCGGCAGGGTAATAGCCTGTTCTTCCGCGTCCAAAGGGTCCTGCTATTTCCGTCGTCTTGCCCTGTATTTATAGAGTTCACAGCGTGTGTAAATCACGCTCCGTAACCGCCTCTGACAAGTTTGTTAGAGGTTGTTATCGCGGGATATAAAACGAGGTTGGGACTGAGGCGTGGCCTGCGTGATCGGGCCCGAAGCGTGGTAAACGTGGGAAGGCCCAAAGCGTGGTAAACGTGAGTTGTAGCCGTTCTGTAATCGCTCGGACCGAACCCAGGTGCCAGCTGGCAGAAAACGCTTTATTTCGTTAAGGTCAGCTTCAGTCCTCTCGTTGAACATTGGGCCGCTCTTCCTTAGAGGTGTAGGTGGGCTGCAGGGATTCATTTTCGCCATTTGAATTGGCCCAATCGTTGTTGGGCCTTACCCATCACAAGGTACCCAATCCTAGAGTTCACATCATTTATAAAACAACAATAAATAAATATCAAAAGTCTAATAATAAATAAAACAACAATCAATCATCATTTTGTGTGTCCATCTCATTCGGTATCCTAGTTGTATGGGGGTGCCCCCCAACACATGATTTCTTCAGGCAATTTTTATCGTGCAGGCACAGACCACTCACTCTTGGGTCCCAATGACATAAGATGTAGATCTGCATACTTTTCTACAAGAGTTGCAAAGTTGGGATCCCAATAATGAGTTTTATCGTCTGTACATGGTTTATACTAGCACATCGTAGAGCATGCGCACATGGAAGCAAATGCACAATCCATCTATCACAAGAGCAAGTCTTTCTAACCAAGTTGAGTGTTTTACGTGTACTTGGACCACGCCCACATTTTATGCGTTGCACTTCTCCGACTTGTCTATCCGGGTCACAGTAGTGCATCTCATGAGTCGACTTTCATTCGTTGTTTTTAATACCACGTATGCGTTGCTTGGGTGAATGTCTGAAAAAGATAAAACACAATGAAACAATGTTTTAATTCATAAAATCATCATTAATGTTAACCTGCATATTCCGTGTCATGATGGCAAGTTCATTGCGTCGTTTTATGAACAACTTATGTGTGCTGTAGAATGTTAAGTCCACCAAACTAGAAATCGGATAACGGCGGACATCTTTTATCATTCTGTTTTCGCATTCGACTTGGTTAGTTGTTAATGTACCATGTCGTTGTCCACCATTGAAAGCAAGTGCTCATTTGTGCAAATTGTTCTCCATCTCCAGTCGAGTAAGCCATATGTATGCACAACTACATTTTTCTCTGATTTCTTCCATTAGTGATTTCCATTTTTATTCTAATGGGGTTACCCTAGCACGGTAAGCAAGCTTCTTCACCTGACGATTTTTTATATGCATATTCAAATTCGATATAACGTGTCTCAAACACCATCGGTGATGTAACCGACCAGTCTGAAATGCTTCTAACGGCTCAACCACCCCTGTAATACCAAACGTCTATCTGACACTATACAAGTCGACTTACCCAGAATAATATGATTGTCCAGCAACTCAATGAACCAACAATAAGAATCTTTGCTTTCCTGATCAACAAGAACATACATCAAGAGAATAACATGACCTCCAAAATACTTGCAAAATAGCAATCAAGAGTTTGTGGTTGTACCGTGCATAAAGGTGTGTAGCATCAATCGAGATAACGAGAATACAATGTTCATTAGCGTCTACACAAGGTCGAAAAGACCAATATACATAATGAATCACCTTATTGTTGGGACCCTTGTCAGTGTCGTAAAGACTCCATGCAACTGCGGTACCGGGATTACTCATCTGTATAGCTACCAAATATGTCAGAAGTCTCTCCATAGATGATTCCCAAGAACCATGCACTAACTCAAATGCACGTTGGACACCATACCAAACTTTATCATAGCTAACATTGAATCAATATCTATCATGCATTTGTTTATGCAACTTGAACTTTCAATCCTGTAAAAAAATGAAATTAGAACTCCTATAGCATGATTGTAACTGCAAATAGTATAATACATACCACATTTTTTGTTCCATATGTATTCTACCATATCACGAAAGATAAAATTCATTGTCATATTACGGTGCATACCACTCACATTACTCGCACCACAAGAATTATGAATATAACCTCTCGAAAATTGTCAGACCTTATCTCTAGTATCATACCTTACTCGAAGATGAAATACACAGTTTGTTTGATCCTTCAAAAAACACTCAAGCATCCAGTACTGTAGTGTACTATCTATAACCTTAAATTGATAACGGCGGACGATATGAAAGTGGCAAACAACGAACTGAACATCTGATTTATCTTTGAAACCCATCCCGACAACCATATTAGGATTGCATAGGTTGTATGAAGAATAAACTCGATGAGGTTTTGCATATGCAAAGTCATCAGCTACCACATCGTCTCCTAAACAATAAGTACTTGAAGGAATGTTGGGAGAAACTCCCGACAATAGGTGCGCTAGCCTAGAAGCATCGACAACAATGTGAGGCAATGGATCATCCTCCATTCTACTGTCAGCTCGAGGCAGCGGAGGTTCAGTTTCATATTCATCCATATCTGAATCAATTAGGGGGGCATCGTCATGATATTCAACATTTGTGTTGAATTATGGTTGCATACCTACTATAAATAAATATTGTATACTAAAAGTGTAATGAATAATAATGTAACATTTTAGTATAAAAACATGAATTCCCTTGACTCAACAATAACTCCATAAAAGAAGACGACTCTGCCATTTGGGACGGATCATAATTCTGATACATGTTAAAATTCTCAAACGGATCCATAACCTTGAAGTAAAAAAATAAATATATCAATACGAAACATCTAGTCACAAATAATATAGTAACTAATCAATTCGTCACAAATAATATCGTAAAAAATCAATTCTTCACAGTTAATATCACAACTAATCAAAGTATAACGACTAATTTCGTAAACAACCAATTAGTCACAAACAATATAATAATTAATCTATTACAATAATATCGTAACTAATCAATTATTCACAACTAATATCGTAACGACTAATATCACAACGGGATGAAGATCTTTTGATTTGATTACCAACAAAAATATGACAACAGCGGAAGAAGGAATGCCAGGAGAGGAAAAAATTAGGGCAAAACGCGAGAGGGAGAAGAAAAGATTGGTCTGTTAAATAAGACGCAATTCGCGTTAGGCTAAATCGAGCGAACTAAACGCGGTCAATTTACACTAAATCGAGCAGTGCAAAATATGTTTTTTTTATTCTATTTACCCTAAATAGAGTTGCATTTGGCTATCGCGAATTGGGGAAAAATTCCAATTCGCGTTTGCCTATCACGAATGGTGGTAAAATTACAAATGCCCTCAGAATCGGTGGTATTATGCGCAATTCTCCTTTGTTTTTGTTGGTATTTCTATAACCTAAATCTCCTATAATGGGTAAAATTTGGGAAAAGAGATCACGGTAAAACACCTTATATTTGAGGTATAGTGTATGTCTCCTACAATCATGCCCACCCACCAATGCATTTAGCAATCACTCAATCTTCATTTTTAAAAATATATTTCTTGAACTAAATAGTAATACATCATTTTTATTAGGTAAGCCACCCAACATATTTGTATCAATACCTAAGACTTTGAGAGTTCAACAACTCCATCAGTAACGCTTGTACCCAACCCTCCAAGATCATAGTTCATCAAGTTACTTTGTCAACCAAACTATAACATGCTTCTATCCTAATTTAACTACAGTGAACAAACTTGTGAACTTTCTCAAAAGCAAAGTTTTGGTCTCCAAGGACAACCTAGTCCTTGGGATGGACTCCTAATCCTCATAAGCTTTTCACACACTTCATTGCATAAAAGTGAAGCTCACACTTCCAGTACTCTGATTTGTCGTTTGATAGTCCATACTCGGATCTGTTTCTGACCAATCAATTTTACTATTATTGAAAAACCTCATCGCTTGATTTTCCCAAAGGCTTCTCTGATAGATCCACCTTAACCTAGTGTTCCACTCCTACTCATCGATGTCGATTTTATCGCATCTTCACTATTATGTTCAAATAGAAGTTTTACATTTTTAGTTCCCTTTGCTTTTTTGACAAATATATGACTTAACGTGTCTCTTGTGTAGTAATCCTTGGTAATCCGCCATGGTGTTGACCCTACGTACACACTTCAATATTTAACTCTCATGTTCACGATCACTGATCCCTTGGATACTGTGACACCTCTACTCTAAAAATTTGTTTTGTACCCCTTCGCATCAAGGTGACAGATTGAAATCAAATTTTTCTTTAGATAAAGAATATACATTACATTTTCTAACATCAATCTATGATCGTTACTATATTTCAATGACATGTAATTTCCAATGTATTGTCGTTCGTCAAGTAGACAATTCCATGATTTCAAATCTCAAATTAACGAGCACTCCTTTATCGGATGAGACATGAAAAGATGCTCCCGGGTTAATAACCATGACTCGTTCGAACTCTCAATGCAAACAGCTATTACATTGTCAAACTCACCAACTAATGTTGATGCTTTCTTTCTTTTCTCCTTAAACTCTAGCTTCGTGTATCTATGTGAGTGCTTTCATTCGCCATGTGAGTTAGACTTCACATGAATTTTTACATTTGACCGACCATCTATGTCATCATCGTCGTTACTTCCCCCTTACCTCATCGGTTATTATAACGATCCTATTGTACTACCAAGGTAGTAGGATCATAGTACACCCGATGGGACCTATGTACTTCCTCAATGATCAATAGATCTCACACATCATTAAAATTTTAACTTGTCAAGTTGCCTAATAATTATGTTGGACATGGTCCCTTAACTATGCAATAATGTTCCCAGTAAAATGACCATTCATGATCCTTTATTTTATGCTCCATAGATGCAAGGTGTTCAACATGATAATTTAAATCGTTCAAGCAAAACTTAACAATCTTCAATCATCTTCAAAGTGTGCAGTTTTTTCGTAAGATGCACTAAATTTATTGATGTAGGTACTTATCCTCAATTGCCTTTATCATCCCACAAGTAATAGTTTCATCAAAACATTGAAGCCAACACTTGTCGTTAAAATGCCCACTATGAATCGGAGACACTTTTGGTCGATCCTCAACCAATCGACATCGAATATCTAGTTCGATTTATCCCGATTTAGAGCCGAGCACAGATCATACCGTCTTAGAATTCTTTCAATCCACATCTTCCAACAACAATAGTTGTCACCGTCGAATATGTTGACCAACCAAATCGATTCTTCCGAAGTGCAATTGTTTTCCTCATCGATCATACCCACCGACCAAACTCTTCGACAATCACTCGGCTTTGATTTCAAAGATCGGGTCAATAATATGTGCATCCCTATCAATCCATATAAGTCTTGTCTATGGAAAGAGATTGCTGATCTATGCTTACTCCATTAAAAAACTCATGGATATTTAAAAATTAAAATCCTTGTGCGATCCCCATAACTAGGGTAAGTTTACATTCCTTTGAAGGCTTTTCAATTGGGAACTTCTATGTATATTTTTTGCACTTAGTTCCAAAATTGATCTACATTATGCATATATTTAAGGAAGCTTATTTTTTTCTTGAAAATTGGTAATTTTGTTGATTGAATGTGTGCTCAATGAAGAGTTATAAACAATATATGAACGCAATAAAGGAAACGCAAACCTGTTCCCGGATCACATATTAAAAGATAGATTGGGATATAGCAGCAAACCTTTGAGTTTTCCTCCTAGTGAACCTGATGTTGGGAATTGAACATGTGTGCGAACAATCTTGATAGATTAAGTAGAACCCGAGAATTAAAGCAAAGAGAAAACAACGACATAAGAAATTAACGTAGAAACCCGGAAAGGGAAAAAACCACGTGACCGGTGGAAACGGCCAAATTCACTATCACTTGAGAAGATTACAACACACACACACGAAGAGGAAAACTCGGAATACAAGAGTATTGAAGTCCATAACAATGAACCCTAAAACCCCTTTATCTACATGAGGTGGTTGAGATATTAAGTTAGCAAACAAATATTCCTAATATTTGATCATATCTCCATATATGATTATCCATAATCAAATCATATATATGCGTCCATATATACTGATTTGATATGATATAATTTCCTTCAATATCTCTTTCCATAACTGCCGATATCTTTGATTAATGAGCCCCACCATATCTCAGTTCGGTTCTCGACCGATTGCCTCCATCTCATATCTTCGAGTCACGTGCCATCGGTCCTCTACCGATTGCTTCGGTCCTCTTTGTTACATTCGGTATTGCGTACTTCGGTCCTCGACCGATCGGTACCAATACCGATCATCCCGTCTTCCATGTGTGCCCCAATCTACCACATTGTCGATTGTCATCCAAGTGTCACCGATCGATACCAATACCGATCTCCACACTTGACAATCCCCACTTGGAGATCGATAATGCATCTTCTCTTGATAGTTCCCCCTCACCAACTCACTTGGGGAGACCAAGTAGAGCTACACACAGCTCTAGCTTTGATCTCACTTGGTGAGATCAAGTACAGCCACAGTGACTCCCTTCGTCAAAATATCTGCCGGATTTTCAGTACCTTTGATCTTCATCAATTGAAGCGCATTTCTCTTGAGAAAATCCCTAATATAGTGATACTTCAACTCAATGTGCTTCGTCCTAGCATGAAATATCGGGTTCTTCGCCAAACAAATGGCACTCTGACTGTCACTGTACAAAGTCCGCAGATCGGTCCCTTTACCGATCTCCATCAGGAAATTCTGGAGCCACACCATCTCCTTTCCTGCTTCCGAAATCGCAACATACTCTGCCTCAGTGGAGGAAAGTGAGGCACACTTTTGCAACTTCGACTTCCAACTAACAGTTGTACCGCCAACAGTAAATACATACCCTGATGTACTCTTCCGATCGTCCAGATCTCCTCCAAGGTCGGCGTCCACGTACCCTGTTAGTTCGATCGGTCCCCTTCTAAAACACAGCTCCCGCCCTGATGTCCCTTTGAGATATTGGAGCAACCACATCACTACTTCCCAATGCTCTTTCCCAGGGTTCGACATGAACCTGCTCACGACTCTCACTCCATGTGCAATATCAGGTCTCGTACAGACTATTGCATACATCAAACTCCCGACCGCTGAAGAGTAGGGCACATTCTTCATCTCTTCATCCTCCTGGTAGGTCATCGGCGCCTGCTCCTTTGAAAGTTTCATGTGTGCTCCCAAAGGTGTTTTAGTAACCTTCAAGTCTCCTACTTGATACCGATCAATCACTTTCTCAATATATTTTTCCTAAGACAAGGTAAGTGTACCCTTCTGCAGATCTCTCGAGATTTTCATTCCTAGAATCTGCTTGACCGGTCTCAGGTCCTTCATCTCGAATGCTTCGGACAACTCCCGCTTGACTTGTTTTATCTCCCCATGTTACCCCCTGCGATCAACATGTCATCGACATACAGTAGAATGATTACGTATGTCCCTTTGCCCCATCGGAGATAACAACAGTTGTCTGTCTCGCATCTTTTGAATCCCCGTTCGGTCATTAGGGAGTCAAACTTTAAATACCATTGCCGAGGAGCTTGTTTCAACCCATACAAGCACTTTACCAATTTTCAGACTAGATTTTCTTTACCATGCACCTTAAACCCCTCGGGTTGTGCCATGTAAATCTCTTACTCCAAATCACCGTGAAGGAAGGCCGTCTTCACATCCATCTGCTCAAGATGGAGATTCTCCGCAACCACTATACTCAAAATCACCCTGATCGTCGTCATCTTGACGACCGGTGAGAATACCTCGAAATAGTCAATTCCCTTCTTCTGCAAGAATCATTTGACCACTACTCTCGCCTTGTAACGTTTGGACCAATCTGCCTCCTACTTTACTCTGAAGACCCATCTATTGAGTAAGGCCCGATGTCCCCTCGGCAATTCAGTCAAGACCCAAGTCTTGTTCATTGACAGGGACGTCATTTCGTCCTCCATGGCAAGCTCCCACTTTTCCTGCTAACGAGACTGAACAGCCTCTCGGAAATTCTCTGGCTCGCCATCATCAGTCAGCAATGTATGATACATTGCAGGAGTGTAACGATCTGGTGATCTCCTCTCCCTGGTTGACCGCCTCAACACAGGAGTGACTTCTTCGACATTGTCATCTGTCGCCTGGTCTTCATTCTGTTGATCGGTATTGGACCGATCAGACTGAGATTCTTACTCCTCGTCAGAAGTGATACAGATCGGCTCATCCGATCGGTCCGGAGGTCCACTGCTCCCACTTGATGGTATCACCACTATCACCTCGGAAGACTTCTCCTTAGCCTTTGCGATAGCATCCTTGTAAAGTTGATATTCGTTGAAAGTCGCGTCGACCGATCTAATTATTTTTCTCCCTTCGGTCCAGAACCGATAACCAAAATAATTAATTCCATAACCAACGAAAACAGTCTTTACAGCTTTAGCATCAAGTTTATCCCTCTTCTCAGGGTCTATGTGGACATACGCAATGCAACCGAACACTTTGAGATGATCCAGCTTCACCTCCTTCCCAGTCCACTTCTCTTCGGGCAACTCGCAATCCAATGGTACCGATGGACTCCGATTGATCAGGTATGCCGCCGTACTCACAGCATCCGCCCAGAAGGTCTTTGGTAGACCAGCGCGCAATCTCATTTATCGGGCACGCTCATTCAACGTTCGGTTCATTCGTTCGGCAACTCCATTCTGCCTCGGCTTGTTCGGGACCGATCACTCCAACTTAATACCGTTCGCCAAGCAGTAGTTTCTGAACTCCTCCCCATCATACTCTCCTCCATTGTCTGATTTCAGACACTTCAACTTGGTTCCAGCCTCGAGCTCCACCTCTGCTTTCCACCTTTTGAATGTCTGGAACACATAAGATTTATTCATTAGAAAATAGGCTCATACCTTACGGGTACAGTTGTCAATGAAGGTGACGTAGTATTTCGAGCCTCCAACGGACTCGACCGGTGCCATACCCCATACATCGGTATGCACGAGTTCTAGTTTGCCGGTTTTCCGATCCCGCTTCACCTTCGTAAAGGTTACTCTCTTCTGCTTGCCGAGCACACAATCTTCACAGAACCCAACCTCTTTGTCCTCAAAGGTCGGTAATAAGCCTTTCCGGGCCATGATCTTCATGCCCTTCTCACTCATGTGGCCAAGGCGATCGTGCCACATCTTCAGCAACCTCCTTCGGTAATCCGTGGATCGGTCCCCATGGGACCGATCGGTCTCCAGTGTAGTGAGAGTGGATCGGTCCCCATCTAGCCCTATCAGTTTCTCCACGTACAGAGTTCCCGACTTGATTCCTTTAGCAATGACCAAAACCCCTTTGGTCACTCTCCACCGACCACTCCAGAAAGACGTTCGGTACCCCTTGGAATCCAATTGTCCGACCGATATCAGGTTCTTACTCAGTTCGGGTATATACATCACATCCTCCAAGGTCCAATAGTAACCATTTGAGGATTGAATCGGTATATCACCCCGACCTGTGATCTCCAGGAACTTCCCATCGGCAAGATAAATCTTCCAGAAATTCCCTACTTTGAAAGACTTAAACAACTTCTGGTTAAAACAGGAGTGAAAGGATGCACCTGAGTCAACCACCCATGACTCCACTAGACTCTCTAGACAGAGTACAAGTGCATCGTCAAATTCAGCCGCTACCGATGCTGAATTCTCCTCCTTCTTCGGCTCTTTGCATTCCCTGCGGAAGTGTCCCTTCTTCCCACAATTCCAGCAATCGGGATCCCCCCGATTCTTTGACTTTCCCCGATTCCTCGATCGGGGCCTGCGTGTCATCATCCATGACATGTCCAGCCAGCGACAACTGCCTGTAAGATTGCAGAAATCATTCAGATGTTCTGCAACCGAGGCACCCTCTCCCATCGTCATGGTATACAACTGCCGTATCAAGAGCACACGATTTGTCGATGAAGGCCGCTCGTACATATCGGACAGCGCATTCATCATACCGTGAGTCGTCGTATGTTTGTTGTGGTTAAACGCCACCTTTTTCGACAACGATTGTTGAACGATCGCCAACGCCTTGCGATCCAATTTCTGTCAATCCGCATCCTCCATCTTTGCCGGCTTTTTTTCTTCCAATGCTTCCCCTAGATCATTCCGATAAAGAGTATTGCGGATTTGCATTTTCCAATAGGCAAAATCATATCCGTCAAACATCCTTAGGCTTCCCTTATCGTCATCCATCGCCGATTGCACCACTACTATCCCACAGCCACCATCAATTGTTGGGATTGAACACGTGTGCGAACAATCTTGATAGATTAAGTAGAACCCGAGAATTAAAGCAAAGAGAAAACAACGACATAAGAAATTAACGTGGAAACCCGAAAAGGGAAAAAACCACGTGACAGGTGAAAACGGCCAAATTCACTATCACTTGAGAAGATTACAACACACACATGAAGAGGAAAACTCGGAATACAAGAGTATTGAAGTCCATAACAATGAACCCTAGAACTCATTTATATAGATGAGGTGGTTGAGATATTAAGGTAACAAACAAATATTCATAATATTTGATCATATCTCCATATATGATTATTCATAATCAAATCATATATATGCGTCCATATATACTGATTTGATATGATATTATTTCCTTCAATATCTCTTTCCATAACTGCCGATATCTTTGACTAATGAACCCCACCATATCTCAGTTCGGTCCTCGACCGATTGCCTCAATTTCATATCTTCGGGTCACGTGTCATCGGTCCTCTACCGATTGTTTCGGTCCTCTTTGTTACATTCGGTATTGCGTACTTCGGTCCTCGACCGATCGGTACCAATACCGACCATCCCGTCTTCCATGTGTGCCCCGATCGACCACATTGCCGATCGTCATCCAAGTGTCACCGATCGATACCAATACCGATCTCCACACTTAACACCTGAAACACATTTATCAAGCCAAAACCATTCCCATTTCCCTTCCTGTTCCTTCCAAACAAGCAGCCCTGTTTTAATATCTTTGTACAAGCAAACTGCACCATCAATTCCTACACATTTAACATTTTCCCAACTCAAACTCTTACAAAGAAGCATCATTACCATTTCAACACCTACTTTATCAACCANAAAGATCGTCTGAAGAAATCACGTACTGGGGGGCGGCCTCGAACAACTAGAATACCTAATGAGATTGACACACAGAATGATGATTGATTGTTTGTGAATTGTTACATTATTTATTTTTAGATTTTTAATTGTATTAGATACTTGTTAATTATATTAGATACTTGTTAATTACTAAAATGGATATCACAAAAATTTAATTATATTAGATACTTGTTAATTACGTACATGTTAATTAAATGGAGATCACTAAAATTTAACTCTATTAAATCCTTAAAAAAAATACATAATAGATACATAATCATCGTCGTCTACGACCGGCACTACCATGCTGCCCGAGATGTCCACCGGTGCCACACGCACGACTGACACGAGTACGCCTTCCCCGTCGTTCGCCTACCACCTGCTCTGGTGACTCGTCTCGGAGTCTAGTCACAGGCTCTTCATCTTCATCTTCACCTTCAGGCTCCATAGGCGTATTTCTCGGGCCGATCGGGGGTATATCGTTGTGCTCGCGTGTCTGGTGTGAGGAGCTGGCTCCATGTGTAGGTGCGAACCAACACCAGGTGTCGGGGTCTGCTGCATCGACTGGTAGAATGACCACATCATACTCATTTGTTCCGGGGTGAAGGAGGGAGGCGGCGTCTGAAACGAAGGTACCTGACAACCAAATGTAGGGGGTACATGGGAACTATCGGTGGTCAGATCTGGAGCACATGTATCACTCCTAGGTTGCCCACCGTATAAGTACCCATATAAGTTCCTCGAATCAGTGGTCATCTGAACCGCTGCTGAACGAGGATCACGCTCTACAGTCTGAGACAGTACTTCGAGCTGAGCTACCTGTTAATTTATAAAAAAATGAAATTAGAAGTATTTAAATAAACACTCATACTAGACCCTAATACCTCATATAATACTGGCTGTGCAACCCCTCCACGCCAACCTGAAGAAGATGAACTACTTGTACCGAGGATTAGCACTGCTATCCTATGGTACCAAGTGAAGTATTCATCATCCGATGATTGGTCGTCTCGGGGATCGTAAAGAGAATCAAAGCGTGATGTCCAACGATTCACCTCTTCACAATTAATGATCTCCCAAGTTTGTCCCGTTTCTTTCCAATGTTTATGCATGGCATCATAACAACAATCGACCGGTCGTGGAATGCAGAAGGAATAGCCAAGTTGCTTTCGAACAGGATCGATATTATGAGGTTCCACAACCCCAAAAAATATCATCGGCCCGGTATAAATCCACAAAGCCTGCGTTTCTTGACTAAAGTCCTCCATTGGGAATGTAGTGTATGGATTCCAATTAAACTAAGAATATCGAAATTAGTGTTAGTAATGATATTTTGTTAAACCAATAAAATAAACAAAGTGTTACCCCATTGCGACGTATTAAATCCAGCGCATCACGACATATTAGCAGTTGATGGCTTGGTACTCGAGTCCGTATCATCGTCGTTACATACCTATGAAATAAAAACGGTAATTATGTCAAATAGCAACAACCTATTAGCAAAGGAAATACATTATTTCGCACCTGTAGCCAAAGACCATCTTGCATGTCTGATCATAACCATGATTAAGAAATATATGCCCTTGTTCAGGACATATACTTGGTATTCGACTATAAGCCCAAATCTATAAACAACGAAAGAATGTAATCTACGCCAAAGAAAGCAAAACTATAACAAAAAATAAATAACTTCAAATATCATTAGCATACGCATCGGGCCTCCAAGCGATCGACGTCCCATAGCACCTTCACAGAGACATCGATACAAGTACGCCAACACAGCTGATCCTCAACTTAATTGGGGGATTTCATCATCATCCGCTAAAAGATCCAACAACATTAACTTACCCTGATCTCCGTGCGTGTCTGGAAATAACACTCCGCATACTAATAAAGCGACAATCGCACGAGCACAACTGCAACAAATAATGTATTATTCCAACCTAATATATCAAATCCGTAAATATAATATGAACTTTACCGCAATACTTCATCGTCAGTAGAATCCATATTAACTGCATGTGCAGCTTCAACCACATAGTCTCCTAACTTACCTAAGACGAAACATCTCCCCTTTATCTCGTCTGAAGTGGCGGTCCAACCCAATCTATCCCTCATGAACCCTAACCATTCAGAATCTGTCCTAACCCGTCTACGACTGACAATGGGAGTACCATCGATGGGCAGCCCCCAAATGACAGAAACGTCTTGTAGGGTAACAGCCGCCTGCAAAGTCGTATAAGTAATATAACAAATTCATTAATTGTGAACGGTATACAAAACAAACATGAAACTTACTTCACCAGAAGGTAGGAAAAAAGTATGCGTTTCTGGCCGCCATCGCTCAATCAACGCAGTCAATAAATGTTGATCCAATTGTAGTTTGCATGTCTTAAATACACCGTAAAAGCCCCATCGATCTAAAACTTGGGCAACATTACGTGTAACTTGTAAATCTCTTAAGGTTCCATCCCAATGCTTGAATATTAAGTGCTGGATAGTTTTATCACCGCTTAAAACGCGATGACTTAAATGTCTCTCTTGAAGGGTCAACACACTCGAATCGATGAGTTGTTGGGTATGGTGTGTCATTTTAAAACTATACAAAAATCATATATAATTAAATCACCACAACAAATATCAACAAATAATCAAATCACCGCAAGTATCGAAAAAAATCATATTTTCACAATAAACATCACAACTAATCAATTCGTCGAAACTAAAATAATATATAATCAAATCACCACAACAAATATCAATAATTAATTAAATCACCGCAACAACTATCGAAAAAAAATCATATTTTCACAATAAACATCAAAACTAATCAATTTGTCGAAACAAAAATCATACATAATCAAATCACCGCAACAAATATTAACAAGTAATGAAATCACCGCAACTACTATCGAAAAAAATCATATTTTCACAATAAACATCAAAACTAATCAATTTGTCGAAACAAAAATCATACATAATCAAATCACCGCAACAAATATTAACAAGTAATGAAATCACCGCAACTACTATCGAAAAAATCATATTTTGAACAACTAATATTGTCGTAATTCATCCAATTGTAACAACTATTATCGTAATTAGTCAATTCACCCCAACTAAAATTATAGCTAAAGAAAACACAACAACCAATATCATAACAAATAATCAAATTATCGCAAATACTATTGTAACTAAAAATCGAATCATAACAAATTATCGTAACAAAATCAAAAGTTTTCTCTAAACAAAAACCCAAAATATGGCCAAAATACATACCTTCGACAGTAGGAGGTGTTATATCGATAACTCCGGAATTGTTTGGTCGAATGCCCGTGCGGGAGTAACCGGAAAACGTTCGTCGGGAGGAAGTCGCGTTTGGGGTTTACGATTCGCGATTCCGAAAACAAATTAGGTTTACGCGCAGGAAATAAGGAAAAATAGGGTTGTTGCGGTTTCGTAAGACTCAATTCGCGTTAGCCTAAAGCGACCGTCTTTTTGCTCGCGTTAGACTAACGCGAGTCAATTTACCAAAACGCGAGCAAGAAAGAAGGGTCGAGGCAGTTTCGCAAGCCTCAATTCGTGATAGCCTAAATCGACCGTCTTTTGGCGGTCAAATTAGGCTATCGCGAATACAAAAAAATTGATTTTTTAAAAAATTTTATTCAGCCAAACGCGACTCGCGTTAGGCAATCGCGAATTAAGTAAAAAATGCAATTCGCGATTCGCTAACGCGAATGGTGGTAAATTTCAGTACTCGTTTGGAATCGGTGGTATTTTGCGCAAAACTCCGCACAAATGGCGTAGTCTGGGAAAGAGTACTTAGGCTGGGAAAGATACGACTTGTGGAATGTTGCAGAAAACAGGGGAACAGATAAAAGGTGCGGCTCAGGGTGCTACAGAGGCTGTGAAGCAGGTTTTTGGAATGGGTGGAGAGGAAAAATGAGACTGAGAAAGCACTTACTTATTTCCATTTCTTGTTGCATTCTCTTGGCTTGTTGTTTCGAAGTGGGAATTTCAAACGAATAATTTCAGGTTTCTTACTCTTTAAATTTAGGATTCAAGGGGCCGGGAGTACAGCCCAGTCCATAAGAGAAGTGAATTATATTAAAAAAACTTGGGCCAAGTCAATTACCCATGATATCACTCTTCTTATAAACTAGACATTTTCTATTTGCACATCCTATGTAGGATATATTTCAACACTCCCCCTCAAGTCGAACTGGCCTTGGTTCGGTTCAAATTTGCTTCAATATGCTCGGTAGTGCTCGAATCATAGGTCGATCTATTTTTGTCGCCTAGGTCCGATGCTCTTTTCTACTATAGTTATTTTTTTATTTTTTTATTTTTTTATCTAAACCAGTACGAACCAGCTCGAAACCCACCCTCAAGCTCCAATACCATCTTGAAATTTAGGATTCAATGGGTCGGAGAGTGCAGCCAAGTTCATAAGAGAAGTGAATCACATTGAAAAGACTTGGGTCAAGTCAATTACCTATGATATCACTCCTCTTATAAACTATATATTTTCTATTTCCACATCCGATATGAGATATATTTTAACACTCCCCTTCAAGTCGAACTGGTCTTGGTTATGTTCAAACTTGCTTTAATATGTTCGGTAGTGCTCGAATCATAGGTTGATCTATTTTTGTCGCCTAGGTCCGATGCTCTTTTCTACTCGAGTTTTTTTTATCTAAACTGGTACGAACTAGCTCGAAACTCACCCTGAAGCTCTGATATCATCTTGAAATTTAAGATTCAATGGGTTGGGGAGTGCAGCCCAATCCATAAGAGAAGTGAATCACATTGAAAAGACTTGGGCCAAGTCAATTACCCATGATATCACTCTTCTTATAAACTAGACATTTTCTATTTCCACCTCTTATGTGGGATATATTTCAACACTTACGAGTCCCAGCTGTTTTTAAAGTGGAAGAAGAGAAACAAATGAGAATAATAGTAGCCAAAATTTCAAGCATTGCGCTAAGCAAAGAGGCAACCTCGTCCATCTTCACGGGGAAACATGAAACCTATATGTATGCATTTGTGCCTCCAGTCGTTGGTTCAAATGGTTTGAGTTGCAACAATCTCAAAGAGACGCACGCTGCTTATCAAGGAGTTTATTCTCGAGTACGAATGATAATAGTGTTAGAATTATTGAAAATTAAGAATATAATTTAACAATTATATGAATCCGGAATCAATTATATGATCTTCATCCAACAAATAAATAATGGAATCTCTAAAAATAGTAGATTTTATTGAGTTTGGTTATTGCTATTTTTAGGAATGGAGTTCGGGTGAAATCAAATGGTTCGATAACGGGTATATTACCGATATGGGGAAACATAACATGAGGCGGTGATGAGTTTATTTGATACCGATAAAATTAGACTTGGATACCGATCGGACGGTTGTGATGAGTTTATTTGATAGCGATAAAATTAGACTTGGATTGGGATTCGAGAGTATCGAATGGAAAATAGTTTTATCTTATTCATTACATATATATTGAAGAACATATGAAGATATATTATATTAGTGATATATATAGAATAAAATATGCAAATATATATTGTTAACTATATATATGGAAGATGCAATCAAAGATATGGAAATAGTATATTGTATAATATTCGGTACAATATTTTATAGATTAGATTCTAGTTTAGACTCTATAAATAATTAGCCTTATGAACACAATTTTATCAATCAATTTAGAGCGTAGCATATTGTACTATATTCTTATTATGATAGTGAAGTCACGATTGATGTTTATCGATCACGTGGTTTTCCCGGTTTTGGGTTTCCACGTTAAATATTGTGTATTCTACTTTTCTTCATTTACATTTGATTTTCATTGTATTAATTCAATCCGACTTCGGATAACAAGAATTCTTTTCCTCTCCGTAGAAGAGAATTTTCCTAACAGCTATTGGGCAAAGAAATATAATATTAGTCAAATTCGACATAATAAGCGTGAATCATATATTTTAATTATCTATTTAAAACGAATTTCACAAAATACTTTTTTTGATTTCTTTGCAATTTGGCTAAGGATTAATTAGAGATGGTCATGGGCCAACCGGACGCGTCACTATGTTTGAATCTATTGAAATTATGTGATGAGTTGGACTCATCAAATGAACCAATGGGCAGGTAATGTCAATCATGAGTTGTATTGAGTTGAAAAAATTTTAACCCGTTTCGTTGTTCACGGGTTTAATCCAATGCTAAATAAAATAATAATTATTATTTTGATTAAAAAATGATAAAATTCATAGGTTAATTTAAGTATATATGTAAATAAACTGAACTAATATGTTATTTTATATTTTGAATTTGACTCAAAATATAAAATGTTCGGTTCAGGTTTGAAAACAATGAAATTATAATTTGAGATTCGTTTGGATATATTCTAATTCGATTTGAGTTTAAATTTAATGTTTAGTTAATTTAAAATAATATATATTATTATTATAATAGCATTTTCTCTAAAATAGGCTCTAGATTATTTGAAAATTTTGAGGTTCGATATTCGTTACTTATGCTCATTAAGAATTCAAACTCGGACCGACTTCGGCTCTGTTCACAAAAATTGAGCTCGAACTCGAGCATTGACTGGATTAACTCGATTCGAGTGGTTTGCAAAGCGATTGAATTCGTCAACACACCTTTAACTTAATCCATTTTGGCCAACCCGTTGATTGGTTTGGGCCAATGCTCAAACCCGACGGATTTACTGTGTTGAGGTCATAGTGGGTTTGTTTGGTTTAACTTTTTATAATTGGAGTATGTGATGTGTGGTGAGATGTGGTGAAGTGTGGTGAGATGTGGTAAAGTGTAGTGAGATGTAATGAGATATGATGATCGTTAATTTTTATATATGTTTGGTAAAATCGCGTTACTATGATCTTGATTTATTTAAAAATACTAATATACCTTATTTATAAAAAATAATAAATATAATTATATTATAATTAATAGAAGTATGGATAAATTAGTCTTTTACAAAATCACGATGATGCCACATTTGGTTTTTGACAGCTGTGATGAAATCGTGATTGTTTAACGATTATCACATCGTAATTAAGCTTGTATTTTGTGTATCATAAAAAAATCACGATTAGATGATCTAACCACACCTCAGTGCACTTTGCTCTTGTAGTCCATGTAAACGAACCAAACAAACCCAATACTTGATTAACTCAATCCACCGTCGTTGCATCATGTTCAATTCCACTTGCTCTTGTAGTCCATGTACGTTCATACGGTTAGACTTGATGCTTAATTTTAAGAAATACAAATTGGGTTTTGGTGATGGGCCTCGGTTATGCAATTGATCAAACATATGTTTATCTATTTAAGTTGATTATCAATTGTAATGTTGTATTAGGTTTTTTTCAGAATTCATATTCAAAATACAGCCCTTGTTCTTGTTCATTCTGTTTCTACATATTTGTTAATGGTTCAAGGTGGTCTCGTAGCTTTACAATAGCTACGAGACCACCACCCAAATCGGATATATGTTTTTCCTTTTAGTATTCAAGTGTTGTTCAATATTCTTCGGATTTATCGTACAAATCCGAGGCTTCTAGTTTGGAAGCTACAGAACTCCTTTCACATACTTTACCCCATATAAGCAATGTCTCTATATTTTGATTGGAAATACTACTGCATCGAGCTAAAAATCTTGGGTGGGGTATTTCTCCTCGTGGGTTTTGAGCTACCATGGTGCGTAGGCTCACCCGAACATCTTGCATCAAAACACAACCTAAGCCTTCCTTGGAAGCATCAGTGTATATCATGAAGTCTTGCCCTTCTTTCGGCAATACTAGCACATGGGTCGTGATAAGCTTTGTCTTTAGGGTCGTGTAATGACAAGGAAACATGTTCCCGAAAAAAGGTATCATGGCTAACATTAAGTTAGTACTTGTAGTAACTGGTGAAGGAAGTAACGACGAGAGCGAGCGAAAGAGGGTAAATGAGTGAAATCTAATGTAATAAGGAAGGAGAAGACAAAATGAATTAGGATAAATTGAAATGACTATAAATATTGTGAAAATGATCCAAATGAAGTTACTTGACACTTACGCACGAAAAAGCCCGAAAAAAACATCCCAAGTAACCAAATCTGAGACGAATTACAATTCATCGCGAAAACTTAAACCTCAAATTTATCACGGAATTTCGGAAGGCAAATTCATCGTGGATTTGGGTCATTCGCAAATTCGTTGCTGAAAACCTAAACTCCAAATTCATCACGTAATTTCACTCAAAACAAATTCATAGTGGATTTGCGTACTTCGCAAATTCATCGTAAAACCCTAAATGCCAAATTCAAAGCGAAAGTTTACCCCTAAAAAAATCCATCGAGAAATGGCTAATGAGGGAAATTCCTCTTGGAAATGGTGAGGAGAGGATAATCTAAATGCAAATCGACACCGGATCATGCGGGGTGAAGGATAAAAAAGGTCTACGGTAAACAAACAATAGGAACTAAGGTGGTAACACCAAAACTTAATACTAAGATATGTTATGAATGTAGGAAACCAACAGAAATCAGGATACTTATAGTAGCAAGGTAAACTAAGTAAACACAATATAGTAAATGAATGTTCATGTATAGGGAAGAGGAGAGTTCGTAAGAACAGAAAATGAATAAAACTAAGAAAATAAATGAATCAGTAAGACTCAGGTGAGGTGGGACAAACCGTTCAATCAAACATTCATATGCACCCTAAGTTTATAAATTTATCAAGAAGAAAGGCTTTTCGTAATTTTAACGTGGAGAGGAAACGAATTTCTTTAATGTTTAGCTATGTGGTATGAATCATAAAAGTAATTTGAAGGTAGCACATTAATTCCTAAAAAATCTAGTAAATGAATAGAGTTTTGTAGGTTGGATGTCCTAAATCCATATGTCATAAACGTGCCTTAGAAATATATGTAATTAAGCATATAGGTTCTAAGTGATTGAAGTGAAAACTCAAAACATGAATGGAACCTTGTAGAATTTTAAGACCTCCATATTGTATAGAACTCCGATCGTCTTCCAATGTGAGAGTCTGCATCCAACAACCATCATTATTCATCAAAACACATCAAGCTTGAGTTTGATTTAATATGGTCATGAAAATCATATTGTAATGAAAAACATGGATGAAAAAATGTTATACAGGCAATGCCTCTGAGATAATTACAGATCCTACATATGTAACGTTCACTTCTTTTCTTGTTGGTATTCTAACATATGTTATGATGCGCTAGAGTCGACTATCTAATAGGTAACCATATGTTCCCCATTAGATAGTCGAGTTTACTCTGTTTATCTTAATTGAATGTTCCCCATTTACTCTGTTGAATTCGAGTTCATTTAGAATTCCATTAATCCTTTCCCTTCAGGCTCTTGGAGCGTGCTTCAGTCGGTAACGGGATTTCCTTAATTATATATTTTCCTTTCCTCACCAACTTTCAGAAAATCCGTTGATTGTTCAACATATATTTCCTCTTTGAAAATTACATGCAAGAAAGCAATTTTCACTTTCATATGGTGTACTTTCCACTTTAAGCAAGCTATTAGGGATAATAAAAGTTTTATAAAATCCATACGAGCTACTAGAGCAAATACTTCATTATAATGAATACCTTGCATGTGAGAATATCAACTGGGCAACGAGTCTTGCTTTGAATTTATTCACACTTCCATCTAAATTTAGTTTGGTATTGTATATCAACTTTATTCCTACAACTATTTTGTCCTTTGGTCTCTCTACCAATTCCAAGGAACCATTTATTTTATGGATTCAATCTCATCTCCCATTGCATCCCTTGCACACTACTTCTGTGAATAACTTAGAGGATCATTAACATTTAGGTATGAAAACACATTTATACATACATCAATATAAAGTTCAATTCATTCAAATGGAGCAAAATTTCGGCAATATTTCGTAATCAAATATGGCCATCATTCTTTACAGAATATTCAGATTGATTGTTTGACTCACCTTGATTTTCCATATTTGATTGAGTGAGTTCAGTCTCCTCAAATTCTTCATACATTTGCTTGGTTAATTGATAAATTTTTCCTGGAATCTCAACGACAATTACATAAAGTTGAAGATTTACACTTACAACCGATTCTCGATTTTCAGTGCACTCTTGATCTTTCTCATCAGTGGTGGCAATGTTTTTGAATCCACTCTCATTTTGTTGGTTTTGTTCACTTAAAACATGGGAAATGCATTCTTAATTGTATGATTTTTCCAATCTCATTGTTTATTTTCTTCAAATATCACCTCTCTACTAATACAAATTTTTCTTCCAAATGGAAATAAGATTCTATGACCTTTCATAACGCTTGCATACCCCATAAATACTCTAACTTTGGATTATTTATCCAATTTAGTTCTTTTTATTGATGGTATGTGTACATGACATACAAAACCGAAAACTTGTTTTTTACATACTTTTGTAGCCATGAGATAGTTCAAATGATGTCTTTTCATTCAGAGATCTGGAGAATAGCATATTTAATAAATACACAACAATAAAAGCTACTTCAACCCAACATTTTGAAAGTATATTTTTTTCAATGATTAAGTAACTCACCATTTCAATTATGGTCTTGTTTTCCCACATTTACACCATTTTATTCCAGAGTAGTATATTGATGGATCATCCCTTCTTGTTACATAGATTTAGTAAGGCAGTGGAGGTGAATTCACCTCCTTTATCAGACCTAATCATCTTTATATTTTTCTCACATTGTCCTTGAATCATTGATTTGAATATTTCAAATACTTTCATACTTGCATTTAAGGAAATATATCCAAAAAAATGTGGTGAAATCATCGAAAAAAATGATAAAGTATTTGTTCTAACTCCAAGATTGTTCCTTAAATGATGCACACAAGTCGGTGTATTAGATCATCTTTTTCAGAGGCTCGTGTTAAGCCCTGAGTGAAAGCTTTCTTGGTTTGTTTTCTTCCCTAAGATATGGTGCATGTAGAATATATGTGTTGTAAATTTCGTAACTCAAGAGTCATACATGTTTTTTCCAAAATCTTTATGTTTCTAATTCCATAATGCCCCGCTTTTCTGGTTTGTTTTCTTCCCTGAGATATGGTGCATGCAGAATATATGTGATGTAAATTTCGTAACTGAAGAGTCACACATGTTTTTCCAAAATCCTTATGTTTCTAATTCCATAATGCCCCCTCTTTTGTTCCATCTTTGTGTTTCTTCCATCATATTTAGGTTGAACTCAGTGTCTGCAAATTTCACAGTGAAAAGATTATTCTTTATAAACTCAGAGGTGATAGAAGAATTGATCATGGAGTTTTCAATTCTACAATTTAGGCCTCCAAAATAGAGTTTGATATTTTGTTTCAATAGTTGTCTCATGCTGAGTAGATTATGTTTTAGATTAGTGACAAATAACACTTTTTCAATCATGATGGGTCCATGATTTCCTCTCAATAGAACTGGGTCAATTCCTTGCACAAACACTATAGGTTATGTTCTGCATGTGTTTTGAGATTTAGAATGGAGTTTGAAAATGTGTTTTTATAATGTTATTACAGATCAATAATGCATTCAGTGTTCTGTAATTTAGAAATTGAATTACAAAATGAGAATGATGTTATGTATAAAGTTAAATGTAAAATACATTTTAAGTAATAAATGACCTTATTACCTTTTTACATATAAATAAGATTAGATTCGATTTAATTAAATTTGAAATATTGCAAATACAACACAAATTCAAACAACAAATGACACTACATAAATTTATCAGTCACGTCGTCCAGATTGTCTGACACCACCACGATGAGCTTTCCATAATGTTTCGCATATGTTATCTCTTGTAATGTCCATAGTAACATCAGAATGATAATTTTCTGGTTCTTCATATCCTTCACTAGTTCGATCAATTCTATCATTCTTATTTTTATCGGATTTATCAAAGCTAGACTCATCGTCGCTAGCATCTACATGATGAAGGAAATCATGCATGTCTATGGTTGCATGAATTAAAGATACCTGATGTTTGAATTTCAACATGTGTGGCATATCATCTAGAATATGAAAACGTTTCTTCCATAAATCGAACGACCTTTCAATATTCCTCTGAAGAGATGAATGATTGTGACTAAATAATTCATTTGGACTATTTTATCTTGGAACACGACGAAAATCAGGCATATAGTAACGCTCCCCCCAAAAAAGAGCTAAATAACTCATAGTTTTGACGAACCCTGCATCAACTAAATAATATTTTCCTATAAAAAATTGAATATAATTTCTCTATCTATGCGAAGTTATGCATTAAATAGACATTCGAATGGTTTAGGAAAATGATATGCATGTAGACATCGAGAAAGTATCATACTATCATGTGCAATTTCTTCAAATCCAGCCATTACAAAAACAAACTCCATATTAATGTCACAAACAACAAGAACATGTTGCGTTGGTTCCCTTTTCTTAATATGAAACGAACTTGGTCACCCTCAGATATTGAATCCACAATGTGGGTTCCATCGATAGCTCATATGACATCTTTGAAATATAAATCATACTTGGAATTTGACTGCATTTAAGGATATACATCGTAGCAATCTTTGTTCGGTGTAACTCATTTTGTTGTCATCCAAAGACATGCCTTAAGGATATTGTGAAAAGATGTGGATGTGTGAACCGTATCTACTTCTCGTTGGAAAAATCCTTGCATATATCTGTTGTCTTGTGCTTTTCGTGTTATCATAAGAATCATAGCAACCTCATCTTCGACGTTTATGTATTTTCTTCTCCGCAAATCAAATCCATTCATAAATATGGCACAGAAGTGTAAAAAATGGATATGCTCATTCTTAGAGATCTATATGGCCTTACATCTGTTGTTAATGATATTCGGTGATCGTGATTCGATTATGGACCTACGACTGGGCCTTGTGAATATATTGTGAATTGGGCCTATGTGAATATTAAATTGGGCCAATGACCCAATTAACTTTTTGGCTCAATTATATATAAAGTGAATACAAGGAAGATGGCCAATGCGTGACTTTATGTTTTACTTTTGGGGCTGAAAAAATGAGGAATAGGAAACTCTTAGGGCTTGCGACGGTAGATTGTTTGTCACGATTCTTTACGATCTTGAGGTGTTAGATTTAAACATATTTTTGAGTTTACGTTGGTAAACCTTGGAAGTGACAAGATTCGTGTAAATCCGGTATCAAACGGGTGTCGGAAGGATATGCGATTTTAGTTCCTTTAAATACAGTGGTGAAGTGACGATTATTGTAATTCCTTCTTGTTATTACTATTCGTGTATCAAGTGTGCAAAAAAAACGAAAAGGAACGAAGGAAATTTTGTGGTTCCGTTGAACACAAAATTTTCAAAATCTTTGAGTGTTCGAAACCCTCATATCGGAGTATCTGTGTGTGCTAAAACTTTGGGTGAAAATATTGTGTAATTCTATCCCTTAACTTTACGTTTATTGCCATTACGTGTGTTATTTGTTTATAATTAGCGTGGGATTGAAATTTCTGTGTGTATGAACATTTCAATTTGCTAATTAGTGAAAATAACGCAGGGTCGAATAGTGGATTGCCGATGCGATTGATTCTAAGCCAAGAATGGTGATCGGATACCACTTAAAAAGTCTTGATATTCTTATTTTATACTTTAAGTAAAACTAGACTTAAGATAACATTCATAAATGATTTTTCAGTTAAAAATAATAATAATTCAACAACATCATGTCCGTTCAACATTGACAAGAGCATTGGCCACCCACGAGCTAGTCAGTCATGTATTGATTGTTTCACCATAAATCAATTATGGTACGCAACAACTCCCACAATAAACTCTTCTTTCAAGCATTTTTGCAAATGCGTTGAAGTCATTCTTCTTCTTCATCACTAGAGGTACCATGATTAGAAGGAGCGGAAGATGAACTCATTGTAGGAAAGAATGCTTGAAAACAACCCATAACAACTACATTTTATAGAATAGTTTTGTGTTTCTTTCACGGATCACACGGAAATTGTGTTTGTTTAAATGTATTGAATAGAAAATGTGTGTTTGTTTCACGGATCCCGAGAAAATTGTGTTTGTTTAAATGTATGAAATAGCAAATGTGTTTTTGTTTCACATATCCCGGAAAAATTGTGTTTGTTTCAAGGTATTGAAAAGAAAACATCCAACATGTACCAAAAATAAAACATCCAACAATTGTATTCAAATAAAGAAACAATCCATAACAAAAATACACAAATTCAACATCAACAATTGTTTTCAAAAGCAAAAAAACTTCATAGCATTATAAAGTACCAACCCTTTCATTTGTTCAGTGATGTGGCATCGAAGCAACGAGATGAATTCCTAGAAACAATTTCATTGAGATATGACTCAAGCCAAGCTAAAGGACTGGCATCATCGTGAATCAATATTAAAATTTATGATAATAACATTTTCTGAATAACTTCAATGTCTCACACCATAATGAATCACCAACTAATAAACTAGACATTGAATATAGAACTTTCATACATCGTTTGATGCTATGTTACTTCATACCTTAATACATCTTGATGATCCAACTCTGAAATTTAAGTCAAACGTTCGACGGAAGCGGTGATCCAATCGCTATTGCTACCGCGCCTTGTTCTTCTACGCTTTTGGGATAATACTGCCTTCTTTGAACAAGAAGGATTGCAACCTTCTTGAGTAGTCACCACCATATCGACATAATCAAATAATGAATCTTTACGAACACGCTCACATGGTAAAATTATACTATTCTAATTCGGAGTTTACATCTTCGGTTTCATGTGGTAATATACCTGAACTTGGTGTGTATTAGTGAGCTCATTCGCATTGTTTCTTGTAAGTTATTTTTGTGAACCGGGCCGTGCTTGGTTCAAGTTCAAATTTATAAAAAACTGAAGTACCAAACCTCAAATTTTATAACAAACCTAGTTGAGCCGGTTTGCAAGACAATAATATTATAAGACATATATATTATTTAAATTAATTTGAACATTACTTCAAACTCGAGCCGAAGAATCTCAATCGAACAAAACCACAAATCATAATCTTTTTAGTTTTCGAACTAGAACTGAACCTTGTATTTTTCGAGTCGAACTCAAACCATAAAATAATACTTAAGTTTAGTTCAGTTTGCTTACACATCTAGTTAAGTTAACTCACAGGTCTTACGAAATATAATTCTTTAATCAAAATGGTGAACTATTTAGCATCATGGTCAATGGGCTAAACCCGTGGGCCAACTCAATGGGCTAAGTTTTTTTTGCCCCATTGCAACTCACGGCCCATAGCGGAAGAATATGATGATGATAGAGGAATGCTCTTCCTCCTAGAGCATGCCTAAGAAATCCAGGTGAGCGATATTATACTAGCATCGATCCTTCTTTATCCAGGTGAGCGTGCCTTTGAGTAAGGATTTTCATCATTATTACAAAAATTATGAGTAGGTCATTTTACTAGCATCGGTCCTCTTTATCCACAAACGTTCCAAAGAGGTGAGCAAATGACCTTAGCTATTCATCATGCCCAAATTAGCCCTCGGCCCCTTAAGAATTATATCAACATCTTGATTAGCCCAAAGCTGTGTTATAAAATACAGGAATACAAAAGAGACCCGAGACAAGGAGAGTAAATAGGTAAGCTGTTGGAATAAGTTAAATCAGTCCAAAAGCACAGATCGAAAATTCTTGGGCCAAAGGAATTAAATCAAGATGACCCAATGTCCAACAAAGCCCAATTTTGCAAGAGACAGTTAGAGTCAACACCACAATTACAGTTGTTGTAATGGGATGAAAACGTGAAGAGTGGAGTAGTGGGATACATCCCTAAATATATACACTGCTCCAAACACGAAGTGAAGTATGCATCAATCTTAATTGAAGACAACTTCTGGGACCCTGAGATCGGAGAAATAGAAGTTAGTGATTAGAACGATGTATGATCAAAGCAAGAAGTGAAGAAAAGGAGTACTTATCAGATACGAAGAAACAGCTTCGACTGTGTTTTATTCCAGAAATTACGATCTCATTATCGTAGAAATTCTGTAATGTATACTGCTCCTTTAGTAAATTGGACCTAGTCTTGGTCCCGTGGTTTTTCTCCGGGTATTCCGGTTTCCACGTAAAATTTCCGGTGTCTTGAATTACGTATTTTAATTCCTGAAATTAATCAATATCAACAGATTAGTCATAAATCATCACAACCTTAAGAAAGGGAAATTCCTAACATAAGCGGGGTATATAAGATGTAGTAAAGGTTGGTTAAGGTTTCTGATATGCTCATAAAATAAAAATTGAATGAATATAAGGAAGTGAATGAAATTTTTATGACTCGAGATGAGGTGGACCAATGGAACCCGACTTCATGTGATGAACACAATCAACCAAATGCAGGGCATGCCTAAGATATGAAACGTGATGTTTAGAGAACGGAAAGGTATATACGCAAGGGCCGAACAGACATCGGTAATGAAGGCACATGGCTAGTCAAGCCAACCAAAAGCTAATGGATGGTTTGGGCCAGACATGGAACTGAACAAGTAAAGCAACCAATTGAAGAAAATAATCAACTGCATTGGACCAGGGAACAGAAAAACGAGCTCCTCAGGGAGACAACAGAAAATAGGGGTGAATCGGTCTGGTAAAAACTGTTGGAGTTGAAGTAATCATTAAATGTGAAAATATTGAATTATCCGTTGGAAGAAATAGTCCAGTCAATCGAAGCAAATCTCCCGAGGATTAAGTCAAGCGAGATGGTCAAATGCAATCCCAAATTTATGCAATTCTGTTATTAAATCTTTTTTGAATTTATCTTTTCTTTCTTTTATAAATAAGTTTGTAAACATTATGTTGAAGAATCAGTTTGAATCAGTTTGAATTATTTTGAATAAACCTTTCTTTTCAATTCTCTGTAATCATTTTTGTTTTACAGAAGAACAGCAGAACTCATTTTATCTGCAAATCTCTTTCAAACCATAGCCGTTCTATCCACTGTTCTTTTAATCATCATCGATCCTACGTCTTGAATCCAACAAAAACTTATGCCTTTTGCTTTTTCCCCTTCTATTTTCTTGTTTATGGGGACACCGTATCGCATTACTAGGACGTCTAGCGGGGTAATATCCAATGACTGTTTGTCAAACTTTCATATGAACGTTGGGAAAAGGTTGAGCTTTTTAGCCAAGATGAAGATTTCGAGCATGTTCTTGTCCAGGATGAACCGGTCTTGGAGGATCCCCCAATTTCTACTTCTTCAATCAAACAAAGTCAACACTTATCTAGATGGTAATAGAGTGTGAACCCCAAAAAGAAATAGAGGGTTTGTGTGATGACCGAGAAGGCGATGAGGACCTATGTTATACGTACTCTTCTTTGAGGACATCGAATTCAAGTCAAACTCTTTTCGGATATCGATTCTCTTCGGACACTTGTTGAATACGAGTCTGTTTTTTTATATTTAAATTTATTATTATTTATTTTAAAATAAGTTCAATTCAAATAAATTATTATTTATTTATATTAATATAATTCCATTAATGATTAAAAATTAGCTATATATCGATGTTATTGAGATATAATATAGTTTATAACAATTATTTCAACATTTTACCAGTTTTAAACATTAATTATCATATATATTTGAGTCCTAATTTATTATTTTGTATAATATAATTAGCTAAATCATAATTTTATTTATTGTTAATTATAAATCATGTTAACCACACATATATTTTTAAATTTAAAATTTTAATTAAAAAATAAATTATAATATTAACGAGTCGGACTCTTTAACTAATCCGAGTTCACGAATCCCCGTGGCAACGTGGTAGTATCCGTTTAACATAGATGATGACAAGTATTAGATATGCCCTCGTATTTTTGGCATTAGTCCAACCTTTTAATAACTCATATCTTTATGCCCTCGGAGAAATAAAGAATTTTGCTCATATCTTTATGTTAAGAAGTTTTCGATCGGGTCAAAAGACCAATAATATAAAACCAAAGAAATCCATTTAAAAATTGTTACTTTATAATCTTTTAGAATGGTCTTGACTTCAAAATAGAACTCATGCGTAACTCAAAGAATCACAAGTCTTTGAGAACGATCCTCATTCTGGAATAATTAAGACTAAATAAGATCATCTTTTGGAATGGGCCCCTTCTTAACTTAAGTGGAGGTGAAATCTGAGTTCACTTAAACTTGACAATGTTTCAAAACAGACTATAATTTGGGGACCCTGATGTAGGCACATGCCTTAGCAATTTTTAACTAGGCATCAAAGAATGGGAAAAAAATTATCATAACAGTGTCAGTTCTAGAGTGATTTATAAATAACGCTATTTTTCAATAGTTTTATAAAATATCACTGATATAGTTCTGTTTTATATTTATAACATTGGTTATTGACAATTTTACAGTTTTATACTATTTTAAAAGAATAAATTCATGAGGAGTATGAATAGATTTTGGATCCTAGCTAAGAAATAAAATTTAAATTAAATTAATTATGAAAAATTAAAATAATATTCTATTCTTATACATTATTGTGATATATTGAATTTATATATATCATTAAAAATATATAAACATCTTATGTTAAATAGTATACATAAATAAAAATTACTTTAAATTAAAAAAATATCAGTATATTTGTATTAAAATATTGAAAATAATAATAATATCAAGGTATATGCATATTAATTTAATAAATAATTCAAAAGTTATTCATCCTCCCAATAAAAAGCTGTCAAATGGGTTCCATCAGTGTTATAAAAATAAAGTAAATGTGTCAGTGTTATTTTTAAAAATTATTTAAAAGTAATGTTATTTAGAACTTAAATGAGACCTGACATTGTTATATATTTAAAAAACTCCATCAAAGAACTCAACTCTCCGAAGCCTCAGTTCATACGTAAGTCTCTGTTATGAAATTCAAGTGATAGTTGAAAGACTAATCTCTATAGGGTTATCGCACGGAAAACTATAATCAAAATCCTTTTTATCTTTTCTCTCTCATTCATATAATTTCATATTTAAAAAAATTGCTTTATCCGGTATCAAACGGGAGCTACGAGCAAATAACTCAATTATTTGGAACGAAGAGAAATGACAAAGATTCCATATGCTTCTACTGTTGGAAATTGATGTATACTCAAACTTGCTACAGAACCGATATTAGTATTCTTGTTGGTATGATTGGTTGTTATCAAAGTAATCAAGGTATTGAACATTGGAAAGCTGCAAAGAAATTATTAATATTTTTGTAAGGAACAAAAGAATACATGTTGGCTTAGAGAAGATCTGATGATTTCAAAGTAATTGCATACACAAACTCATCTTTTGTTGGATGTATAGATACAAGAAAATCAACTTTCGGTTATATGTTCCTAATAGCTTGAGGGGTTATATCATGGAAAAGTTCAAAATCTACCTTAACTGTCTCGATTATGGAAGCTGAATTTGTAGTATGATTTGAAGATTCATTTGAAACGAAATGGTTGTGGAATTTTAGAAAAGGATTGAGCTTAGTTGATAGTATTAGCAAGTCTTTAAAACTTTATTATAACAATTATGCATCAATCTTCTTTTCTATGTATGACAAGTATTCAAATGATGTCAAACACATGGAAGTGAAATATCTTTCCGTGAAGAAGACAATTAAAGAAGATGAATTATCTATTGATCATATAATCACTAATCATATGGTTGCGAATTCATTAACAAGAGGCATTTTATAGAGCATGTAGAAAGAATGAGAGATATTCCAAAGCATTGATGTTATAATAGTAGCATATGCTATATTATTAGAATAATTATTACGAGCTCAATAATAGTAATATTCTATTTTGTTTCCTAAAAGTAATATGAATGCATAGAATGATACAAAAGTTAAGATGTAGATAATTAAAGTAATTCTCCATCATGTTGTATGACTGAAATCTTATGTTATATTTATATTATGATACATAAAAAGAATGATGTTATTCTATAGATTTACAACTCTTATGATCATTATCATACTTGTTGAAAATTGATATAAAGAATATTATTGTTTGATATCAATAATAACAGTAGGATCAAGTGGGGGAATGTTAAATTTATTTTATGGTCCATCTGTCATTATGTAATTTTAATTTGATGGATTATTTCTATATATAATATTTTACGTTAATGACATGTAATACGATTATAGAATGTTTACGTAATAAGAAAACCCCTACCTCTACCCAATTATATATAACATTTATTATTCATCAATATTTGTTAATAAATGTGATTTTGTCTTCAAATATTTTTTTGTGTTTTTTGATAATTCATATTTTTTGTATGAAACATGGAATTACGAGGTAAGGTCTAGGGATGACAATTTGGATTATCTACCCGCTACAAGACGGATATTTGTCACGTTTAAAGTGTTATTAGATAAATAAACAGGTAGTGAAAACGGGGCGGAAAGAAAATTCAATACCACATTAAACGGGGCGGTTAGTAATTTGATACATAACCGTATCCGCCCCACATATATTTATTAAATATATTTAATATTTTTAAAATCTTTGTCTTAATTACAAAAGAGACTCAATTATTACCAATTCTACCCACTTTTTCATTTTTCAAATTATTCATGTTGTTTTTGGTTTTTTCATATCCCTCTCAATCATTTCAACACGATTCTTGCCCATTATTCGGTCTGTCTTCTTCAAGGTTCGAATTCTTTTTATTGAGATCTTATTTTTGGGTTTTCTTTTTCCTATTGTTTTTTTCGATTTTTTGGGTGTCCACATAAAAATTAATTCAAATTCATCTAACAATAATATTTTCAGATATTGTTTTTTGGGCAAGAAATATAATCCAATGATAGGACAAGCCAGACAAGTTTATAGGTTTTAGGGCCAAAAATATATTTGGGTTTTGAGGGTTTTGTTTAATTCCTAATTATATTGAATTTCTTTGTAACACTTATATTATTATTTATCTTATTTTTCATACGGCTACTTGCACATGAAGATGAAGATTTTGATAATTTCGTCCAAGAACAAAATACACGTACCTCCTTGATTACAGAGATTGATCATTATTTAGAGGTTGAACTTTTGCTAGATCTGATGACTTTGATGTATTAAGCTCGTGGAAGACAGAAGGTACCAAATTTCAATTGTTGAAAAAAATTGTGATAGATATTTTAGATGTTCCTGTTTCAACTGTTGCTTCTAAGTCATCATTTAGCACAAATGGTAGAATTATAAGTCCTCAACATAATAGACTACATCAGACAATTTCAGAAGCGTTGATGTTGCTAAAAGTTTGTAGTAGACTTCGATCAAAATTGAGTTAATAATTTTAAATATTTATTCATTAATTGTATTTGTTAATATATTTTAATATGATAGTTATTTGTTTACATTTTCTTTTATGTACTTGTAAAACTCTCGAGTGTTGTCCGACCATAGAGGATCGAGAAAATGATATTATTGGTCTCGATGATAAACCGTCAAAGTTTAAAATTATAGTCATCATAAGAGTTATTTAATTTTATATTATTGTTTAAGATTCTTATTTATTTAAAGATCGATATTTTACTATTTAAAAAAAATAAAATTGAAAACTATTGGTTAATCACTAATCCAATGATTAATTCATAGCGGACGAGGGGCTGGAAACGGGTAGACATTATATTAAGTGGGACAAGTAACGCTTACTGTTATAACCGTGTTATATCCAACCATTGACATCCCTAGTTAGGCCCACAATATGTAGGATTACATCATCGAGAGAGCAAAGCTATATCTGTGTGTTTCACTATAATAAAAGTCAAACTATAAAAAGTTTGATATATTTGATCTAAATAAGTGATCTAGTCTCGATCCAAGTTGCGAAATAAGCTCGATATTGGAAACCGGTACGAAAAAGCATAAATCACTATTCACGGGAAAATTCATTACAGATTTGACCTATTCAGTGCAAATTCACCGCGGATTTTGCCTTAGCCAGATTTCCGATAAATTTATGTTGTGCAACACCATTTACCTTCAAATTCACTGCGGATTTGACCCCCAAACGGAAATTCACAGCAGATTCAACACTTAAACATATTTCTATTCGATTTTTACATTCCGCAATACTATTCACCACACATATTCACTGTGGATTTGACCTTAACATGCAAATTCACCAAGGATTTAACCTTAACATGCAAATTCACCACGGATTTGGGTCTTCTTGCAAATTCATCGTGAATTTGTTGATCGTGATATGTTTATCTACGATTTTTAGATTCTAATATTATTCACCATGCAATTCACTGCAGTTTTGACCCCCAAGAGCAAATTCACCTCAGATTTGAACACTTGGACATATTTCTCTTCGACTTTTACTCCGCAATACTATTCACCACACAAATTCACTGTGAATTTGACATTAAAATGCAAATTCACCGTATTTTTGGGTCTCCTTGCAAACTCACTGTGGATTTGTTGATCGTAATATATTTCTCCGTGATTTTTAAACTTCAATACTATTCATCATGCAAATCACCGTGAATTTGTCGCCCAAGAGCAAATTCACTGCGGATTGTGGATCGTAATGTCTCTCCGTGATTTTTGGACTGCGATATTATTCACTCTAAAAATTCACCGTGAATTTTTCCTCAAGGCACAATTCACAGCGCATTTCAGACTTAGCGTGATTTCTCGATCTCCAACTCTGATTTTGAGCTCCGATTCATATTCCAATCTTTTTCAATGCGAGAGACTTGGATTTATAAAGAAACCACACCCAACAACTCACATATGGGTCAAAAGCCCAATCTCATTAAATTCGGTCTGATTTGGTTCACTTTATCAAGAAATGCTCAATTTCACCAAGATGTCTATCGTAATGTTTTGAATTACTCGGGATGCATGTCGACCGACCCGTGACCTAAGAAAAGAAGCAAAAACACACTCGACATGAATCTATCTCAACAATACTCACAAGGTATTCAAACTATCACCGGATGTTCGTCGTAAGTCTTGCGGGCACCAAATTACGAAAATACCCGTGATGCTATTTCAACCTATAATTATTCAAAAGCACTCATGATACCATTATAATCCTTTTATGTGATCACGAGATTCCAAATTACGAAAATATCATCTTAGTCATTCCATCTCGAAACCATATGAGAAAACCAACAATACCAATAAATACTCGCTAGGTGGATTCTGGACCTCCAAATTACGAAACTGTCCCTAGCCATCACTTCTACCTGAAATCACCCAAATCCACCAAAAATACAACTTAAGATGTGTTAGACAAATTCGGAAGGGTCCAAATTACGAAAATGCCATCAATGTCACTTCGACACGAAATATTCAAAATACTTTGGGAAACATGCCATAAGGATCACGGGTATCCGAATTACAAAAATAACACCGGGTAATATTAAAATGAATAGATAATATTTATGTAATTTAACAAGTTATTATTGGAAAAGTTTCTTACTTAGTATAAATATGATCATTCGTTCATTTTGTAGAGGTTGTTCAAACTTTGGGTAAAAGGGAAAGACTATTCTGTAGGCAATAATAACTATGAATTTTTGTAAGCTTTTTTATATGTTTATATTGGTAAAATTGTATATTTCAAAATCTGAAATAGTTTATTCAAATAAACTATATGTTTACATTAAATTCTGAAATGTTTTGACTTGTTTATATAATATGGTTTTTTCTTCTTTGATTATTCACATTTAGTCTTTATTAAATATTCCTGTCCTCTCTTCATATCTGTATTTTTCCAGGTCGTGACTATCTAATAACACTATTATTTAATAATATTTTCTATGTCGAGTGTTGTTGTTGACATTAAAAAATGATCACTAAGATAACTCCTTCGACTAGGTTTGCTTGTGCAAATATAGTTATGTTTTGCACTGTTGGACCTCGTATTAACGTGGTTGGGCCGGGACTTCGGAGCCCATGATGATATAATCTGAGGTCCAGCTTGACTTAACGTATTTGGTTACGATTTCGTTGATGCCCTAACTCCTCTGCGATTTGCATCTCCACTACTCACTGGTTTCGTTGTTCATAGAATCATGGTGAACGTGTGTTGTTGCATCTGCTTTTAAATGCTAAGTTCTTTGCTCTTATTTACTGCTTTTTTCTTTCGTTTTCGTAGTGAAACATTTGTTGTTTTAAGTTTTTCTTGTATTACGAACTTCTTTGCTTTTGAATGAAAATCATCTTCCATTTTCGTTAATTGATTCTATATAAGAACACGTTCCTACAAGTCTCTATTAGCTTTCATTTGGTATCGGAGCTTCCCGACTTGGGAAATTGATTTGGAGATCTCTAACCCTAGTTTGCACAATATCGTTTATTTGTATGTAACTGGTTTTTTCTTGTGTTTGTTCTTGTTAGAAATGGAGAGATTGTCATCAACAGTTGGACCACCAATCTTTACTGGTAGCAACTATGCCCAGTGGGTGGTTCGAATGAAGTCTACCTGAAGGGACAAGGATTGTGGGCTCCAATAGAATCCAATGAGATTCTAGAGCTTCCCACAAATCCATCTCCTGCTCAGCTGAAATTTTATGAGGAAAGGGTATCTCGCTCTTTTCGTGTTTTAGATACTTTATTCTCTGTTGTTGATACTTCTGTGTTCACTAGAATTATGGACTGTGAGTCTGCTATGTAGCTTGGGAAAAAATACGAACTGGTTTCCAAGATTCTGAAAAAACCAAGGAAATTAATATCTTAACCTTGAAAAGAGACTTTGATTCATCTTGAATGAAAGACTCTGACAAGATTAAAGATTTCATTGATAAGATTATGGGTATTGTTAATCAGATTCGTTTAATTGGGGGGTAATTTGATGATCAACTTATTGTTGAGAAAGTGCTTGTTTCTGTCTCTGAAAAATTTTATGTTCGTATTATTACCATTGAGGCAGTCTCTAAAATTTCTGATATGAAGCTTGATGAACTTATTTATGCTTTACAGTCCGAAGAGTCTAGGTTAGCTCTTAAGGAAGATTATAAAACTACCGAGAAAGCTTTTGTTGGTAAAGATGGAAAAAATGATTCTCAAAATACTGATTTGAAAAAGAAGTGGAAAAAATCTAAGGGAAAGTCTAAGTTTCCACAATGTCCTCATTGTAAGAAAACAAATCACTCTGAAAAATTTTGTTTTCGTCGTCCTAGTGCTAAATGCACTATATGTTCTCAGTTTGGACATGTTGATAGAATTTGTCCCACAAAAACTCATACTAATGTTGCTGAAACTGTTACTGAACCGAATGATGGTATTGCTCTTGTGTCAACCTTAACTGATTTTATTTCCTCTAGTGGTTTAATTCAAACTACTGGCTTTTCAGTTGATTTTTCATCAGGTTGGTACATTGATAGTGGTTGTTCTAACCACATGACTGACAATATTGATTCTTTTTCGATACTTGATAGATCCTATCAAGTCTCAGTAAAAGGAATTGGAGGTAAATTACTTCTGGTAACAGGTATTGGAATTATTATTCTTAATACGCCTTATGGATCTCGGTTATTATCTGATGTTTTCTATGTGTCTGATCTTGGAGTAAATTTGATGAGTGTGAGACAGCTTCTAAACAATGGATTTTCTGTTGTGTTTAAAATTCAGTCTTGTGAGATTTTTGATAATGTTGGGAATTGCTTGTTTTCAATACCAGAAAAGAATAGAAGTTTTGTATTGACTGTTGATACTTTTCCAGCTAATACCAGTCTTGAATCTGAGAAATGGTATAAAAGATTTGACCATTTGAGTTCTGAATATATTAAGATTTTGTTGAAAATAGATTTAGTCAATGGATTATCATCATTTCATCCGACTTTTCCTGAAATTTGCAATGTGTGTCAGTATGGAAAACTTCAACAAAGTTCTTTTGGGGTGTCTTCTTTAAATCGGTTGAAAAACTTGAATTAATTCACACTGATTTATGTGGACCTTTGCCGTATCCATCTTTGATTGGAAATAAATATTTTCTCATCTTTATTGATGATTTCAGTCGCTTCTGCTGGATTTACATCTTAAATAAAAAATCTGAGTGCTTTGGTATCATTAAAGGCTTTAAAATTTGTGTTGAAACTCAAAGTTCATGTGTTATAAAAACTTTGAGATATGATAATGGATCTAAGTATACTTCTAATGCATTCGAAGAATTTTTGAAAGATTGTGGTATTTTACATCACTTGACAGTGTCTTACTGTCCCCAACAGAATGGAGTTTCTGAAAGGAAAAATAAGTCTATTTTAAACATGACTAGATGTTTATTGTTTGAAAATGATTTGCCAAAAAATTTGTGGGCTGAAGCAACCTCTACTTCTGTTTTCCTACAAAATCGATTGCCTCATAAGGCACTTAATTTTACTACACCGTATGAGAAATTGTATAATAGGAAGTCTTCTGTGAATTTTCTCAGAGTTTATGGCAATGTATGTTATTGCTTTGTACCAGTTGCATCAAGGAATAAACTTGATAAAAGAGTAGTTATTGGTATATTGGTTAGGTATAGTGAAACTGTGAAAGGTTATAGGATTTATAATCCTATAACAAAACATGTGGTTGTTTCCCGAAGCTTGAAAATTGATGAAAATGCTCTGTGGGACTTTGAGGAAGGAAAGCTGAAAACTCAATTTCGGTCTTCTAAATGTGATTTATCTGATTTACTTGATGATCTGGATTTCTCTACTGATTTACATGTTACTAATTCTCTTGAAATTGCTTCTGATTTTCCTAGCAGCCAGATCTCCGATGATGATGAGGAGGAAGCCTCTGTTCGAGGGACGAGAAACCTTACTGAAATTTATGCCAGGTGTAATTTTGGTCTCGAAACTGAACCAAAATCAATTTCTGAAGCTCTGTCTTCCACTGCTTGGAAAGCAGCGATGGAGGAGGATCTAATGATGATAAAAAGGCATCAGACTTGGGTCTTAGTAGATGCATCGGCTGATAGACATGTGATTGGTCTAAAAGGGGTCTTTAAGACCAAGTTGAACGCTGATAGTACCTTGAATAAATATAAAGCCAGGTTAGTTGTGAAAGGCTATGATCAACAACAAGGTATTGATTACTTTGATACTTTTTCACCTGTTGCAAGATTTGATACTATTCGTACCCTTCTTGCATTAGCTTCTATATTGAACTGGATCATTTTTCAGTATGATGTGAAATCTGCTTTTTTAAATGGTGAACTTAAAGAAGAGATTTTTGTAACTCAACCTCCGGGGTTTGAGATGACAGAAAACTCTTCTCAAGTATGTCTTTTAAAGAAGGTCTTGTATGACCTTAAACAAGCTCCAAGAGCTTGGTACTCACGATTGGACAGTTTCATACAGTCATGTGGCTTTATGAAAAGTCTCACTGATACTACTCTTTATGTTAAGAGTTCTGGAGAATTGATATTGATAGTTTCGGTCTATGTTGATGATATTTTAGTATGTTGAAAAAACACTGCTGATTGTACAGAATTTAAGAAGAAATTGTTTCTTGAATTTGAAATGAATGACTTGGGAAAATTATCGTATTTTTTGGGCATGCAGATTGAACAATCATCCTCTGGGATCTTTATATCTCAGGAAAAGTATACACTCGAAATTCTGAAACAATTTGTCTTTGAAAATTGTAGTGAAGTATATGTGTCTATGCTTCCGAATACTAAAATCGGAAAACATAGTGATATTCCTGCTTTTGACTCTTCCATTTACAGATTGCTGATTGGAAAACTGATGTATCTTTGCTCAACACGACCTGATATTTCGTATGCAACTTGCATGTTATCAAGGTATATGCACTCTCCAACCTCTATACATTTTGCTGCTGCAAAACGTATACTAAGGTATCTAAAAGGAACTCTTGATTTTGGCATTTTATATTCTCCTGGTTGTGAGGTTAAATGTTTGGTTTTTCTGATTCTGACTTTGGTGGCTGTTTAGATGATTTAAAAAGCACATCTAGATATTGTTTTACTCTCAGAACAGGTGTGATATGTTGGTGTTCGAAAAAATAGTCAACTGTTGCTCAATCGACTGCTGAGGCCGAATATTATGCAGCCTCTAAGGCTGCTAATCAGGCCATTTGGCTCAGAAAACTACTTGATGACTTAAAATTGCTCCATGCAGGACCAACTAATATTCTCTGTGATTCTCAATCTGCTATTGCAGTAACGAAGAATCATGTTTTTCATGGAAAAACAAAGCATATCAAGATCAAATATCATGCCTTGAGAGAGGCTGAAAGTGATGAGATCATTAAATTGGTCTATTGTTCTACTGAAGAACAAGTGGGCGATATCATTACAAAACCATTGCTAGTTTCCAGATTTTTATATCTTAGGAAGCGGGTTGGTGTAGTTTCGGCCAACAACGTTAAGGAGGAGATTGTTGGACCTCGTATTAACGTGGTTGGACCAGGACTTCAGAGCCCATGATGATATAATCTGAGGCCCAGATTAACATAACGTATTTGGTTACGATTTCGTTGCTGACCTAACTCCTCTGCGATTTGCATCTCCACTAGTTCGTTGGTTTCGTTGTTCATGGAATCATGGTGAACGTATGATGTTGCCTCTGCTTTTAAATGCTAAGTTCTTTGCTCTTATTTACTTCTTTTTCTTTCATTTTCGTAGTGAAACACTTGATGTTTTAAGTTTTTCTTGTATTACGAACTTCTTTGCTTTTGAATGAAAATCGTCTTCCATTTTCGTTAATTGATTCTGTACAAGAACACGTTCCTACAAGTCTCTATTAGCTTTCATGCACCTCATATACATTTTTTTGCCTTATAGGTGATTGAACTTCGTATCAAAGCATCCTGAAGTTCGAAAGCCTTGAAATTGCTCAACAAAAGGTTAAACTCAAATTTCAAAAACTTTGAGAATTTGTTAGCATTGGAATACTGATGTTCACCCAAATAGGAAGGCATCTCTAAGTGGGTCAAGTCAACAAATATTCAGTATTTGATATTTTTTCTTTTACTTTAAATATGAAGTACTTTAGAACAACCAGTTGATTATTTGGTTTTAATTTTAAACATTAAATTTTGAATTGAAATTCAAATAATAATAATAAATAAATATGAATTCTTAATAGTTAACATTGTGATTGATTCAGGACCGCATCGGACTCCTTTCAACTTATTAATAGCACATGACAACAGCCCTTTCTCCCTATTCTGAAAGATACATTTTATTTTATTTTGAGTGAGGGGACCTAAATCCTCCTCATAGACATTTTAGGGTTTTTCGAGTCGAATCCAATGAAACACTCAAGTGTGATGTTATTGCTATCTTAGTCAAATCTTACATTAGTTATAAGGGTAGTAACAATGATCATATTCACAACCTTGCATCCGTAAATTTTCATATCGACTTGTATATTAATGATTTAATAAAAAATAAAAAATGTTAAATGTAAGTGAAAAATGGATTCTTATACTCTAAATTATCATGTTCTTGAAATTTGGGATTCAATGGATTGGGAATGTAGTTCAGTTCATAAGAAAAAATGAATTATATTAAAAAAACTTTAATCAAATCAATTATTTATTGGTTCACTTTTCTTATAAATTAAATTTTTTCTATTTCCTGATGAGATTATGATATATTTCAAGATGTGTGATAATGAAGGAATGGTGATTATGTGTGTCGTGGAAATAAGTGCAAGGACTTTGAAAAATGAGAATCAAAAGCAATACAAAAACACTAAGCAATAAAATTTGTGATCTTGTCTGAACGTCTGAGGTTTGCAGTGCAGTCAGCCCATTTCCCTTAAATTGATGTTAAAAGGATCGAATCTCAATAATTAACCACAGCCCTCGGATTTGTCCTGCATCCAAATCCCAATGGAAACCCCAAATTCAACTACAATAACAGTCTAATTACTCAACTTTAGGTTTGATGTAAATGAAATATACAAAAAATAATGCAAACTGATGTAAGATAAGATATCAATTATATGATTTTGCCCACATCATACTATTGGATATAAATTGTCAATACTATTAAACTTTGAAAACTAAAAATCAAAAATTATCAAAACGCTCAAATTATAAGAATCAAATTTGCATAGCGTCTATTATCCAATCTAATGTAGGTTTACAGTAATATTAGACTATTTTCAATTATGTCCATCTAAATGGATCATAAAAGAGTCATTATCATATATAAAATTGTTATATAAATTTAATACCATATAAATAAATAGATAATATGTTTACAAAAGCAGTGGATAATATTGCCTTTAGGATGAGTTTGGTTTGATTTGGGTTTTGAGGTATCGAGAATATAATATTGCATTTCTCTTATAAGCTTAACTATATGTTAAAATTATAGAGTCTGGTCGAAATTATGATGGGAGAGAGTGAAAGAACAGGATTAATGGAAGAAATACACACATTTAAAAGATTTGAAAAAATCATTATCATTATGTGATAGAATTTCTACCCTGATAAAACTAATCAATCTCATTTCTTTTAGCAATGTGGGAAAAATTCAATACTCTCCTCCAAGTCCAATCATAAGGTTTTGACTTGAAATGAAACGAACCTACTCCAATACCATGTTGAAATTGTAAAGTCCGACCGAAATAACAACGGGAGAGCGTGAATGAATGGATTAAGGGTAGGAACCCACACATTTAAAATATTTGATCAAGCCTTTTAAATGTGTGGATTTCTTCCCTTAATCTCGTTCGTTCACGGAGATCCCGTCGTAATTTCGGCCAGACTCTATAATTTCAAGACAATATGAAAAAATCTCCCAACACAGTGTATCTTTAATTTCATTGTCTATTATTGAAAGTCAAAACAAATAGATAAATATGTTATATTGGAAAATGCATTCTAAAAATACACCATATAAGATAAGTGGAATGTTACAATTTGTTATAATATACCATATCCTCGTGAAAAACGAAAAATAACATTGATTGAACATAAGTAAACGTTTCCTATCCAAAATCATTGTTATTTATTGTTTTTCATCATTTTATAGTATTGTGCTTGGAAAATCTTGCATACTTTGTCGGATGTCATGAATTATAATGAAAATGATCGATTGACAATCCACATGTTTGAATTGTGAAATTCAACTTATATTGTGATTCAACTTAAAGGGTGTGTTAAGATGTCCGAAAATGAAAAATTAGATTTGAGATCTTAATTAGAGTGATTTATAATTCTGAATGTATAATGGAGAACTTGTGTATAATTAAGAAATTTTGGAAACATAATATCTAATTTCTAGGTTTGATTTATTGATTCTAAGGAATTGAATTTTCAAGAAAGTGTTTCGTTTGGTTTTTTATTGATTACAAGAATGAATTCAATGAATGAAATAACAGCTGCACATGAGTCATATATATATATTATAATAATAATCACTTGATTATCTAATTAAGATATATACCAAATATATACTATTCGATGTCTTATATATACAGCTATATTTATTTTTCAACATCCCCCTTAAGCATTGCATGCATAAGTTTTTCATACGAAACTTGATAGATAAATAATTGATTTCTCTTGAGTGAGAAACTTTGTGAATATGTGAGGGAGTTACTCATTGATCCTCATATTCCTAATGTTCGTGGCATTGCTTTGTATTCTACTTTGATCGTCGATTGTGACATTAGTGTCTAGTTCTTTGATTGACATGAGATTGATCATCCATCAAAGCTGGATTAAAATCTCGTCATGGATTGTTGGGGTCGATATGATACATTGACATTCAAGGCATACAACTCGGTAGACTTGATGTCGATTAATGGGGATTTATTCGGTAAACTTGCAATTGATTGAGTTCTACGATCAGTAATGCCCTCTCAGTCTCAATGACGTCCGACTCAACTACATGAAAGGCAACATTCTGTCCAATCCCAAACGATGTGTCAGCCATCAACATATTGTCGATTGCTGCGACGATATCGACATCTTGTCGATCGTTGCAACAATGACGACATCTTGTTGAACATCGCTATTTTTTTGAGGTTAGCTTATAGATCACCGTGACCTTGTCTATCATCGTTTCCTTGTCAATCGTCGCGACATCTTGCTGATCGTCGAGCTGTGTTCAAATCTTGTCGATTACTATGACGTGGATCAATGATGACAACCATCTAATGTTTGCCCAAGGTGTGCCCTAGTTTCCTTAAGTTCATGCACTCTCGATGCACCTTATTTTCCGAACTTTTCAGCAACGTCCAACCATAATTCTTGTGCGGTAGTAGCGAACATTACATTGCTCTGGATCTCCTTACTCAAGGCCAATTTCTGACATCCTTTCACCAAGGCATTACAACGTAGTCACTTTCCACCAAATGGTTTTGGAAGCGTACCATCACCGAATCCATATTTGTTTTTGGTATATAATACATTCGACATGTATCCTCTCCATTCACCGTCATTCATTTCTGAGAGCCTTTTACTCATGCACATTTTCTGGGTATTACCTGAGTCGTGTAGAATGTAAGGCGAAATTGAATCTATTGCCACTATTATTTCGTTGGCATGACGATGCTGTGCTGCTCCACTACCATAAAGACTTCCCGACAAGGAAGAAATTTTGAAAATAGAATATATGCTTTATAGGTTTTTATTGCTTAATTAAAATGAATTGAATTGAATTTTATTGAAAGGGAAAATAAACTTAGTGTTTTTTTATTATTTAAAGAATGAATTGCATGAATGAAATAACAATTATACATTAATTATATATATATAATGATTACCTAACTAAAATATATACACGATATATAATGTATATACATATTATTTTATATATTGTATATACAATATCCATGCACACACTTTCCACACAAGTGATTCCAACTCAAAAAAAATGAATTATCCATAACTCATATACGATGAATTAAACTAGATTCTATTATAAATTTATATATAATCGACGGTTGAAAATGAGTAATAAATTATGGGGAGAAGGAAGAGGGTTTACTTGTTTGAGGTTGATGGTCCCATAAGCACAAGCCATGTTGGGAAATAATGAACACATCCAAGTAGCCATTTATGTAGTCAGAGATGGCATGGTCCCATAGTGCTTTGGGAACATTAAGACAAGATTACGAGGATGTGCCCTACACTTTCCGGACAAACCCATAAACAGTCGACACTCTTTTGTCCCCATGTGCAATTCATCTTTCATATTCATATATACAAATAAAATTGTTAAAATTCAAGATATAAGAATTACATATTAAAAAATTAACAAGTAATTTGTTATTTTGTCTATCTATTTTTCTAATTTGAGACACCTTATTTCATGTTTCAATCAATGTTTTAAAAAATAAGACCCGTGATTGAAATGTTTTCATGAAAAATTTGAGTTTTGGAGGTACAATCGAATGTCGAATAATTTGTTATACCGTTTTAATGTAGATATAAATTTAAATATAAATTATCTTTTGCTTTGCTTATATTGAAACTAATAACTAAATATATTATATCAAAATCTTCAAGATCTTGTCTAATTATATTTGATTTGGTAATTGCATTCTTGTTGAATATTTGAATTTTTCAATTATTATTAGAATTAGCATCAAGTTTGGGCTAACCTAACTTGAAACTCAATACATTTGTTAATATTTGCTAATAACCCCACAGTTTTAGCATGATATTTTCCGGTTTTTATAAGGCAACTCACGATTTTAAGGATTAATCGTGAGATTCAAAACCGTATCGTATCAGGAAAAACCAAACAATTTAACTAATCGGTTCGCGGTCAGACATGTTCAACTAGTATGTTCGGGCCTTTGAAAAAATTGGTTTAAACTTTAAACATTACCTACTAGTTATAGGTTTTTAGAAATTTCAATTTAATAAGAGTATAATATTACATCTTTAAATATATAATAAGACAATTATAGTATTTTCAATTTATCTCATTATCATCTTTTTAAATCCAATATATAAGACTCATTGTTAAAGAGGGGTGAGCAAAATAATCTAGAATACCAAATATCATACATAAATTATGTTACTTCAATAATTGATATTTAGTTTAATAATTTTCTATTTTGTTTGATATCCAAAAAGTGGATAAAATTTAGTATAATATCGAATACCAAAATAATGTTATGTATACTTTTTTTATTAAATATGACTATATAATTACATTGTAAATATTTTTAAACATCACCATCGCATTGAAAAAATTAGACGATCAAATAATTTGAAAATCGTAAGAAATTTATAAAATATTATTTCATATTTATTTTATAATAATTGTTTTCATATTTACTTTTATAACTTTCCTCATATGTATTGAAATAAAGGCTTTAAAAATTGAAGATGTTTTTTGATCAAGAGGCAAAAAAATATGGTCAATTTTTGTCTTTTGAATAACATCTTTTCATTAAACTTTAGTTAAAATGTATGAGATGACATGATATTTTTATATAACATTTGTATCTAGAAAATTATTTATTTGTCTACATTTAATCTTAGAAATATAAAGTAATAATCATAACAAAATATAATCACAAGTATTTTAAATTTCGTTAATTTGGTATCCACACCAAAATATCGAAAAATACTAAGCATTCTGTATAGTGTAATATTTGGTACACAATGCTCACGAAAACTTATTAAAAATCTTAATAGGTTTTGTGAATGTATTTTTCAAATATTAGATATTTATCCTTTTGTTTCAACTATAACTATAAAGCATAGTTGAGTAATTTTTGCTACTATTTGTTTTTGAATAAACATGATCATTTGCTTAAGCTAGGGAAGTCATACCAGTGGTATACCGGCCGGTATACCGATAAATATCGATCGTGATCGATATATCGGTATTCCGATATATCACCGGTATACCAACGGTAAATCATAAAAATCGCTCGTACCGGTCATTGTCGGTATAAACGGTATCGACTAATATGACTTCCTTAGCTTAAGCTCATGTAGAAGTTTAATATTTAACAAGTCAATTATGGAATTGTCTATTTATCTTAAATGTTATATTCATAGAATGACTTTATTCCAATTTGAGACATTTTATCCTTTGCTTCAACAATACCTTACAAATCATTGCATCATTATTTCTGTTAATACATATTTTATAGTCTATGAGTTTAAACAATATGTATAAGAGTGTGAGATAACATATCTAACAATTCGATAAATCAATTTATATATCATATTTTTTATTGAATTATTCAATGTGTAAGATATATTTTCGCATTGTTTTAAACTTTCAAGATTATCCAAATACTTGTGGATTTGTTTTAAGTATAACCCACAAGTATATAATATCAGATCTTATATTATAAAACTGACAAATCATTTATATTCTAATTATGTTAAAAATTTAATTTAATTTTAAATGTAAAATATGCATTTATTTCAACATCATATTCATCGCCAAACAAAATGGGACCGGATTGGGCCTCACTTACCAATACATACACTTTTAGTTGTTTATATATATATGTAAGAAGTAAAAGTCACTGTTGGTTCAAGAGAAGTAAAAACATGGCTTGTCGGGAAAATTTCCTGGCATCAAATTAATTAATTATGCGTTCCATTTTTAACTCTTACAACTCAAAAAACGTGACGTGTCAGGAAAATATAAATTATTCACAAATAGAAAAATTTAACCCAAGCCAGCTATTGCGAGATGCTTCTGCAACCAATTGAAATTTACGAACTAAATTAATTAATTACCAATTATATCTTTTTTTATATGTAAATAATATTATTGATGTGATCCACTAAATTAGGCATGAGTTTGTTACATGAAAATAATACTACCTTACCCTACCCTACCATTATAACTTGACTAAATTGGTCTGCAGCACTAGGCAGGAATTTAGTGATGCAAAACAAAATGTTGGGTCTCAAGATTTGCTTTTGTACCCGTTTAATACGATATTTTTCTTTTTAAATTATACAATTCTATAGCTCTCACATTATTTTTTCCTAGTTATAAAATTTAATAGTATGTCAGTTATCCTCTGATTAGTGTAAGATAACACACTCAATTATCGTTTTCATGTGAATCTTTGTCATTTGTCAATAAAACAAAGCTAATGGATGTCTTAACGAATCAAAGTACTGAATATATAATCATTATTAGTTGATTTTTTGATGGATGCAAATGAATCCAATATATTCATGAGTCATTTGAGTTGGTTTACTCCATGATCGAATTCAAATTTCTAAGGAATCTAATAGGTAATGAGTGGGTTCAGTTAAGGATCCAATTTGATCTCGATTCTTTCGAATCGAATGCAAATTTTATACAAATGGAACCACTATGTTGAGGGATTTGATACAAAGTGATTGTGGGATAGTGTCTATGAGACACAAATAAATGAATGGCGCAAGACAGATATAGATAGCCCACAGCGAGAATCTAAATCTATTCCTATTCATATTAATCAAATGGTCCCTCAACTGCCTCATGAATAACATAACCTGCATTTATTCAATCCCGCCACCGTCCTCCTCCTTCTCCGGCGACCGTAAAATGGAAAGGAGGATTTCTGCGGTGGGAGAGTGGACTTGGAGTGGAGTTTCTGTACTTACACATGACATGATTACGGCCTTAGGAAACAAGCTTAATAAATGCTGCTGCTCTCTCTGTATTTTCATGTCTGTCCAAAATGCAAAAAATGAAATGACGACAGGGATGTCTTCGTCATTTCACAAATATATTTAAATATTATATTTTTATTCTTATAATTGCGAATATTGTAATATATATATAGAATTCGTGTTTACCAGTAATAGTTTTCAACCATTTTTTTACATTTCTTTAAATATTTTAATATGATTAATTATTAATTTTGATTTTATAAAAAAAATTAAACATTGTGTTTAGAGGATAAAGTTGGCATTTATAATATCATATTTATAGTTTATTATATATTAATATGGAATTTATAATATAATCTAGAAATAAGTTGACATTTTATATAATATATTAGATTCCTTTATTTTTTTAAAAAATGCATAGAGTTAATAGGTTTCCTTGCTGTCCTCTGCGTCTAGCGTCAGCCAGAGCCATCAGGCCCCCCATCTCTGCATCTGCTTTCCATCTTCTCCTGCACAAAAGACAAGGAACCTTCGATCTCTCTCTTCACTCTCCTTCCCCATTCCACTTCTCTGTATAAAAATACAAATCCGCCTGTTCAATCCCGTTACAACAAACAACTGAGAGAGAATCGGGAATTTGAAATGGAGATCTGGTTGAGATGGGTTTTCACTGCCTTGATATCAAATTTTCTTCTTGTTTTTGCTTTCCAAATAGTTGTTCATGTATGGTGGAAGCCTAGAAGAATCAAGAATCATTTCGAAAAACAAGGGATCTCTGGTCCCAAGTACCAGCTTCTTTTGGGTAACTTGAAGGAGCTTGCTAGCTTAAACCTTACTGCTTCTTCTCAATCAATGGCTTCTTCACATAATATTCTTCCCAGGGTTCTTTCCTTTTATCACCATTGGAAGAAAATCTACGGTACTGTATAGGGGGAGCTGGGTTTTATTTGATTTTGAGATTTGGTTATGATTTGATTGCATTGTCTTCTCTGTGCTTCTCCACAAGGAAAAACAAGAAAAATAAATAGCTACTGATTCTGTGTGTGTATGTATGTGTAGGGTCTACACTATCCATTTGCTTGGAATAATATGATTGAATCGTCTTTCTTTCTTTGATTCCTCTTTTGGTAAAATCTTGTGCAATCTGAAGATTACCCAGAAATTAGTTCTTCAAAACCACTACGTTTTACTCACATGCAAACTTGTTCTTGTTCATTTTCAGGGTCGATTTTCATTGTTTGGTTTGGGCCAACTCCAAGGTTAACGATATCTGATCCTGCTCTGATCAGAGAAATATTCATGGCTAAATCTGAGTTCTTCGAAAAGAACGAATCCCCTCCTCTGGTTCGAAAGATTGAAGGCGATGGATTGTTGAGTCTAATGGGTGAGAAATGGGCTCACCATAGAAGAATCATACAGCCAGCTTTCCATGCTGAAAATCTCAAGGTAAAATAAAATCAACTAATTCATTAGAAATAGTATATTTTTATGGATTTTTTATGCAGTTAATGATACCAATGATGGCCAAAACCGTGGAAACCGCCGTTGTAGAATGGTCGGAAAAAATGGACGGCGGCGGTAAGGTGGAGTTGGAAGTTTCAACGTGGTTTGAAAATCTAGTCGAGGAGGTGATCACAAGGGTCACCTTTGGGACTAGCAGTTACGAAGAAGGACGCGCCATTTTCAAGCTTCAGTCCCAGCAAATGACCCACGCCACCGAAGCTTATCAGACCTTCTTCTTCCCCGGCTACAGGTCACTTTTTTCTCTCTTCATTCCGGCGAAGAAGTTTATAATAACGCATTACGTAATTATTTCAGCAGGTTCTTGCCGACAAGGAAGAACAGAGTATCCAGAAAACTCGAAAGAGAAATCCAAGAATCGCTTCTGAAATTGATCGAAAGGCGGCGGAAAACGCAGATTAAAACGAGCTCCGATGAATCTAATGACCTTCTAGAGGTGATGATGAGTGCTGGTAAAGAGGAGAGTACATCGGCGATAACGGCGAAGGAGGTAGTTGAGGAATGTAAGACCATATTTTTCGCCGGAAAACAAACTACGTCGAATCTGCTGACGTGGACAACGGTGCTTTTGGGGATGCACCCCCATTGGCAGGAACAAGCACGTGAGGAGGTTCTTAGGGTATGTGGTGCACGTGACACTCCCACTCGAGATCATATCTCCAAACTCAAAACGGTACGGTCCCCACTCCCGACAAGCAAAAATAAATAATAATTTTTTTTTAATTATTGAATTTGTTGTCCAAATGCAGTTAAGTATGATCCTATACGAAGCACTCCGGCTCTACCCACCGGCCGTAGCAATAATCCGAAGAGCCACAAAAGACGTAAATCTTGGTACCCTTTGTATCCCACAAGGAACCGAACTACTCATACCGATCCTAGTTATTCATCACGATCCTACACTATGGTGCAACGATCCACACGAGTTCAATCCCGCACGATTCTCAAAAGGTGTAGCTCAAGCAGCAAAACATCCTATGGCACTAATGCCATTTGGGATGGGTGCACGTCGTTGCATAGGTCAAAATCTAGCCATTTTACAAGCAAAGCTTGCGATGACTATGATTTTACAACGATTCTCGTTTCGACTTGCCCCAAGTTATCAACATGCACCTTCCGTCCAAATACTTCTACACCCACAACATGGTGCACCTATTGTGTTTACCAAATTATGAGGGTGTTTTAGGTATTTTCTCATTATATGCTCTCTCTTTTTTTCCTTTTCGTTAGAATCCTAACAAGTTTGATTTCTGTACTGTATAGTCTTTTGTACTTTTGTACACAAGTTAAAAGTGGGGTTTAAAAAAGTAATTTTTTTAGGAATCTTGTTTAAGGTACTAAAGTTTAGGGGTACTAAAGTTTTGTCCAAGGTTCCCACAATTGCAACATTTTAATAAATTTATTACCATAATACTCAAAATTTAAACATAGAAAAACAACCTCTTACTTTTTGTAGTTTTGAAAAAACATTTTTCAATTCATTGTATATGGTAAGCATGATCCTCAATTCTTAAAATTTTGGCAACTGAAATAACTCACAAATAAGACACATTTTGTCCAATTAAACTTTAATGGTATTGCATATTAAATCTTGGGTGCCGTTAATCAATACTTATTTTAGTTAAATTAATACGAAAACTATAAACTCTAATTAAACATAACTAGTGTTTTTCATATCGGCATGTACATAAGTCAGTACATGATATATCGAGTGACATGTATTTTGTTTGATACAAGGATGTATGGTCTCATCCAGTGTGTTTTGGGCCAGAAACAAACAAATAATAAAATGCATTTTCATGTTTGAAGGGGTAGGAAACAATATGTTCACCGATTTACTGGTGCTAACTAGGTTAATTAATCGATTTTGTTTAAATTGTTCCTTAACCAAAACCAAACCTTTAGAAGTCGGTTTGTATCTCTTTTGGTTTACCGATTTGGTTGATTGTTTTCCCATTTGAGGGCACCACTTTTCAACATGAAATAAGCCAAACACAACTTAAATTTCAAAATATTTTAGGAATATCAAGTAATGTAAACTTTGAGAAAACTATCAAATTAACAAACTTGGGGATAGTTTTGTCACTATGCGTAACTCAAAATTTAGGTAAAATTTCCAAAATTAGGCATCCAAATTACCTGATTTTATAAACAGTGGTTGTGATTAATGGAAAAAATTCAACTTTTATGGATTGTAAATTAAAAAAAAAAACTTTTAAAATACAAAATCTGTCAAAATGTAATGACTGTATTTTTTGTAGAACTAAATGATTGACAAATAAGGGATGAGATAGGACAAATCAATCATTTTAGTATGCAAAAGAGTCAGACAAATAAATAGTCATGGCCAATTGGTTGGCTGCAACAGCAACAGCAACAGCAACAGATCATTTTTATTTTTGGTTAAATATTTAAAATAAATATTATTATGATAATGAATACCAATCAAGTTGGGACAGCTTGTCGAGTACTATGCTAGAGTCAATTCAATATTTATTATTTTGTTTTCTTTTATCTTTTATATTAAATAGAGGACAACAAAATGAGAAAATGTCACTTCATTGCTATTGTATAAGCTAATAAAATCACATAAATTTGACCACTTAGAACCTAGTCAAAATTTATTTGTCAAAATGAACTTAAAGTACTTTTTTCGACAAATTACAAAAAATGTGGATATGATTTGATGAACCTATTAAAAATATCAAGAGAAAATGATGTATAACATGTGTTTGGTCTTTAAAATTTCATGGTTATGATAAATTTGGTATACAAACTTTAATTTTATATTCGTAATTCACAAACTTCGATTGTTTTGACAAAAATGATCTTTAATGATTTCAAAATCTGGTAAATTCTATTACGGTATAACAAGCAAGTACCCAAAATTTGTAGAGTGATTTTGTTGCATACATAAAAAATATTGAATACTATGTATACGAAAATTAATAAGTATAAGAAGTACTTTTGTCAAAAATCAAGTTTGGTGTTAATTTACAATAAAAAACTTTAAGTGGTTTAGTTGCCAAACTTTAGAAAAATTTGTGACAAAATTTATCAAATTATACAAACTTTTAGATATTAAATAACATCCGCCCACTTGTCAAATAAATGAATGTATTGGGATCATTGTAGCTTGCATCCAACCATAAAAAACATAATGTATCGTGTCCCAAACAAATCTTGTTAAATTCGGATTCTTTGTTTACCTGTTTCTTATGATGAGAACTCTAGGACCGGACACCCTGCAATGGATGAGGTCTAGTAACGATTGGGCCGATCCATATGGTGGAAGCGAACTTGTGCAGCCCATTAGTACACTTAAGGTATAGTGGCCCGATGTTCTGCGAGAGGACCGACGATAACCTTGGTGAAATAAAACGCTTCCTGACAACTGGCTCCGTGGTTTGGTCCAAACGGTTACAAACCCACGCATTCCACGCTTCGGGCCTTCACACGTTTATCATGCCTCGGGCCCGATCACGCTGACCACGCCTCGGTCCCGACATCGTGCGACAACAACCTCTAACAAACATGTCAGAGGCGGTTACAGAGCGTGAATTACACGCGCCATTAACTCTATAAATACAGAGCACAACGACGGAAATAGCAGAACCCTTTGGATGCGTAAGAACATGCCGTTACCCTGCTGAAGTTCTTACTGCTTTCTTATTCCTTGTCATTTTCTTTAAACCTCTGTTGTAATATGTATGGATTGCTTGATTAATGAATAGGCTAAGAGCTTAATTCGCTCTTAGTCAAGTGGTTTTCTTCCCAATTCCTGGGGTTTCCACTATAAATCGTTGTGTCTCATTGTTGTTTCCAGTTTCTTAATCGTCCCTCATAAAAAACAAATCAAAACCAAGTTCGTTTGCTGACGAACCAGATGACTCTTGATACCCCTTAAAAAGGGACCATAACAGTTTGACGCCGTCCGTGGGGACGATTCTCTAATCCCATTTGAGTTTTCTACCAGGGATAGGATAATCAAAGGCATGGCGACTGGAACTTCGACAAATGACAGTGACGTGCTTCCCGACAGTCTCCCAGCACCAACATTCACTTTACAGGATCTGGAAGCTGTCGTGAGGAAGGTGGTTCTGGAAATTACGTCGGAGAGAAGTGGAACAGAACCACCGGCTGTTTCAAGCCCTGTTCCCAAAAGCAGAGGATACAAGAGTGATCCTGACGAGCGCAGCAGTGAGGATGAAGAAATCATCAGGCGCGGTGTAACAACGAGGATGCCGAGATATATCGATCTACTCCTCCCCCTCGGCCAGAGCTCTAACTCCCGCTCCTGGAAATGATCAGGAGCATATGCAGCGACGAATTGACGAGCTCACTAGGGAGTTGGGGAGCATGCGCGTGCTGAATGATTGCGAACCTAATCTAGGACGCAATCCTGGTTTATTCAACAAGGCCATGGAGGCCCCAATCAGGAGAAATAAGGACGATGACTGGTGGCATAATCTGCATGCGGTCCAGACATCGTCCCAACAATATGAAGGCGTGTCAGTCGCCTTGAGAGATTTGATGCTCCCCTTTTCTGAAGAGATCTGGGCAGCAGTCCCAGATCGGCATTATCGCAACCTCGAGGGGTTGCCGATATTTTGCGGTGATGGTGATCCGATTGATCACGTTGCCGATTTTGTGTTACGCATGGGAACGGTTCGGGCCTCAGATTAGCTGAAGTGCCGCATCTTCGCGGCAGGATTACAAGGCGACGCCCGAACGTGGTTCAAAAATCTGCCGGCCCGATCCATACAGTCGTATGGCAGATTTATTTTGGCTTTCTCAGAGCAGTTTGCTCCAAATGTAGCACCGCCCCGAAGCAGGCATGAACTATATCAGTTGAAATATATCCCGACAAAAATGAGTCTTCGGTCCTTCGTGGAGAAATTCAATAGGACCTTCCGGGGAATCAAACTTGAGCTCCGGGACAAGATTGACATTCTACAGCAGGTCTTGGGACCGTGCGGCCTTTCGGCCAGTTTGGTAAAGAGCCCACCATCCACCTTGGGTAAACTTCTTTAGAAAATCAACAAGTACATTAAGGTGGATGAAGCGGTGGGGCTAGGCTATCGGAAACCTAGCGGGAATTCTGAACCCGCAGGTGATCATAGGGTTTCCTACCCTAAGAAGCAGTCACGAGAAGTAGCGGCTGTAGGCGAGAAAAATGTCTCCCCGAAGCAGGAGGACAATCGGGTGTATTGTGAATTACATCATAATCGCGAACACCCGACCCTGAAGTGCCCGCTGTTGAAAGAGACAGTAACGACAATGAATAAAGAAAAGCCCGACCGGAATGGTCAGAAGGGCAAGCGAGCGGAATCCCCCCGATAGGGCCACCAGGGTGACGACCGTCGCAGGCTGCGGGGAAGGGATAATCGGGGACAACCCCGAAATTATAATGATCGAACGGAAGACCGACGGTCTCCTCCGCCAGAACAAGACAGAGGGCAACACAGTCGAGAGAACCGTGGTCGGGGTCGAAGAAGAAGATGGCGGGGCCATGGGGGCAGAGCCCCGCAGAACGAGGGTGGAAGACAGGAGCAGACCGCTCCTCCACCTGCGGAAACATGTGCCCAACATCCTCAAAATGAGGCATTACCCAGAGAAGTAGCTGGAGATATTTATGTTATCTCCGGTGGTCTGAGAATAAATGAATCGGTTCGGGACCAAAAGAGAAGCGAGCGCGGAGACTCCGCTGAGAACTCTGAATCTGTGGCGCTGGTTAAGTATGATCCCGCTGAACGGTCCCCTCCTTTCGGGGAAGATATCACTTTCACTATGGCCGATCGGTAAGAGATCATCGATCCATGCGATGATCCCCTTACTATTACTGGAATCATCGGAATCGCCGTGTCCACAGGATCCTAGTGGACACTGGGGCTTCATGCAATTTAATGAAGCGCGAAGTCGTCGAAATGTTGGGAGCTGCTGCTCATGACCTCACGATCGCTAATATAACTCTCTGGTCGTTCGACCAGAGAAGCGTCATTCCATCTGGGAAGATTTTATTCCTAGTCACCCTTGGAGAACGATCCAAGGACCGATCGGAGGATTTGAAATTCATTGTCGTTGAAGTCGACTTGGCTTACAACGCCATTATCGGACGGACCGGCCTCAGTAAGTTTGAGGAGGTCTCATCTACTTATCATATGATGCTCAAATTCCCCTCCGTTCATGAAGTTATTTCTGTCAAGGGGGATCAGAAAGTAGCTAGACAATGCTACATGAGCTCGTGCCGAACATTGGCACCTATCAAAAGGGACCGGGTAGATCTGTTGGAAGAGCCGCCGCACTCGAGGCAAGCAATGGAACCCATGGGGTTCAAGTTGATTAATCTGGTTGAGGATGACTCAACCAAAACAACTCGCATCGGGGCACATTTAGCCCCTGCTTTGAAAAAGAATTGATCCACTTGCTGAGAAGCCACGTGGATTTATTCGCATGGACCCCGGACGATGTTCCGGAGATTGACCGATCCGATAGTGAACATCGGATCAACACCGAGCTCGGAACAAAGCATGTTAGGCAGAAGAGGAGACGTTATTCTCCCGAAAAAATCGAGATCATCCGGGCTGAGGTGAACAAATTGCCGCGGTCGGGATTCATCAGAGAGATCCACTATACTGAATGGGTTGTAAACCCAGTAGTGGTCTCCAAACCGGATGGGAAATGGCGGATGTGCATCGATTTCACCGATGTTAACAAAAGCTGTGAGTCGGACCCCTTCCCCCTGCAGCATATCGATCAACTGGTAGATGCTGTGTCTGAAAGCACCATGATGAGCACCATGGATGCTTATTCTGGGTACCATGAGATCTTTCTAGCTGAAGAAGATCAGAAGAAGTCATCATTCATGACCGAAGATGGCGTTTACTGTTATGTGGTTATGCGGTTCGGTCTAAAAAATGCTGGAGCAACATATAAAAGGTTGGTCAACAAAATCTTTAGAGAATTGATCGGCCATATGATGGAAGTTTATGTTGATGATATGATTGTTAAATCTATGAATGATGAAGATCATCTTTCTTATTTGTCTCGTTGTTTCGAAGTATGCCGCAAATATAAGCTCAAACTAAATCCAAACAAATGCTGCTTCGGGATCCGATGTGGAAAATTTATAGGATATTACGTTTCAGAAAAAGACATAGAGGTTAACCCTGAGAAGGTGCAAGCTATCATTGATGTGCAATCTCCAAGAAACAATAGAGAATTTCATAGGCTTACTGGCCGACTTGCGGCGCTAAGCAGGTTTATTTCAAAATCCACAGACCGGGCTCTACCTTTTTTCAGAATGCTAAGAAATGCAAGCCATCTAGATTGGACCGAAGAATGCGATCTGGCCTTTTCCGAGCTGAAGACTTATTTAAGCACTCCCCCGGTGATGGTGAGTCCAACTTGTGATGAACCTTTTGGGTTGTATCTTGCTGTATCAGAAGTTGCCGTCAGCGCAGCTCTGGTGACCATCCGAGACGATATTCATAGACCCGTTTATTATGTTAGTCATTCTCTGGTATCTGCTGAAACCAGATATTCCACCTTAGAAAAATTCATGATGGCTTTGAAAAAAGTTGTATCCAAGCTGAAACATTATTTTGAAGGCCGAACGATTTATATCTATACGGATCAACATCTGAAAGTGGTCCTTAAACAAAAGAATTTGAATGAGAGATTAGCAAAATAGGCTATCAAACTCAGTGCTATGTATCTGGAATTCTTGCCACGAATGGCTATCAAGGCTCAGGTTCTAGCCGACTTTGTGGTTGAAATGACCCGATCGGCCATATATCTTAACCAAGAGGATGATCGATGGACGATCCACGTAGATGGATCGACCTTCGGAGGAAGAGGAGCAGACATTACCCTAACAACGGTACAAGGTGACCTTATTCATTATGTAGTTAAATTTCCCTTTGCTAGAACAAATAATGTGGTAGAATACGAGGCTGTATTATCGGAATGATCTTGGCTCGAAAAATGGGAGTTAGTAGAGTGCGAATGCTCTCAGACTCAAAGTTAGTAGTGGAACAGTTCGTATGGAGATTTGAAACTTATGATCCGAAGATGAGATTATATTGTGCCAAAGTCCTGGAATTATCCAAAAAATTCAGTGAGTTTTCTCTCGACCACGTGCCACGAGAGCAGAATAAGGTTGCCGACGCACTCGCCAAATTGGCCGCGGGCATACATGACATAGAGCCGAGCACTATTTCGGTCCATATCCAGGACCGACCTTCAGTCGAGATATCAGTGACCGAACAGTCTATTGAAGAGATCGGGGCTGTATACCATGAACTCCAGGGCTTGAATGTTAACGCTACTGATTCTCTTGGGGAACCCAATTGGATGGATCCCTTTATTAAATACCTTTCAAAATGCTATCTTCTTGAAGACAAATCTGAAGCTAGAAAAATAGAAGTCTGGGCTAAGAGATTTATCCTGGTTAACGAACGGTTGTTTAAAAAGAGTTTCGAGGGCCCGCTTCTGCGCTGCTTGTCCCCTATTGAGGCTGAAGCCGTCATGATTTATGTTCATGAAGGGATATGCGACATTCATTCAGGGGCCCGATCTTTATACCACCGCATCATTAGAGCTGGATATTTTTGGCCAACGTTGCTTGCAGATGCCAAGAAATACACTAAACGTTGCACTATATGTCAGTACCATGCTCCGATCCCGCAATTGCCTGGGGCTCCCTTATCGGTTACCCCATTGCCTTGTCCGTTTGACAGATAGGGGATTGATATCCTCGGACCTTTTCCCCGGTCAATAGGGCAAAGAAAATTATGTATTATAGCGGTGGAGTATTACTCGAAGTGGATTGAAGCAGAAGCAGTAGCCATCATCTCGGAGAAGGTTGTCAAACACTTCTTATGGAGAAATATCGTGAGTCGCTTCGGTGTTCCCCGAGCACTCATATAAGATAATGGGACTCAGTTCTGTGGAAAGAGCATACGGGATTTATGCACCAAGTTGGACATCATCCAACATTTCTCGTCAGTAGCCCATCCCCAAACTAATGGACTTACGGAGGTATCTAACAAGGTTATTCTGAAAGGATTGAAGACCAAGTTAAAAGATTTTGGAGGGAAATTACATGAACACATTTATGAGGTCTTATGGGCATACCGAACTACACCTCGCTCAACAACCCAAGAATCACCTTTCTCATTGGTGTATGAGACCGAAGCTGTTAGCCCGGTGGAGGTTGCCATCCGATCACCTCGGATATCTCAATATGATGAGCATATGAATGGTGAAATGAGATTATTGGACCTCGAGATGATCGAAGAAAAGAGAGATGCGATTTACGCGCGGATCGTGCTTATTAGCGAACTATGGAACGGGCCCATAACAAACGAGTCCTCCCAAGGGAATTCTTTGAAGGCGATCTCGTCCTCAGAAGCATAAAAGTGTAGAGGAACGTCGGAAAGCTGGACTGAAATTAGGAGGGACCGTATCGAATATCAAAGAAATTGGAATCAGGTGCGTATAAACTTGAAGCATTGGATGATATAGAGGTCCCCCGAACTTGGAATGTCATGAATTTAAGGCGATACTTCTTGTGAACTTTCGATTAACTTGTTTGACTTAATAAACGAACATTCCTTTAAACGTAATCCGAAAACAAATAAGTACAAAACAAATTATATCTAATTGAGTGATTGACCGATCTTGAAGTTTGGTAATTTAGGACGAATCTGGACTGGTGATCGAAGCTTCCTATCCGCAAGGCTCGCAAGTTGTAGTGATCGCTCTGACGAGTCAGATGCTCCTACACTTGCCTAGTCCCATGGATGAGTTGCGATTCTCCCAGAACTTATTACGAACTAAAACACTCCCTTCAACGGCATTCATTCCTGGGAAATGACCCTTGTACGTACAAAATCTGCCACGAAAAGAGGAATGTCGGAGTCAACATATCGAAATACAAGTTATGTCCTATTATGGGACATGTGATGAGCAAAAGCTTAGCCAATATAACGTACGAGACTTTAGTAGAACCAAGGTTCGGCCGAAGCTTATAGGAACTCACATTGAACCTGGACCGCGTCTTTCTAATCAATATGTGATTCCAAGGACGGAATAAGAGTGATCCACATACAATGTAAAACGACCGATCCAATCAGAATTGACCTGAGTGAGCCAAACATAATATCTGGGACCGATGGGTTAACACCCTATAAGCATCCCCGATCTTACACTTGGTGGTTAAAACACTCTCGTTAATATGAAACATGTTAATTCACATAAAACTCAGTTATAATATTTTGTTCTGACAATTATAAAGACAAGAATTAAGAGGAAAAAGTCGTATATTGAAAACAACGAGCAAAGCAGGTACAAAATACAACTGAGATTTAACTACCCTGCCCATCATCCTTGTCTTCAATTCCCTGCTCCTGCGGTTCGGTCAGGGCCGCGAGCTGCTTCAATTCTTCTTCTTGATAGGCCACATTTTGGTTGACCGCTTTCTCCATCTCCTCAAAGAGATAGAAGAAAGGATCGTCTTCCAGAACAGGCTCTTCCAAAGTTGGAATAACCTGGAAGTTGCCATCTCTCTCAAGTGGCTCGATCGCCTTCCATCGCTCGTCCAAAGGGGAAAGCCCGAAATGCTTTATAACCTGCTCTCGCATGTTATCCATGTATTTAGCAGTATACATCCCATGTATGTTATCCGCCAAAGCGAATAAAAAAGGGGACCGAGCGAAGCCTATGACTGCTTCCCGGACCGAACCTTCAGCCGAAGTGCTGGTCCTTGTCAATTCCTCTTCCAAGGTCGCCTTTTCTTCTTGGGACTGAAGGAGAAGTTCGTTTAGCTTATTTCTCTTCTCCTGGGCCCGACCCTGAACTTGGTTGACCTCTTCTTCCTTGGCCTGCAGCTTGGCCTCCAGGTCAGAAATTCGCCCCTGAGCTGTCTTCCATATCTTTTCCAGCTCAGAGACTTTATCTGCTAAGAGCGAGACTTCGGTCCCAGCTCTCAGCAGTTCATTGTCCAGTCGGTCCCTAACCGTAACCAACTCACTATGTTTGATCTCAACATGCCTTTTCGCAAGGTCAAGTTGATCTTGGACTTGTTGGGACATAACACTGTCACACTGGTTCTTCTCCACGGTGATGGCAGTTGTGAAGGCCTTCCTCAGCATCTGCATAAGATAATAATGTCAAAAACAAAAAAGTAAAGCTTCGGGCCTTAATATAATAGAAAATTACATTGATGGTGAGGTCGAGGAAGCCCTCAATAATTTCTTCCCTAGACATGTCTACTTGGACATTGTCTGGGTTTTGCTCTCCATAAAGGTGGAAATCCTTCAGGATAACACTTCTGCAGGAGGTTAGTTTCCCCTCCATACTGAACCTGTCAAGCAGGCCTAAGTCAACTCCCCAGTCGGATTTTGTCTTAGGGCCCGAGGTTGACTCCTTCAAAATGATCCCCTTAGAGCGAACCGAAGCACTCCCCATTTTCTTCATCCTTTTGAGATCTCTCTGGGCTTATGCTTCGGTCGCCCTCTTCCCTTTTCCCAAGGGGATCGGTGGTAGGGAGACGTTCGCCTTAAGGTGAGGACCGGGGAGAACCTTCTCCACGGGAACGGTTCCCTCCAGCAATAAAGCAATAGTATTATCATTGATAAAGGAGTTGTTTCCTATCTGATAGAGGCTGGATAAGCTCAAAGAACAAATCCGAGCCGTTATCACCTCCTCTACCACTCCAAATACCCGAAACGTAGGCCCTTCCCCAGTCGAAGGCTGCCCTGTGCAGCGCAGGGTCAATGTGGACGCCGGCACATTCATTTCCGCCGGAAGGGAACACGGAATATCTTATCGTCCCTTCGAGATGGAATAATGTGCAAGAATCGAAAACCTAGACCCAAACTCCTCAATATCCAACTCAGACATGACTGGGTATCTCATTTTATGAGGAGCCATAGTATATACCTTAACGAAAATCGGATTGAAATGGGTTGAACGTGAAACAGATTGAGGGCGCAGAGAGCTCGATTTGGCAATTCTTCCTTCGCAAAATGACGATGAGGAGAAACAGTACCCAAAACCCCGATTTAAATATTAATATCCCGACCAACAGTGAGCTGCCACGTAATATTGCCACAGACGATGGTAGTAAAAGCACACTCATCACGCTTGTTGAATTATCGAATGTGAAGAGGCGCAAATCTGTATATTAAGATTTAAAAAATAAAAAGGATAAAAATATAACACAAATATACGTGATTGAATTTTAAATACAAATTAATCCCTACACTTGTGAACTTAAGTGAAAGATCGGTCCACTGGACGCTAACCATCAGCAGATACGGTCCCATATTCTCACGAATGTATAAACATTGTGTGATCGGTCTTGTATCACCTCTACGATGGCAATCAAGCCCGAGGGGCTAGTGATGAGAACTCTAGGACCGGACACCCTGCAATGGATGAAGCCTAGTAACGATTGGGCTGATCCATATGGTGGAAGCGAACTTGTGCAACCCATTCGTACACTTAAGGTATAGTGGCCCGATGTTCTGCGAGAGGACTGACAATAACCTTGGCGAAATAAAACGTTTCCTGACAATTGACTCCGTGGTTCGATCCAAACGGTTACAAACCCACGCTTTCCATGCTTCAGGCCTTCACACGTTTATCATGCCTCGGGCCCGATCACGCAGACCACGCCTCGGTCCCGACCTCGTTTTACATCGCACGACAACAACCTCTAACAAACCTGTCAGAGGTGGTTACAGAGCGTGAATTACACGGGCCATTAACTCTATAAATACATAGCACAACGACGGAAATAGCAGGACCCTTTGGATACGTAAGAACATGCCGTTACCTTGCTGAAGTTCTTACTGCTTTCTTATTCCTTGTCATTTTCTTTAAACCTCTGTTGTATTCTGTATGAATTGCTTGATTAATGAACAGGCTAAGAGCTTAATTCGCTCTTAATCAAGTGTTTTTCTCTCCAATTCCTGGGGTTTCCACTATAAATCGTTGTACCTCATTGTTGTTTCCAGTTTCTTAGTCGTTCCCCATAAAAAACAAATCAAAACCGAGTTCGTTTGCTGACGAACCGGATGACTGTTGGTACCCCTAAAAATGGATCATAACACTTATAATTATGATATTAAATCATTTTCAAATTGATAGAAGTTAGTTGCAAATCTTTATTATTGTATAAAAATTATCAATATTTAACCAACCAAATTAAATTGGATATGAAAACATTAAAATTGGTTTGTATGGTGTTTGTGACTTTGCGTCTTTGTTATTAGGGTTGTTATTCGATCCGAACGAACTGAACATGTTGTGTTCATGTTCGTTCATATTTATATTCGAACGTGTTCATGTTCGTTCATATTTTATTCGAACGTGAAAATATGTTCGAACATTGTTCAAATTATTAAGTGAATGTTTATATTCATTCGAATAGCTTGTTCGAACATTGTTTGTACGATTTGTTCGAAGATGTTTGTGCTATTTGTGCGAACTTCACCAAAAAAATCACATTTTGTTGTTTAACAAACAAAATTACAAAAAAATAAATGTACTAAAGAAAATAATTAAACAATTATCTTTCACAAAACAAATAAAAATACTACCTCACTAACAATATAAACAAGTTTGGTAAATATTTTTAAACTTATATACTATAATACTCTATTACTATAAAAATTAATTAAAATAATAAATTTGTTCACGAAAATATTCGTGTTCGTTCAAATTATAAACGAATAAAAAATAATGTTCATATTTTTATTCAAACAAGCGAACTCGATCACGTACGAACTAAAGGTATATTGTTCGCGAAATGCTCGTTTCGTGTAACAGTCTTATTTGTGATTGTGCGTAATACTTTTGGATTAAAATTAAAAGTAAAAATTTGTAATTACCCATTTAAAACTAAACACATTTTTGGGAATAATCGGGTCTGGTCGGTTATTTTATGGGCAATGAAAAGGATGGCCTGGCACTGGTCACGGGTAGGGATGGCAAAAAAACCCAACCCGGTGGATATCTTACTATACCCTATTCGTGAGGATTAGATTTTTGGTAGATATGAGGAGGACAATGGTTTAAAAATGATAAACCCGTCGTGGAGTGGGTGGATGTGGATTTCTACTCAAATCTAAACACATACCCATCATAATCGCCAAACTTAATGTATTATTTAAAGTTTTTATATATAATATTTTGTTAAATATCTTATATGTCAATATATTTGTATTTATGATATGTAATTATGATTAAATTTATAAATTATAATAATAATTTATCTTATCAATTTTATAAAACTATTTTTATTTGAATGAATGCATTTTGGTGTTATCATATTTTTTTGTTTATTTTGTAACCAAGTATAATGTATAAGTGATTTCAAAATTTAGAAATTATGTATTTTACACATGTTTATAAATGAACATCGACTATAAAATGACGATTTTTCGTCCATTTTTTGGTAATCGATTTCGAAAGATTAAAATGTTATTTATGTAATTTTTAATATATAAATATGTTATTTACATTATTTATAAAATTTAGATATATTTTTAAACTTTTTAAGGTTAAGTGATCAAATAAAAATGATATTCATGTTTAAAACATTAACATATATTAAAATTAAATAACAATTACTTTTAATTTTTTGAATTAAATATGCAATTATAAATATTAGAATAATATTTACAAACTTTTTGAGTTTAGAGTTGTTTGATTATATCAATTTTTGTACTATTTTTTATCATTTTCAAAGTTTGATATTTTTTTACATTATTTTAAAATTTCTATATGTTTATAAATATCGGTTATAAATAAAAATAATATATTTTACAATATTTATTTATTTTTTATTTTAAATATTTATAAAAAATATAAATATTTGTTCAAAAAAGTGAAAAAATTATTTATATTTTTTATTATTTGAAATTTTACGTGGGTTGAATTATTCACCGTGGGACGGGTATCCGCAAGAATAGTGCACGGATTTGAATATTCAAACCAAATGTGGATTTGAGACGAATATGAATTTGAAGTTATGAGTGATTGAACGGACGTAGATTTGATCAAATCGGATCCAAATGCTACCTATTGAAATCTCTAATCATAATAGGAAATATATGGGAATATGTGTAATGGGATTGGTGTTCTATCCAACTTTTGACAACCGAAATCGTGACAGTAGAAAAGAAGGAAGATTGAATGAATTATTGAAAAGATGGCAGGTTTGGTACACCTCATCAGAAGTCAGGAGATCTCAATAATTTCGATTCCCGTTGCGATTTGCGATGCCCACAATCCCCAAATCGTAAGTTAAGGTAACGCGCAATCAACAACGGTAATATTGGATGAATTGATTTGTTGATCGAATTTGTTGTTTATCTAAAAAAAACCCCAATTCGCACAATAGATTATTATTCTATAGGGTTGTCGAGTTGGAGTTTTCCCGCTTATGTTGATTTATTTAAATTGATGTGGTCGGTCCTACCAACTACTTCTCCTGTCCTTACCGGCCCGCAGGGAGGATGATCTGGCAGGCGGATGCATGTGATTCGATTTTGTTTTTTGTTTCTGTTTGTGTTTGTGAGTGAAGTTGACTTGCTCATTTCCTAATTGTTTTGTGTTTCTTCATATTTTAGTAAAACAACTTACTTTCAACCTTTTTATTAAACATTGATTATTGAAGATTGTTCTTTGCAAATTCATCAAACAAATGACTCGAGCTTCCTTTCATGTTAAAGACAGCCTTTTTATGTTTTGTTTGTGAAATTATTTTCTCTTGTTTTACGGGAAATTAAGGTTTCTGTTGAAATTATAGAGTATGGTCTAAATAACGACGGGAAAACGTGAACGAACGGATTAAAGGGAAAAAACTCACAAATTTAAAAAACTTGAATAAATCAATATGTGATGGAATTTCTACCCTTATAAACATAATAACCCCATTTCTTTTAGAAATGTTGGACAAATCCAACAGTTGCACATGTATGATATTGATGGATGTATAATTTCCATTCCTTGCTCTGTAAACCAATTTCGCAGGGAATTGTGGTAATTGGAATGAATTAATCTGTTTTCTCCTTTTGGGAATCTAAGCTTCTTGAATCTCTTATGATTTTTAGTTCCAACTGGTTACAAATAAATGTTTGATTCGGTTCATTTGCTCTTGTGAGTAAACCATTTCATGAATAAAATGTCACATGTTTCCATCTTACAGAGACGCATTGAATCAAAATGCTGCTTTTGGTGTGAACAAGTAAGCACTTGACGACCATGTTTGGCTGCATGGTCTCAATCTCAAACTCTTGAGTTCCGAAATATACATCATATTTGTGAAGTTAAACAAACGCAGTTGCTTTCATATTATGCCTAAATATACATAATTTTCCCAAAGCTTTAATCGCATCGGTTGTCCAAATTCAAAAGTTTTGTTCTCAAAACTTTCTAAATTTCACCCATAATCCAATATCAAGATTCCTAATGTACATAAAATTATAATCTCACATCATTTGTTACTAGTTTTTCTTTAATGAAGTTTCGGGAAAAATGTGAGAATGAGGCTGTGTTCTGCACAAATTATGAAAACAGATTATGCATTATATAATGTATAATCTGTTTTTTGAAACATAACAGTATCCATTTTAAATTCTAATTAGGAATTATAATCATAATGCATTCTGGTTTTTTAACTATAATGCATAATCAAGTTCAGACTTGATTCTGAAAATGCATTATGCATTCTACTCATTATTTTTTACGAGAAAATTACGACATTAGCCCCCCAATGTTTAAGATAATGTAAAAGAGTTGTACCCAAAGTTTGTAATTTGCATGAGAACCCCTTGAAGTTTCAAAACCGTTTAAAAATGACTCTTGAGTAAATAGTAGTGGTTTTTCGTATAAGTGATTTTGATAATTTATGCATTATTTTTAAAATTTTCAAAGTTTAGAAACATTGTCATTTCATTTTTTTTCAAGGTTAATTGATCAATAAAAACTATTGAGACATTTAAAAAATTAACGAGTATTATGATTCAATATAAACGTTTTTGGAAGTTCTGGGATCAACAACGCAATTTTGAAACATGGAAGCCAAAATCACACATTATATCAACTTCGAGACTTTTATGCAATACACAAAATTTGATGCACCGTCTTGCATTGTTAACTATATTTTTCATATATATACATTTTTTTCCGAATCAAATTTTCATCGTTTATATTATAATGAATTCTTTTTTTTTCTAAAATTTGATATTTATATTATCACTTGTTGAGTTTCTTATTCGACAATATCTTATTCAATATTTTTGTTTTCTTTTTATTATATAATTTTTAAATAACAAAATATTATTAATTTATTTTGTAATTAAAAATATTATTTTAATATAGAATTATAATTTCAAATTGATAAGAAAGAGAGATAATTATTTAGGGTTTAGAGATAATTATTTAGAGATAATTATAATTATTTTGTACAATGTAACTCAATTAAAATTCTACATTTCAATTATAATATTTTTGCAGAACGCTTTTACATTTTATAATTCATTATATATTTACACATAACACTACGCATATTCTAATTATACATTTTGATTCTGCATTCTAATTATACATTATATAATTTGTGCAGAACACAGACTGAGTATAGAAGTTCACTAATTTTAAATCTATTAAGAGAATAGGAGTGATGTAAAAAAAATATGAGAAACCCACCTGATTAAAAAATAAAAACAATATTTAATATTTTGATAAATTAAAAAATCATTTCCCATAATTATATTCATTTAAATTCAAAATTTGTAGACGGAATATTTTGAAAACGTAAACAATTTAATATAATTAATAGGGGCTACTTACTTTTTTAACTACGTAAATGTATTTTCAAATAAAAATTGAAATTGTCTTCTAGAATAATAGAAAAAGAGTTCAAAATTTATCAAAAATTTGATATGTTTTCCTAGAAATGGAATATTTTGAATTTTTTCTTAAAATAAGTTGAAGTAAAAATTGATTAAAAATATAAAAAAATTAATTCGAAATTTTTGAAACAAAGATTGATATTTTGAAAAAGTAAATAATTTGATAATCATTTATTAGGAGATTCACCCATTTTTTAAAAATAAATTCAATTAAATTTAACTAAAAATCTGGATGTATTTTATAAAATAATAGAAAAATATCAAAAAGAAAATAAAAGGCTAACTTGTTTTTCAAATTTTACTTCTAAACAATTATAATTATATAATTATAAAAATATGTAAATATAAATATCTAGAGCATATTGGAAAATATAATACTTATATTAATTTATGTTGAAATACTTATATATAAATATTATTATTTTTATTTATTATATCTTGAATGTAATATAAATATTTAAATTTTATTAACTACATTTGAATCTAATTAAAACAATAAATTAGAGTAATGATTTTTTTAAATATATAATAGTATTAAAAAAATTATAAATTATATCACTTATATACTATGTTAGCAGGACACCGCCGCGTCAACATCGGGATTCATAAATTCGGATGCGGAGATTCGAATTTATTAAAAGAATCGGATTAGTAAACTAGGATAAGTATTCTATTTTTATATTATATTAAATATTTTATTTATTTTATGATATTTTAAAAAAATAATAAAAAATAAAATTTACTCTCACTCCTACATAAATAAGAAGATAGACAAAAATTCAGCAACTAGTACAAATCTAGTTGTCACTACGAGAGTGTAGATGATATAATTACCAATTTGCATAATTAAAAATTATTTTTTGCGTAGGACACATATACTCCAACCCGAATCCATGTAAAGTGCGAGTCTGACGCGGATTTTCCATTCCTATTGAAACATCTTGCTATCATAGCTTATATATTTAAAGTGATATTTTATTGATTTAGATTGATTGAATGACAATAGATTAAAACTTTTAAACTAACTGTTATTAAAAGTTTTAAAAGCTCTTACACATAGCCATGATTATTAAAAAACTCATGAAGTTTCACTAGTTTTTTCTACTCCAACTTGTGAAAACATATCGGATGTGGCACCTTGAAATCGTACTCTATCAGAACTTGCATAAACTTTCTTTATTTTCGGATCTTTATGTATTCTAGTTAGTAGTCGATAACCAACTCTACAGTTATTCTTTCTCACATCAATTCCTACAAAATTGTAAAACGATCATGGTGAATCTTCGTTTAAAACTCTTCAAACCATATTTTCATTTCATAAACACTGTTTTTTTAAATTGAATCTTGTCTTGAATCTCATTTGAAATCTCATTGTAAAACATCATTCAAAGATACTAGAAAACCTACCATATTCTATCAAGCTTGTTTTCTTACTCTTGTCGGATTTTTACATGTCTTGTGAAATGTCTCGACTTAGCTGTCTCCTTAGCTTTGGCTGGATCTCGACGAGCCATTTTCGCATTTTTACATGTACATTAACATGTCTCGCCCAAAACGACACATTAACTTTTGGTAGAATCTTGATGAGTCATTGGCGCAATCGTGATTCGGTGGGACTAAACCCTACCTCATCCCATTCAATTCGATCCACCATTCATGGTATTGTTACATCCTTATTGGTGGCTTGCCTTGCCTTATGGCTCACTTATACAACCAGGGTGCCGTATCGGCACGTCTACATTCCTCGAGTAATAATTTTAGCTTGGGTCCACTAAAACATGATAGATTCCTATGCCGACCGAACAATGTATCCCTAAAAATTTGCCTTGAAAACAATTGTACATTTGAATGTAAATATTTCATTATTTAATTGATAATTCCGCTTACTTTTTCGTACCTCGTTCACCGATCTATGCCAGTATTCAAAAATAATTATAACTTATCGAGAAAATGGCGACTTCAATAACAAACTTGACAAGTTTTTGCAATTTGGGTCCTCATTTCTGCATTTGTAGTCCACAAAGTTAACTTGGTTGGTAAAATTAAAACTCAAAATTAACAAAACATGATAATTTGAACCCCACATTTTGTTTTACATAAAATTGACAACCATAGTCTACACATGATAGCAAATTAAGTCCAAAATCTTGGATTATTGTGTAAAATTAATCCCTTAAATTTGTTAACGTTGTTAAAAGACGCTAGGGCTTTATAATGAGGCCATATACTGTGGAATTTTCATTCCCGACACTCATTTTGCTTCGTTTGACATTCCACAATTCCTCTATCTTCATTATTCGCACAAAGTGGGGCTCTAGTGTTGGTGTTACCGATAAGTGGAATGGGAAGCAAGGACACATCAAGAAAGACTTCATGAAGAAACTTTGTTTAGTTATAGATCACATCTACGTTTTTAGGTACAAATGATTAGTGTCGGATATGGCCCACTATAAATACTATGACTTTACTAAATGCAATAATCTTTTTGTGTTCAATTTTCTCAAATCCCTAACACCGCACTACTCTTCTGCAAATGATCTTCTAAGGTTCCTTGACCCTAAAATCAACATGGTATCGGAGCATCCGTGGCAAGGAACATAGCCTACAACCTCACTGAAAACTTGGAAAGTGGAGACAAGGTTGGAGCTAGAAAATTACGTCAAGCATACCATTTCTAAGGTCCACCCGTTCTTGACGGTACGAGTTACTTTACTTGGGCAATTAAGATTATTACATATCTTTAAGCTCAAAATTAATGGCAAGTTATTCGAGAAAAATGATCATATCTAAATTACAAGTGCTTCAAGCGAAGCAGAAAAAAATCATATTATGAATATATCATAACAAGACCATGACAATATTTCATGAAGCCATGACATAGAACTTTGATAAAATAGCTAATTGCTAGAATCCTAGGGAAATATGAGACCGACTAGAAATGTATGAGGCATGATATCAGATCAGGAAAATCACATACATAATAAAACGATTGATTTAGAAGCTAATAGAATGCATAACGAGGAGAATTTTCAAGAATATTAAAAATGTTAATGAAATAAGAGCATTTGGAGGAGATTTTAGTGATAAAAAATATTGTAAAGACAACTATTCGTTTACCAAGTAGATTTGACAAACTTAGTGCTTTGGAAGAGTGTGAGTAAATCAAGGAAATGATTGTCTTTACTTACGTAAAGATCATCTTCACTAACTTCAGAAACTCTCTAAAAGCATCTGAACAAAGAATTTTTATGAGACCATCATAACTTGAAGAAAGCATGGTGAAAAATGAATTGTCTCTAATTAGTAATGAAGCTTTTGAGCCCATAGTTTTCGAAACCGGTTTGAATCGGCCGGTCTGACCATGAACCGATTTTAATATCGATCCAATCTGTTCCAAATAATAGTCTCATCTTCATACCGAGAAACGTAAACAAAAAAACCGGATCGATCTTGATCTAAATGCTAAAAACTGTTCAAAACCGGTTTGACCAACTAGAATTGAGCCTATTAGCCCACAATTTTGACCTAATGAGCCTATATTTTGTCTAATATTTAATCAAATATGGAAAATTAATATTTTTAATCCATTTACAATTATAAAATGAAGAGCATTATGATATTGTCCGGGGTTATTTTTGTAATTTTGATATATGAGAATCATCTTACACGTTTTCCAAAGTATTTTGAATATTTCGATTCGAAGTAACGTCGATGGTGTTTTCGTAATTTGAACCTCCCGGATTCTTATGGTGCTTCTTAACGGGTATTTCAGTGGATTGGGGTGATTTAGGGTCGAAGTGACTCCGAATGATATTTTTGTAATTTGAAAGCAAGAGTCCACCTAGCGAGTGTCTATTGGAATTTTTGGTTTTTTCAGAACGTTTTGAGATAGAATGACTTCGATGATATTTTCGTAATTTGGACATTCCGGGGTTACATGTAAAAATTCTAATGGGTTCTCAAGTGTTTTTGGTCAATTCATGGTTGAAATAGCTTTAGGGATATTTTCGTAATTTGACACCTGGAAGGCGTGTCGGTGAATCTTTAGTTTTATTTTGATTATTTTTTGATTATTTGGAGACAGAATCATGTCAAGAGTATTTTTTCATCTTTTCATATGGTCAGAGGTCGATCGAGAATTGTCTCGAATAACCCGGGACATTACGATAGACATCCGGGTAAAATCGATCTTTATTGGAATATATGGGCCAAGTATGGTCGAATAGGATGAGATGGGATTTAGAACCATAGTTGAACTATTGGGCATAGTTTTTCGATAAATATAAGTCACTCGCAAAGGAAAAGGGTTCTTAATCTAAACATCTATAAGGAGAAAAGTTATAGTTCGGAATCCAAAAAAGAATTGAGTAAGTACAAAAGTGGAGATAATTTTGAACTACTCAAAAGTGGAGACAAATTTGTACTATTCAAAATTGAAGATAAATTTGAACTACTCAAAAGTTGAGATATATTTGAACTACTCAAAAGTGGAGATAAATTTGAACTATTCCAAAGTAGAGATATATTTCCACTACTCAAAAGTAGAGATAAATTTGAACTACTCAATAGTAGAGATAAATCAGAATTACTTAAAAGTTGAGATAAATTTGAAATACTAAAAATTGGAGATAAAATTTGGAGATGAATTTGCACCCCCAAAACCGCGATGAAAGAACCATGAGAATAGTAAATCCAAGGTGAATAGTGTTTTACACAGGTGAATAATAAATCTGTGGTGAATAATTTTTTCCGACGATGAATAGCAAATCCATCGTAAATAAAGTTTCATGTGTGGATAGTGAAATTCACAGTGAACAATGTTCCGATATAAATAATGTTTTGCGGTAGACACCTTTTTTTGGAGATTTCATCATGTCTTTTGGATATTTCATATTTACTTTTTTTTAGGTTTTCGATAGATTATTTATTTTGATTTATTTAACTAATTTATTATATCATTTGTACTTCATTTTAGTGAATTTACCGTGTGAAGAGTAACATATTAAAAAAATCACGAAGAAACATACTACAATCCAAATTTCCACGGTGAATTTGCATTTGGAGATCAAATATGCGGTGAATTGTTGCAGTGAATAATGTTTCACCGTTTTCGTTCCGATTTTCAATGTCATACTCATTTCTCAAAAAATGATTAGCATTAGATAATTTTTTTGATAAAAATATCATATTGTGTGTTGTTGAACTTTATTATAGTGAAACACCCAAGTTGAACTTCAAAAAAGTTTCTCGGCATGAATAGTGTTTTGCTGTAGACACCCCGTTTTGGAGATTTCTTCATGTTTCTTGTAGATTTTATATTTACTCTTTTTTGGGGCTTTCGATAGATCATTTATTTTGATATCGTTAACTAATTTATATTATCATTTTTACTCCATTTTAGGGAATTTCCCGTGTGAAGAGTAACAAAGTGAAAAAATCAAGGAGAAACGTACTATAATCAAAAATTTCCATGGTGAATTTGCATTTGGATGCTAAATCTGGGTGAATTATTACAGTGAATACTGTTTCACCGTTTTCGTTCAGGTTTTCAATGTCATACTCATTTCTCAACATTGATTAGCATTGGATAATTTATTTTGATAAAAAAGATGCAATTTTCTTTCAGTTCTTTCTTTTTCGTTAACTAGAAGAGAATTACAATTCAGTAATCAATATGATCATACATGAGATTTACAAAATCAGTAAATCGGTCTTCATTCCATAACAAGTGGTATCGTAGCTACGGTTCCATGTATTGAAACCTCGACAGCCTTGCCTCACTTTCGCTACTCTAAAATGGTTGCTACAATCTCTAGTGTAGTTCATAAATTCACTAGTGAAGACTTTCCAACTTGTGCATGTTAGATGAAATCATTTTTTCAAGCTTCAAAGTTATGGGCCTCCGTTGAAGATGATACACCTATTCAGATTCCAACAACCAACTCCTCTACTGCCATTTCCAGATATGAAGAATTGGAAGCTCGTCAAGGCCAAGCAAAGGTTGTGATAACCTTTGGCTTAGATCGATCAATCATACCTCGGATTATATCTTGTAACACCTCTCTGAAATAGGCAATGGGTCGTCCAGCTTGACTAAAGACTGTTTCAATTCCTACTCATGAAGCATCACAATGCAGTTCCAAAGGTTGTGAAAAATTCGGAAGTGCTAACATTGGAGTTGTAGTAAGAATCTCTTTTATGTTGATAAAAGCATCTTCGGCTTCCAAGCTCCATACAAAGGACATTCCTTTCATACGATCATTAATAGGGGCCATCCAAGAGATGAAGTGAGGTATGAACCTGCGATAAAAAGATGCTAACTCGTGGAAGCTCCGCACTTCGGTAAGAGATGTAGGGGATGACCAAGTTTGGATCGATTGAATTTCATTGTATCAACCTCCAATCTGTCTCCTGATATCACATATCATAGGAATAAAACTTTGTGAGTGAAGAGAATACATTTATTAGTTGAAGCATACAAATTCTCTTTTTTTAGGACATCAAGAACCTCCCGAACATGTTGTGCATGAGAATTCCAATCAATGCTGCAAATCAGAATATCGTCAAAGTACAGGACCAAAAAATGACCAATATATGGTCTAAGGAGCTGAGTCATCACCCTCATGAACGTACTGGGGGAATTAGATACCCCAAATGGTATTACTAGCCATTCATACAATCCATCTCTCGTGTTTTAAAAGTTGTCTTCCATTCATCTCACGGAAAAATTCAGATTGTATATACTTTCAGATCTAATTTGCTAAAGATAGTAGCTCCATGAATATGATCCAATAGATCATCTAGTCGTGGAATCGGGAATCTATATTTCACATTAATCTTGTTGATCGCTCGGCTATCGACACACATTCTCCAAGTTCCTCTTTTTTGGTACTAAAATTGCAGGCACTGCACAAGGACTCAAGCTTTCGCAGATATGCCCTTTAGTTAGAAGGAGTCTACCTGGTTTTTCATCTCTTCGTGTTCACTAGGGCTCATACGGTAATGAACTTTGTTCGGTAACGAGGACCCTGGAATCAAATCAATGTGATTTTGAATATCTTGTAATGGAGGTAGGGAGCTAGACAAATTTGTTGGAAACACTTATGGAAATTCTCTCAATATGTCTTGAAACTTTTCTGGTAATGTACCTTGGAGAGTTTGAATTTCTTTGTCCACAATCAGATAGGGAATAACATCTCCAATTTTAGCTATAAGTTGCGGACAAGAGAATAGGTTAACAACTTTGAGTTCATTCTTCGGCGGTTTCGTTGGTAATAGAACAACCTTGGTATTGTTGAACATAAATGAGCATGTGTTTTCTCGTCTTGAATGTAGTATCATTCGATCAAATTGCCATGGGCGTCCCAACAACAATTGACAAGCATTCATTTTAATTACATCACACCAAACTTCATCTTTGTAAACTTTGCTAATAGAGAATCCAATGTGTGCTCGTTTCGTCACTGGAACCGCTTCTTTCTTCTCGAGCCAACCCATATGATACGGTTTGGCTAGAGGTTCCATAGTTATCACCAATTTCATTACTAATTCCTCTGAAATAAAGTTGTCACAACTTCCACAGTGGATTACTAACTTGCAAACTTTGTTTTTAATTATACAACTGGACTGGAAAATATTGTTACGCAGCCAGCCATTGTTAACTTCCACCGTGGGTGTTGAATAAACCTTTCGAGTGGCTTAAGACAAACTGATGTCACCGTTGACGAATTCATCATTCCTTGGTTCTTCAAAAAGATCTGAAAAATGAACCTCATCTTCCTCGAACTCCTCAACCACATTCTCTGTGAACATATTCTTCTTGCAATCAATTTATTTATGGCATACTCTCCACAAATGTAGCATCTCACATTAACGATTGCTTTTCTAGTGGCCGAGTCAGTTGTCAGAAGTGTTGCTGATGAAGTCAATGCTTCTTTTGCGGGTTGCATGGATCCCAGGGTTGAGTTGGAGTACTGAAATTATGTTTTTTTGTCTGTTTTTCCACAACCAATGCTCTTTGATAAGCCTCTTCTACTGAGATGGGGTCAAACATATTTAGAATGTCTTGTATTGAAGGTTGTAAGCTTGATATGTATCGACCCACGAGGTGTTCCTCCGTTTCTTGTAGCTCAACTCGAGCTACTAACTTATAAATTTTTTTAGTATGTTCTTCCACTTATTTAGCATTCTGTTTTAGACCTTGGAGTTGCTGAAATAAAACTCTATCATAGTTATAGGGTAAGAACGCAACTCTTAGATGTTTCTTCAATTTGTCTAATGATTGAAGTTTAGACTTTCCCATTCGAGTTCGAGTAGTCTTTTCATGTTGCCACCAAGCTGATGCCCGACCACGAAACCTAGTAGAGATAAGAGCTACTCTTCGATAACGATGTTGAGAAATAAATGATGTATCATTTAAATTTAACAACAAGCAAACATAACAGTGGAAAATACAGAACTAAGAACTATTGAAGAAGAGCTCACAATATCTCACTGGAAAACATCCATTACTGATGAGCCGAGGATGATTGAAAAATATAACACCTGGTCTCTCATTGAATGTCCACCAGATGCAAATATAGTAGGACTAAAGTTGATATTTCGAATAAAAAAGAATTCACATGTAAGTGTCCAAAAGTACAAAACAAGACTTGTGTCAAAAGACTTTGCTCAAGAATTTGGAGTTGATTACTTTGACATATTTGCTCCGGTTGCAAGATTTGACACCATCAGACTAATAATGTCACTATCAGCACAAAAGAAATGGAAAATACACCAAATGGACGTAAAGTCAGCCTTCTTAAATTGTAAGTTGGAAGAAAGAATTTATATAAAACAACCACCTGACTTTGAAGTGTCTCAAAACCAAGTAATGTTGCTGTCAAAGGCATTATATGGACTGAAGCAGACCCTCAGGGCTTGGTATTCTAAATTGGAAGCCTCCTTAATGGAATTTGGATTCTGCAGAAGTATAAGTGAGGCCACAATCTTCATCAAAATTCAAGAAAAGTCAAGTCTAATTGTAGTTATCTATGTGGATGATTTTATAATATCCGGAGGTGATACGAAAATGATATTGAAATTCAAAGACTTTATGAGGTCCAAGTTTGAGATGACCGATCTTGGTGAAATGAGCTATTTTCTCATAATGGAAGTTCAGCAATCACCATGTGTAATTTTCTTATCGCAAAAGAAATATGTTGAGAACATGCTAGAGAGTGGTCTTCAAAATTGCTCACCAATTTGTTCACCATTGATGCCTGGGGTGAAAGCAATTGATTTACAAAAGGAGATTGGTACACCGACAGACATCATCTATTTCAGGAGTATTGTGTGATGTCTGATGTTTCTTGCCAACATTAGACCAGACTTGACATTTGCAGTTGGCTTGGTTTCAAGGTTTATAAATGAGAATATACAATTATGTACAAAAATAATCCTATGATATGTTGCTGGAACATTTGATTATCATTTTCAACTCATCTATGGATTTTAAGCTACATGGATATGTTGACTTAGACTTTGTTGGTGCAAATGATTATAAGAGCACATCTGAATATTATTTTTCACTTGGCTCAGCTGCTGTAAGTTGGACTTCAAGGAAGCAAGAAATCATTGCATTGTCAACAGCTATAGCAGAGTATGTTGATGCATCTTTAGCATCAAGTCATGCCATTTGGTTGAGGAAGATGATGAAAGAGACTTTCATGAAAGTCAAGACATGCCTACTATCATTAATTGTGATTCTCAAAGGGCCATTGCCATGATTAAAGATCTAGTTTTTCATGGCAGAACAAAACACGTCTCAATGAAGTATCATATGGTAAGAGAGCTACAAAAGGATGGGAAATATCAGTTGTTCACTGTCCATCAAAACTTCAAGTTGCGGATATTTTCACAAAGTCACTTCTAGTAACTCAATTTGTTTTTCTACGAGAAAAACTTGGTGTGATGTGTCATGTAGATTTAAGAGGGAATTGGTTGAGTACAAGTGAAGACCACATGACGCAAATCCGTGAGCTGTTATAATTTGACTTCTTCTTACAAATAAGAGTTTGGCTTGTTCAACTCAAGAATAAAGAACAAGTCCTCATCTTGACATATTATTAAGGAATTAGTTAGAATTCAAATCTATTTGAATTCTTAGGATTCAGTTAGAATGTCTTCATCTATTTAAGTTCGTCTTTGTTAATTGTTTTCAATATCCTGAATAAGATTTACATTTCTTTCATTTTCGTGAACTAGAAAAGTATTACAATTCAGTGATCAATCTGATCATACCCGAGCTTTACAAAAACAGTACATCGATCTTCATTCCAAAACACTACCATGGTACTACCTCTTTGCTGGTGTTGTAGCCTTGCATCCCTTCCGTATACCATATACCATATACCATATATCGTATACCATCGTCTATGTCAACCTATTTGAATTTGTATTACTTTATTCAATAAAATAACTAGAATTCGATAAAACTTAGGACTAAAATATAATTTAGTTTGTTATAATTAAATAAGATTTTAATTTTAATTTATATTATCAATATTAATGGCTCAAATAAAAATTATGAAACATTTAAAATATTAACGATAGTTTTATAATTTCGAAGTTCAATCATATAATTCTTAAACTTTGAGATTATGTTATTTACAAGTTTAAAAATATAGTGGTCAATAACATATAATATATCACCTTTAGGTGCTTTGTACACAAATCACAAAACTTGGGTAGATTGCATTTACACTTTGTTAAAGTTTGAGATTATTGACAAATATTGGAATTAGATATTATAAAAGAAAGAACAATCACTTAATTGATCACAAATATATTGTCAAGCAATGATTCAATTATCATTTTAATATTTTAGATGTGATGAGATGTAAATTTGATCTTAATAATTTCATTTTAGAAGAAATACAATTAAACAACAAAACTTGACATATCATTTTTTTCATTATCTTTCTTCTGCATCATTCCAAATTAACTTAATTACATTTACTTCAATCGTATTTCTTTAAATTAATACAAAAGTAAATATTTAACTTATTCGACTGATTAATCAAATATTACATCAAATTTTATTCATTATTATATCAAGTTTTGTTGTTTAATCGTATTTCTTCTCGGTTTTTTATATACTAATATTTCAAAAATTTTGTAATAATATTTATTTTTGGATTATATTATTATTAATTTGCGTATTCATTAATTAATAATTTAGATTTATAATATGTTTAATTTAAATAATTAAAAGAAATTATAAATTTAAATTTTAAAAACTAATTTAAAAAGGTCTGCACTGCCACATTGAAATACGGTCTGAGACACTGATTAGGATGGTATAAGAGTCAACCTAAGCTTAAAACGAACAATCTCATACTTGTTTGATGAAAACCGTGGTCCATGCAAATAATAAGTGTCAATCATATCCATAATGATCTAATTAATATATTTAGGGATGTGCAAGGGTTGCCTTCCAGCCTATTCTGGTAGAAAACACAACCCGACTCATTTAAATACATACTATGCAAATCCAACGGAGACCTGAATAAGAATCCATAAATTGAACTCGTCGGGTCTTCTTACGTTTGATTCTTACGGTCCATTAAAATAATGTGTTTTCGGGTATTAGATTAACCATGATCCAACAAACTATAACTGACAACTATGATGTTTGGGTGGGTCGACTCGGATTCGTCGACGAGTCGACGCGATAATAATAGACGTATCGGTTTTTCGGCTCGTCTAAAATAAAAATATAAAGATAATATATATATAATTGTATTTTATTATAAATAATAAAATTAGAGTAAAAATAATAAAAAAACTAAATAAGATAATTTAATTTTAGAATAAAAACCTTTGATATGCTATATAATTTATATATTAAATAAAAGATAAAAATCATAAATCTAGAATTTTATAATTAAGATAATTATAATATATAAATTTTGATCGTATGAAAATATATTAGAAAATATGTAACTTAATATATAATGTTTTAAGAAATAAATTGAATTAACAGGTTTGATATAATATTTTTAATTAAAATATTTTTTTATAAAAATTTATAAGAGTTATGTTATTGATTCTAAAGTTTCATAATTCAAAATTATATGAAAATAAATTACATTATAATATAAAATAAAGTCAAATATGTGATATTCAAGAAATATGTTGAAAGTAATCATACAAATATATTATATGATATAAAGTTTTTTTAAAAAATAAAAAAAAATTATATTTAGATGCTTCGGGTGCATGTCGTATCCACATCGGGTCTCGTTGGATGCCGGTGCGGCACTCCCCACGGCGCGTCAAGACATCACAATTTGACAACAACAAGTAGAAAAAATTAAAATAATTTTTTAAAAGCTGTTATTTTCTATGATTAATGATTGGAACTCTAGGACCGGACATCATGCAATAGATAAGGCTCAATAACAATTGGGGCGACCCATATGATGGAAGTGAACTTGCGCAGCCCATTAATACACTTAAAGAAGAACGACTCGATGTTCTGCGAAAGGACCGAAGATAACCTTGGCGAATAAAATGTTACTGACTCCGTGGTTCGGTCCAAACGGTTATAAACCCACGTTTTTTGCGCTTCGGGCCTTCACATGTTTTCCACGCCTCGGGCCCGATCACGCAGACCACGCCTCGGTCCCAACCTCGTTTTGCATCGCGCGACAACAACCTCAAACAAACCTGTCAGAGACGGTTACAGAGCGTGATTTACACACGCCACTAACTTTATAAATACAGAGCGCAATGACGAAAATAGCAGGACCTTTTGGACGCATAATAACATGCCGTTACTCTGCCGGAGTTCTTAGTGGCCGTTACACACGCCACTAAGCCTCTGCTGTATTTTGTATGAATCGTTTGATTAGTGAATAGGCTAGGAGTGTAATTTGCTCTTAGTCAAGTGGTTTTCTCCTCAATTCCTGGGGTTTCCACTATAAATCGCCGTGTCTCTTTATTGTTTCCAGTTTTAATCGTATTCCCCATAAAAAACAAATCAAAACCGAGTTCGTTGGTTGACGAATCGAGTGACTGTTGGTACCCCTAAAAAGGGACCATAACAATTAATAATACTTAAAAATTGATTTAAATAATACGAGTCAAAAATCTTAAACCCAATGTGAGACCAAATTTTAAAGATACACACCCAACATCAGGTTTCAAATCCAACCCGCCACCTACAAATCCTTAAATGTATTAGGGCTGGGAAATGTGCATATTTATTGAATGAACATAAATAGCCAGCATTGATGATCATGTGATTTGTTATTGTTATTATAATTTAATTTACTCGTTTTTTCGATGAATTGTATAAATTAATATTTATCGGTTTTCATAAAAAATGAGTGGTGTTTGTTGTTGGTTCCAAAATTTTATAATATTATAAAAACAATGTCTTATAGATCGAAAATTACATGCAAAACCTTAAAAGTTGATATAATGCACTATTGCCCCCAAACGTTTCAAAATTGTAAACAACAAACCTTAAAGTTTAAAAATTGTGTGGTTTGTCAAGCGAACCGATGGGCCGAAAATATTTTCTATCAATCGGATCGATTTGAACCGGTTCGATTGAAAAATAAAAAATAATGTTAAATATATATTTAAATAATATATGTTAAAATGTATAATTGGATAATATAAAAAGTTTATAAAAATTAAAGATTACATTTAATCATTAAATGTCAAAAAAACCCAACCCGGTGGATATTCTACCCTATCCTACCCGTGAGGGTTGAATTTTTCGTGGATATAGGGAGGGTAAGGGTTTAAAAATGACAAACCCACAGTGGGGCGGGGCGGATGTGGATTTTTATTCAAACCCAAACCCACACTCATTATACCCGCCAATAATACATTTAAATTAAAACCCAATATTTATATTCTAAAAATGGAAACACATATTCACTTTTTTATAAAATATTTTAATTATAAAGTGAAATGATTTGATTGACAAGACAAAACAATATTTATTAAAAAGAAATGGTAATGTTCAACGTGAGTACTCTATCCATAGCGTCTCGGTTAGTGCCCAGAGGAGAAGAATAGTCCATAGGAGAAACCCATACAAGCTTTTGAAAAAATCCGTGGGAAGAACTCTTTCATTCCATACAAGTTTCGAATTTGCACACATCTTACACAAATTGAAGAAAATCATCTTGTGTTGAAACGGTAAGAACAAATCTCTTGTGCAATTACAAGATTGTTGTTAGAACAATGATTTTATTTTACCACATTTTTAGTTTATTTTGAATTCCAACCAAAGATATGTTTTTGAAAATACCATTCTTTTTAAGGATGTAAGGTTTTGTTCTTGTAATGAAATTTAGATTTCTTATTGTTCTATTTGTATAATTTTTTGAATTGTCACAAGCCCTAAAAATATATATTATCACAAAAAAATAACCTATGGAATAAGTGAAATTGTTCAACAAGTTCTCAATATGTAAAAAGATTCATATTGTTTAGATTATAGNATTTGTATTTAATATGTTGAATTGTGATTATTGATTCTAGGTTCAAATTATCCTACGGCAAATTTGTATTTTCCTCAATTATGTGAAATCCGGTTGGCTTTGGATTCTTGGCTTCATGATGATGATAAGTTGACAAGAGACATGACATCTAAGATAAGAGATAAGTTCATGAAATATTGGAGCACAATACATGGTATTATGAGTGTTGCTTGTTTGTTAGATCTTAGGCATAAGACATCTCTCTTGGAGTTTTATTATGTCAAGTTTTATGGGGAAAAAGTGATATTTATGTTACTGAAATTGTAAACATTTGTTCAAGTTTGATTTTGGAGAATCAACTTCGGAAAGGAAACACTACAGAATGTGTTTCAGTTAGCGTTGGATCAAGTGGTGGATACATGCAATCTTATGCTGATTTTGTGAAGTCTAAGAGAACTAATTGAACATCTTTCAAAAATGAATTAGATCATTATTTATATGATGATGTGATGCCATTTTCTTCAAATTTCAATATTCTTGAATGGTGGAAATCTAATGGAATGAAATATCCAACCTTGCAAGTTATTGCAAAAGATGTTTTTGTCATTCTAGTTGCATCTGTAGCTTCGGAATCTGTTTTTAGTACATGTGGTCGTATTATAAGTCCACATCGCAATAAGTTGCATCCTACCATTTTGAAGCTTTGGTTTGCTTGCAAAATTGGATATATGATGAAAAATGTAAACATAATTTTTCTATATTTTACATTGAATTATTTATAGATATATTTATTTTATTTTTTTGAACGGAATTTACAGATATATTTATTAATACATGTTTGATAATATTACAATTCAATTAACGTGTTTTCTTGTTCAATAGTGATTCCTTTTCAAGATGGTGAAGATGACGAAGACAATGAAAAAAATGAAGGATGATAAGATTAAGAAAAATGTTTTTAGTTGTATTAATTGCTTTTGATGTTATTAGAGATTTTGGACTATTTTGGAACATAATATGATATTGATAAAAATATATAAATTAAATTAACCTTCTTATTTGTTTATTATAAAAATAATTTAAATTAGTTTCATTATGTTATGAATTTTTTTTACTTGGGTTGGATTATTCGTCGTGGGGCGGATACCCGCAAAGGTAGGACATGGATTTACATTTTGAAACCCAATGCGGATTTGGGGCGGATATGGATTTGAAGTTACTAATGATGAGGCGGGTGTGGATTTTAGGTATCAAAACTTTAATGATCAAATAATAATATGAAGTAAAATAATAACAATTCATCCAACTTAATTGAAAAGCTGATTTTCATAATTCCTCTTATACGGTTCATTTAACTTCTAGTTTTATATAGACTACTAGTATGTCACCGATAACATCTTAGTAGAAGTCAAATAAGAAACAATGAAGACATCACAATATTAATATAAATCATATTTCATCAAATAAAGATTCTAGATCTATAGAAAAAATTGTTATTAAACAAAGAAATGAAAGAACAAAGATTGAATCAAATGTTTGTATACATTGTATAAATCTACAAAAATAAGCAATTAGAGATATCAAAATCGCTATATTGATAGACACAAAACTCACACTAAAAATATAATTTGAATTGTTTCTATATCTGGAGTCAGGACACTCATGAGTTGACATAGAAGAACTAAAAATGTAGGAACATAGAGTTTAGGGTTTAGGGTTCACATAGAGTTCGTAATGTCAAAACAATTCATCTTTAACCAACTTTAAAAAATAAAACGGTTCTTTTATGTTTTCATACAACTCGATGTACTGTTTCTGTCCGGGCATTTTTTTTAAAAAATAATTTTTTTTACATTTCTGGGTCGACCCGGAAACCCGGTATCAATCGAAATATTATTTTGAGAAATTTAAAAATTACATAAATTATCAAAATCAATTACATATTTTTAAAAAAGATGAAAACATCAAAATATTACTCGAAGATCATTCTTATAACGTTGAAATTTGGAGAACTTTCCATTCAATTTACAAATTTTGAAAACATTTGCACTATTTTAAATAAACTACTATCCTAATTTTCTCTTAATAAAATTTATATAATTGTTCGAAAAGGTATTCAAATGTGTGAAATAGAAAAAGAAACGATATTCATATCACTGGATGAAACAAACCTTATCCCATCACGAAAATAAAAGAAAGACACCACTAGAGTGACTGGACTACTATATACAACAACAAAGGAGAGAAATGGATTCATATATATGGATTAATATGAGAAGAGTAATCACGAATACCAGCTCCTTCCCATCCCATCCATTCTTCCCAAAGCTCCCAATTTGGATCATCCATTCCCCTCATCGCCTCATCACAATCCCATTTGTATAAATCCGATTCATTTACACCTTTCAGATTCTTCATCACAACCTGCATCACCATATTATCCTTTTCTCAATAAACATAACCATACAACAATCATATAATTATTGAATAATACTGACATCGTATGCTTCGTTGATTTTGCTAAATTGCACGCAGCAATTCGTCCCTCTGCATACATCAGGATGATACTGCAATTACACAATTCATCTCTTTCAATATTACAGATTGGAAATAAAGCGTTTTTTTATGGAAGAACAAACAATTTTACTACCTGAAGAGCAAGCTTTCTAAAGGCTTTTTTAACTTCTGATTCAGAGGCGCTGCGAGTGATCCTTAGAGTATTATACGGATCACTGAAAGCAGAAGAAACTCTAGACCTTTTTTTTTGAACATTTCTTCCCACAGAAGAGTCGACAAATTTAGTATAATAACCCGCAGAACAAGCCATTATTTGACAAAAGAGTCAACAATTTTGACGATATGGAACGAGATTGAGAGTACCCAGAACACGAAACAGCAAATTCCCTAAATACCAAATGAAATTATCAACAAAAGAACCGTTGATTCAAGAATTCAACAAAGGGATATATATATTTTTTTGAAAGAACCGCTCAACCGATAATTCTGCACGGAAAGCAATTGTGGATTATCTAACTTTTCAGGTGCGATATCAAATATCGGATATTTAATGGTAGAGTAGATGGTGCGGATTCGTCGTCGTGGGTCCTTATCCAAAACAACCAAGGGATTTCGCGTCCCCCGTTTTTCGCACTCATCGACAACGAGGCGCACGGTCAGATCTTATCCATTTTCGATCCATCTCCTTTCGCCACGATAGTGAATTCAAAAATATAGTTTAAAAATTTAATTAATTACCATTTATTATGAAATATTAATGCTTACTAAACTAAACCATTTAAATGTTAGGTATCAGCGACTAATTAGTAAAAGTGTTTTATATTTTAACAAATTTGATTCTCAAAATTAATTTAAACAAAAATTGATTGATTAATAGAAATAGTTAAGACCCTCAAACTGTTAAACAAGTGTTTTCCTATCCATATAGATAAAAAAACAAGTATTTTTAAAAATTTTTAATGAACAGACCCGAAAATTTGGGAACCAATTCTGCAGCGAAATATTAGTCGGTACCGGGTGCCGAATTTCACGTACTGATAGATATGTAATTATTGATTATGTTTGATTAATGTTTAGGGTCATACTAATTTAACGAAACGTAACATTGATGATCGTAATTATGGATAAATTGATTATGCTAAATCGAAACTTTAATGACTCAAAATGCATTAGGGATAAATTTTACCAAAATTGGAAACAATGGGGATAAAATGTGTCTATCTAGTATTTGAGGGACTTCAATTTCCGAAATGAAAACATTGATGACCCACTGTTTTCATACCGCCGGTATACCGGCCGGTATGCACTTTTCCGGGCGGTGCCGGTATTTTTTCCGGCACAACCCGGTTTTGCAATTTCGGGTAGGACCCGACCCGACCCGACTTGAACCGGTTCTAATTAGGTTATTTGAGTTCCTCTCGGTAATAAGAGATTTTCTATTCTGTTTTTGCAAATACTGATTTTCGTGGAGTTGGATTTCTTATTTTGCAATCATTTCATAGGTAATCTCTAATTCCCTATTCTGTTTCCGCAAGGTTGGGGTTTGATTTCTTATTTGCTGTTCCAATTTGGGTTTGATTTCATGAGTCTGGGCTGTTCCAATTTGCATTATGTATTTCTCATTTGCTATTTGATATTATCCTAATTCATACTGCAGGAGTCTGGGTTTTCATACTTAATATTTCTTGTTTCATTACCTCTAAATGCTTTGACTAGTATTATTATTTAATATCAATTGTTTTGATTTTGTATGGTTGGGGTTTGCCGCCCGAACAATCTTGCTGATTGTTTTTGTTAAGTGACTTTTTTATATCAATTTTTTGATATTTGCTATGGTTAGGGTTTGTCGCCCGAACAATCTTATCGATTGTTTTTTAATTTCATTTTTGTTGAATTTTTTTACTTTGATTTGTTTCGATTGTTTGTTATTTTTTAATTCTTAAGATAGAGATGGAAGAAGTTGGTTCGGGATCGGGAACTCCTAATGAAACTGTGACATCTTCACAAGCTTCGATAGTAAAAAATGAGGACATTGCTTGGGAACATGTAGAAAAACTTGGAGCACATCATTTGAAGTGCAAGCATTGCTCTCATGAAGTGAGAGGTGGTGGAATTACAAGGATGAAGGAACATTTGATTGGAAAAAGTGGTGATGTGATAACATGTATGGGTGTTTCGGAAAGTAATTGGATTGAGATAAGAAATTCAATGGAAGCCAAATCAAAGACGAAGAAGGTTACTAGACAAAGAAAAATTGATGATTTCTCTTATATCGATGTTGATAGTGAACAAGAGGATGATATTATTGAGTTTGACTCAATTTCAAGAGGTTTAAAAAAATCAAGCAATGAGAATAAGAAACCGAAAAAAAAGTTCAACAAACTTTGGTTGGATGTTTGGCTGGGAAAGAAGCTATATCACAAGCACACATGGAAATCGCGAAGTTTTTCTATGATCAATGTATTCCTTTTAATGCATGTAAATCGGAGTTCTTTAGTTCGATGTTTGCAAAGGCGATTGCTTGTGGTCCTGGTTTCCAAGTGCCCAAATATCATGCACTGAGAACAAATTTGTTACTTAGTACAAAAGTTGAAGTTGATGGTTGGGTAGAAAGTTTGCAAGGAGATTGGAGTAAGTTTGGGTGTACTATTATGGCAGATGGTTGGATGAGTACTTCACAACATGTCTTGATTAACTTTTTAATCTATTGTTCCAAAGGAGTTGTATTCTGGAAATCAATTGATGCATCTGATATCGTTAGAAATGCAATTGCTTTGGCGGATCTATTTGAAGAATGCATTCAATTTGTTGGTGTAATGAACGTAGTTCAGATAGTGACCGATAATGGTTCAAATTTTAAGGCGGCTGGAAATTTAATCAATCAGAAGCATCCACACATAAGTTGGACACCTTGTGCTGCCCATTGTTTGAATTTGATGTTAAAAGAAATTGGTCAGCTTCCACATGTCGCTGATGTTGTCAAACAAGCTGCAAATATTTCGAAGTTTGTGTACAATCACTTGTTTTGGTTAGCTTGGTTGAGAAAGAGACTTGATTGGACTGAGATAGTACGACCTGGACCTACAAGATTCGCCACGGCTTTTTTGTCTTTGCAAAGTGTGTGCAGGCATAAGCATGATCTACAAGCTTTGGTTACAGATAGAGATTTTATAGTGTCTAGTTTGTATAAGGAGATTAAGACACGAAACTTTGTAGACACCATCTTTGATCGTCATTTTTGGGAGCAAGCGGATTTAATTGTTAAAGTAATGTTACCATTGTTACGAGCTTTGAGAGTTGTTGATAGTGATGCATCACCTTCTATAGGATTTGTGTACACGGACATGAAGAAGGCTAAACAAGAAATCAAGTCACTCATAAAGATCAATATGACATTTATCTTGAAATTTTAAAGAGACGATGGGATACGCAGCTTAAAAGACATATTCATGCTGCAGCATTTTGGTTGAATCCTAGATTTCTTCTTTCGAATGATCCATTGAGAGACAAACTAGATATTCAAGAGGGAATTTTAGAAATTATTGAGTCTAAGGGTGGAATTGACAAACGTAAAATGATTGAAGAGATGATGACTTTTGAGGGAAAAGTAGGAAGTTTGGAAAGGAAATAGCAGTGAAGATGTCAGCTATACATCATCCAGGTAAAATATTTAAATGATTTTCAACTAATTCAAAAATCTGTAATTCTATTATTTCTTATTTAGTTCATTGGTGGTCGGTTTTTGGATACTCGGCATCACATTTGCAATCACTGGCTAAAAGGGTGCTTGGACAAACTTGTAGTGCATCCGGATGTGAAAGGAATTGGAGTGTATTTGAAAGGATACATACAAAGAAAAGAAATCGACTTGAATCTCAACGTCTTAATGATTTAGTTTACATCCATTACAATATAAAATTAAGACAAATGTATTTCTCATATTTTTTATTTTTCATGATTATATTTTATCTTTAATGTTTCAATATTTGAATATTCGATTGATTCTTTTATATATTATAGATGGAATTCAAAGACGACGTTATATGATCCAATTGATTGGGACAATGATTCACAAATTCAAGAATGGGTTATGGAAGATGAAAATGATTCATTCTTGGATAATGAAGAAATTACCACACTTTTGTATGGAGATGTTCCAGATCCTGAACCGACCAATCAAAGTACTCAAAATGAAAGTCTTGAAACTGATATCGAGTTGTAAACTTTTTTTATTATAAAAACAATCGAAAATTTCTTATTTAAATGTTAAATTTGTTCTTAGATTTTTTATGCTAACATTTTTGGTGTAAATATACGATTTAATTAGTTATGTATTTATCAGTTATTACATATTAAATATGTCGTAGTTATCAATATATTTATCGATTATTTTTATAGGTAAAATGATTAATTTATAATCATTTCCATCATTATTAAGATATCTAAATAGTAAACTAAATCATCAATTAATTACCATAATTATACATTTTGATTAATTAATTAATTTTTAAATACCCTAAACCGGTACGTCCGGTATACCGGATGTACCGGCTCGGACCGAAACGGTACGCCGAACCGGTATGAAAACATTGTGATGACCAAAGTTTGCTACCTACATTGAACATTTTTAGCCTATTTTCCAAAATATGGAAAGTATTATTACTGATTCTTTCAACTCAAAATTATGGAAATCAAAATTCGCACAATTAGAAATTTTGGTGACAAAGTTTACCAAAATTAAGAAATTGTTGGGATAAAATTTGTGTATTGCCCATTACGTATTGCAATTAGATCCATATTTTCATATAGGCCAGTACGTTAAATATCAGATATTATCGATATTTTTTGGTACTGTGAACTGTCCGGTGTAGCATATAAGTACTCAATTACCGGTTTTTTGGGGTCCATCCCTAAAAATCTAATTAAAATTATTTAAAAAAATAAATTTGTATAGGTAGATATACCGATAAGTACGGAAGTAGACCGAAATAGGGTGGCCACCATTATAAAAATCGGTTCATTACGTGTGTGATCTATAACCTAATTTTTAATGAGATATCGGATTACTATCCATCTTATTAAGAGCACAGTCGTAGGTTTTTTGGTATTCTTTGGTTTCAGTTAGGGGTGGGACACCCAACTGTGTAACCGAACTGAACCGATTTTAATCGGTTAAACGATGTAGGTTAAATGGCTAATCGGTTTTTACGGTTCAGTTTCATATCTAATGAGAATCCTAGGACCGGGTACCCTGCAATGGGTAAGACCCAATAACGATTAGGCCGACCCATGTAATAAAAGCGAACTTGCGCGGCCCAAAATCCCCAGCTTTGTACGTTTGAGATAAACTGACTCGATGTTCCGCGATGGGACCGAAGATAGACTTGGCAAAATAGAACGGTATTTGACAGGTGGCCCCACGGTTCGGTCCAAACGGTTACAGCCCACGCGTTCCACGCTTCGGACCTGCACACGTTTACCACGCCTCGGGCCAGTTCATGCAGGCCATGCTTCTGTCCCGGCCACGTTTTACATCGCGCGACAACAACATTCAACAAACTTGTCAGAGGTAGTTACAGGGCGTGGATTACACACGCCTTCATCTCTATAAATACAGAGCTCGACGACAGAATTAGCACGATCTTTTGGACGTATAAGAACATGCCGTTACTCTGCCGGAGTTCTTATAGTTTTCTTATACCTTGTCATCTTCATAAACCTCTACTGTATTTTTGTATGAACTACCTCATTAGTAAATCGACTAAGAGCTTTTCCTACCTTTAGTCAAGTGGTTTTCTCCCAATTTCCTGGGGTTTTACACTCTAATTTTCCTTGCCGATTTCTTCATTTACTTATTCTAATCGTTTCCCCACCACAAACAAATTAAAACCGAGTTCGTATTTTGACGAACCGGACGACTATTGGTACCCCATAAAAAGGGACCATAACAGTTTGGCGTTGTCAGTGGGGACGATTCTCTAATCCCATTTGAGTTTTCTACTAGGGATATGATAATCAAAGGCATGACAACTGGAACTTCGACGAACGACAATGACGTGCTTCCCAACAGTCTCCCAGCCCCAACAGTGACGTGCTTTACAGGATCTGGAAGCTGTTGTCAGGAAGGTGGTACTGGAGATTACGTCGGAGAGAAGTGGAACAGAACCACCGGCTATTTCAAGCCCTGTTCCAAGAAGTAGAGGGTATGAGAGCGACCCTCATGAGCGCAACACTGATGATGAGGAAATTATCAGGCGCGGTGTAATGATGAGGAGGCCGAGATATCGATACACTCCTCCTCCCCCGGCCAGAGCTCCAACTCCCGCTCCTAGGAATGATTAGGAGCAGATGCAACGACGTATTGACGAGCTCACTAGGAGTTGGAAAGCATGCGTGCGCTGAAGGATTGCGGGTCTGATCTGGGGCGCAATCCTGGTTAAGTCAACAGGGCCATGGAGGTCCCGATTAGGCGGAATAAGGATGACGATTGGTGGCATAATCTACATGCGGTCCAGGCGTCATCCCAACAATGTGAAGGTGTATCCGCGCCCAGGGAGATTTGATCCTTTCTTTTTCCGAGGAGATCTGGGCGGCAGTCCCAGATCGACATTATCGCAACCCCGAGAGGTTGTCAACGTTTCGCGGCGACGGAGATCCAATCGATCACGTTGACGACTTTGAATTACGCATGGGAACGGTTCGGGCCTCGGATCCATTGAAGTGCCGCATCTTCGCGGCAGGCTTACAAGGCGATGCCCGAACCTGGTTCAAGAATCTGCCGGCCCGATCCATACAGTCGTATGGCATGTTTATTTTAGCTTTCTCTGAGCAGTTCGCTCCAAATGTAGGACCACCCCGAAGTAGGCAGGAACTATATCAGCTGAAGTATATCCCGGCTAAAATGAGTCTTCGGTTCTTCATGGAAAAATTCAATAGGACCGCTCTGGGCATCAAGCTGGACTTCCGGGACAAGATTGATATTCTACAGCAGGTCTTGGGACCGTGCGGCCTTTCGGACAGTTTGTTGAACAGCCCGCCATCCTTCTTAGTAAAGCTTCTTCAGAAAATCAACAAGTATATTAAGGTGGACGAAGCGCTGGGATTAGGCTATCGGAAGCCTACCGGGAATTCTGAACCCGCAGGTGATCATAGGGTTTCCTACCCCAAGAAGCAGCCGCGAGAAGTAGCAGCTGTAATTGAGAAAAACGTCCCCTCGAAGCAGGAGGACGATCGGGTGTATTGCGAACTACATCACAACCGCGATCACCCATCTCTGAAGTGCCCGCTGTTGAAAGAGACAATAGTTGCAATCAATAAAGAAAGACCCGACCAAAATGGTCAGAAGGAGAAACGAGTTGAATCTCCCCGAAGAGGCCATCAGGGTAACGATTGTCATAGGCCACGGGGAAGAGATAATTGGGGACAACCCCGAAATTACAATGATCGGACGGAGGACCGAAGGTCTCGTATGCTAGAGCAAGACAGAGGCTAGCACAGTCGAGAGAACTATGGACAGGGCCGAAGAAGAAGGTGGCGGGGCCGTGGCGGTAGAGCCCCGCAAAATGAAGGTGGAAGACAGGAGCATCCCGCTCCTCCACCTGTTGAAACGGGTTCCCCACCTCCTCAAAACAATGCGGCACCCAGAGAAGTAGCCGGAGATATTTATGTTATCTCCAGAGGATTGAGAATCAATTAGTCGGTCCGGGACCGAAAGAGAACAGTGCGCGGAGACTCCACTGAGAGCTCCGAATTTGTGGCGCTGGTTAAGTATGATCCAACTGAGAGGTCCCCTTCCTTCGGGGAGGATATTACTTTCACTATGGCTGACTGGGAGGGGATTATCGATCCATGTGATGACCCCCTCACTATCACTGGAATCATTGGGAATTGTCGGGTGCACAGGATCTTAGTGGACAGGGGGGCTTCGTGCAATCTGATGAAGCGCGAAATTGTTGAGATGCTGGGAGTTGTTGCTCACGATTCTCTGATCGCTAATATAACTCTCTGAGCATTCGACCAGAGGAGTGTCATTCCTTGCGGGAAAATTTTATTCCTAGTCACCCTAGGAGACCTATCCAGGGACCGATCGAAGATCTTGGAATTCATTATCGTTGAAGTCGACTTGGCTTACAACGCCATTATTGGACGGAGCGGTCTCAGTAAGTTCTCGGCGGTCCCTTTTACTGATCATATGATGCTCAAGTTCCCCTCTGCTCAAGGAGTCATTTCTGTAAAGGGGATCAGAAGGTAGCAAGAAAATGCTACTTGAGCTTGTGCCGAACTTTGACACTTGTTAAAAAGGCCCGGGTGGATTTGATTGAAGAGCCGCCGCACCTGAGGCAAGCCATGGAACCCGTTGGGTTCAAACTTATTAATCTGGTTGAGGATTACTCAACCAAAACTACTCGCATCGGGGCACACCTGGCCCTTGATTTTGAAGAAGAGCTGATCCAACTGCTGAGATGTCACGTGGATATATTCGCCTGGACATCGGATGATGTTCCGTGGATTGACTGATTCGATAGTGAGCATCGGATTAATACCGAGCCTGACACAAAGCCTGTTAGGCAGAAGAGGAGACGTTATTCTCCCAAAAAAATCGAGATTATCCGGGATGAAGTCAACAAACTACTACGGTTGGGGTTTGTTACAGAGATCCACTATACTGAATGGGTTGCAAACCCATTAGTGGTTTCCAAGGCAGATGGGAAATGACGAATGTGTATTGACTTCACCGATGTCAATAAGAGCTGCGAGTCGGATCCGTTCCCACTGCCACACATTGATCGATTAGTAGATGCTGTGTCTGGCAACACAATGATGAGTACCATGGATGCTTACTATGGGTATCATCAAATCTTCCTTGCAAGGAAGATCAGAAAAAATTATCATTCATGACCGACAATGGCGTCTATTGTTATGTGGTTATGCCGTTCGGCCTGAAAAACGCTGGAGCAACATACCAAAGGTTGGTCAACAAAATCTTTAGAGATTTGATAGGCCATATGATGGAAGCGTATGTTGATGATATGATTGTCAAGTCTATGAATGATGAAGACCATAGTACTTATTTGTATCGTTGTTTCAAAGTATTCCGTAAATATAAGCTCAAACTAAATCCTAACAAATGCTGCTTCGGGATTCGAAGTGGAAAATTTTTAGGATATTACGTTTCAGAGAAAGGCATAGAAGTTAACCCAGAGAAAGTGCAGACTATTATTGATATGCAACCTCCAAGAAACAAAAGAGAATTTCATAGGCTTACTGGTCGACTCGCTGCGCTAAGCAGATTTATCTCAAGATCCACAGATCGGGCTCTGCCTTTTCTCAGAGTGATAAGAAAAGCAAATCATCTAGACTCGACCGAAGAGTGCGATCGGACCTTCTCGGATCTGAAGACTTATTTAAGCACTCCCCCGGTAATGGTGATCCCAACTTGTGATGAACCTTTGGGCTTATATCTAGCGGTATCAGAAGATGCCGTCAGCGCAGCTCTGGTAACTATCCGAGATGACATCCACATACATGTTTATTATGTGAGTCATTCTTTGGTGCCTGCTCAAACTAGATACACTACCTTGGAGAAGTTCATGTTGGCTTTTGTTATGGTCCCTTTTTAGGGGGTACCAACAGTCGTCCGGTTCGTTCAAATAACGAACTCGGTTCTGATTTCTTTAAAATATGAAGACGATCGAAAGCTAGAAAATCAAAGTAAATACACGACAATTTATAGTGGAAACCCCGTGAATTGGGGTGAAAACCACTCGACTAAGAGCTGATTATGCTCTTAGCCTGCTCACTCAAGAAATGAATCAAAGTTCATACAAACATGTTAAATGAAAATGACGAGGTAAAGAAAGCAAGAAGAATTCGGCAGCGTAACAGCCTGTTCTTCTGCATCCAAAGGGTCCTCCCTTTTCCTTCGTCTTGCCCTGTATTTATAGAGCTGCCGGCGAGTGTAATCCACGTCCTGTAACCGCCTCTGACAAGTTTGTTAGAGGTTGTTATCGCAGGATGTAAAACGAGGCTGGGACCGATGCGTGGTCTGCGTGATCGGGCCCGAAGCATGATAAACGTGACAGGGCCCGAAGCGTGGAACGCGTGAGCCTGTAACCGTTTTGTAACCGTTCGGACCGAACCACGGAGCCAGCTGGCAGATAACGCTTATTTTTACTAAGGTTATCTTCGGTCCTCTGTGTTGAACATCGGGCCGCTCTTCCTAAAGGTGTAATTGGGCTGTGAGAATTCGTTTTGATTATTTAAGTTGGCCCAACCGTTATCGGGCCTCACCCATTACAGGGTACCCGGTCCTAGAGTTCTCATCAGCTTTGAAGAAGGCTGTATCTAAGTTGAAGCATTATTTCGAAGGCCGAACGATTTATGTTTACACTGACCAGCCTCTGAAAGTGATTCTTAAGCAACCGGATCTAAATGAGAGATTAGTGAAATGGGCTATTAAACTCAGCGCTATGTATATGTAATTCGTGCCCTGAATGGCGATCAAGGCTTAGGTTCTCGCTAATTTTGTGGATGAAATGACCCGGTCAACCATATTTTTAAACCAAGAGGATGATCGGTGGATTGTCGACGTAGATGGATCGACCTTTGGAGGAAGAGAGGCGGGCATTACCCTCACAACGATACTAGGTGATCTTATTCATTCCGCAGTTAAATTTTTGTTTGATGGAACAAATAACGTGGTAGAAAATGAAGTTGTATTATCGGGAATGTTTTCAGATTCAAAGTTAGTGGTGGAATAGTTCGCAGGGAGATTCTAAACTCATGATCCGACGATGAAATTATATTGCGCCAAAGTCCTAGAATTATCCAAAAAGTTCATTGAAATTTCTCTTGACAACGTGCCACGGGAACAGAATAAGGTTGCTGACACACTTGCCAGGTTGGCTGTGGGCATACCTGACATGGGACCGAGCACTATTTCGGTCCATATCCAGAACCGACATTCGGTCGAGATATCAGTGACCGAACAGTCAGTTGAAGAAATTGATGCTCTATGCCACGAACTCCAGGGCTTGAATATTAGCGTTACTGAATCTCCTGGAGATGCCAACTGGATGGACCCCTTCATTAAGTATCTAACAAACGATTATCTTCCTGAAGACAAGTCAGAAGCCAGAAAAATAGAAGTCCGGGCTAAGAGATTTGTTCTAATTGACAGACGATTGTTTAAAAAGAGTTTTGAGGGCCCGCTGTTACGTTGTCTATCCCCTAGTGAGGCTGAAGCCGTCATGATTTGTGTTCATGAAGGGATATGCGGTATTCACTCAGGGGCTCGATCTTTATATCATCGCGTCGTCAGAGCCGGATATTTTTGGCCGACGTTGCTTGGAGATGCCAAGAAATATACCAAACGCTGTGCCATATGTCAATATCATGCTCCGATCCCACAGCTGCCTGGTTCTCCCTTATCGGTCACCCCATTGCCTTGTCCGTTTGACAGATGGGGGATTGATATCCTCGGACCTTTTCCTCGGTCAATAGGACAAATGATATTTTGTATTGTGGCAGTTGAATATTACTCGAAGTGGATTGAAGAAGAAGCAGTGGCCGTCATCTCGGAGAAGGATGTAAAACACTTCTTATGGATAAATATTGTGAGCCGCTTCGCGGTGCCCCGAGCACTCGTATCAGACAATGGGACCCAACTCCGTGGAAAAAGTGTACGGGATTTTATGTACCAAGTTGGGCATCGCCCATCATTTCTCATTAGTGGCCCATCCCCAAACTAATGGACTTACGTAGATATCTAACAAGGTTATCCTGAAAGGATTGAAGACCAAGTTAGAAGATCTTGGAGGGAAATGACCTGAACATATCTATGAAGTCCTATGGGCATATCGAACTACACCACGCTCAACGACCCAAGAATCACCCTTCTCATTAGTATATGGGTCCGATGCAGTTAGCCCGGTAGAGGTTGCCATCCGATCGCCCTGAATATCACAATACAACGAGAATATGAACGACGAAAGGACATTGTTGGATCTCGAGATGATCGAGGAAAAGAGAGATGCGATTTACGCGCGGATGTGTTCTCATCAGCGAATTATGGAAGGAGCCCATAACAAGCGAATCCTCCCAATGGAATTCTTTGAAGGTAACCTCGTCCTCAGAAGCATAAAGGTGTAGAGGAATGTCGGGAAGTTAGACAGAAATTGGGAAGGACCGTATTGGATATTGAAGAAACTGGAACCTGGTGCGTATAAACTCGAAACATTGGATGGTGATGAGATCCTCCAAACTTGGAACGTCATGAATCTAAGGCGGTATTTCTTGTAAATCTTCGATTAATAGCTTTGACTCAGTAAATATGCATTCTTCTAAACGTAAGCGGAAAGCTAGTAAGTATAAAACAAACAGTTTCTAATTAAATGATGGACCGACCATGGAGTGGATGGTTTAGGACGGCTCTGGACTGCTGACAAGGCTCCTTATCCGCAAGGCTCTGACAAGACTCCTTATCCGTAAAGCTCCCAAGTTGTAGTGATCGCTCTGACAAGTCGGATGCTCTTGCTCTTGCGCTTGCCCAGTCTCATGAGTCGCGATTCTCCTAGAACTCACTACGAACTAAGACATCCCCTTCAACGGCATTCATTCTTTGGAAACGGCCATTGTACTTACAAAATTCGCTACAAAAGAAGGAGTTGGAGTGCGCATATCGAAATACAAGTTCGATCCTAACGTGGAACATATGCAGAACCAAAGCTCGACCAATATAACCTACGGGACTTTAGTAGAACCAAGGTTTAGCCAAAGCTTGTTATGAGACTCATAATGAATCTAGGCCGCGCCTTTCCAATTCAACTGTGATCCCAAGGACAGAGTAAGAGTGATCTACACACAATGTGAAACGACCAATCCAGTCCAAACCAATCTGAGTGAGCCAAGTGTAAAATTGAGGACCGATGGGTTAGTATCCTTTAACTAGCCCCGATCTTACACTTAATGGTTAAACACACTCGTTAATACCAAACACACTTGTTTATTTTAAAGGTCAGTTATAATAACTTTATTCTGACTTTAAAAAGATGGAATTGAGAGGAAAAGAAGCTTTTATTAGAAGTGTTGAGAACCCTTAAACCGGGTACCAATGATGTGTTCTTGTTGAGAACCATTCAACCGGGGCCAATGATGAGTTCTAAACCAAGATGAATGTGGTCAGGCTCAAGCAATGATTCGACAGCTGAAATTACCAAGTATAGGATCGGGCCCGGCAGACAGCTTAGGGTTCGACAGACTGCTTCGGTCCCGGAGGACACCTTAGGGCCAAGCAGGCAGCTTCAGTCCCAACGGACAGCTTAGGGCCAAGCAGACAGCTTAGGTCCCAAAATACAGGATCCGTCCCGGCAGACAGCTTAGGTCCCGGAAGACAGCTTCGGTCCTGGAAGACAGCTTAGGGCCCAGCAGACAGCTTCGGTCCTGGAAGACAGCTTAGGGCCAAGCAGATAGCTTCGGTCCCAACAGACAGCTTAGGGCCCGGCAGACTAGATGTTGACCCATCAGCATGCGTTCCACGCATCGGGCTCAACCACGTTTTCCAGCATGTGAAAACAACCTCGAACAACCTTGTCAGAGGTGGTTACAGAGCGTGGATTACACGCATCTCCCCCTCTATAAATACAGAGCAAAAAGATAAGCTCAAGAGGACCCTTTGGAGGGCAATTCCGACGAACCCTAGCCGCTGTAATTTCATTTTCGCTGTTCTTATTCCCTTTGTACATTTTCATTGGTTTATTAATGAATTTGTCGTAGAGGTTCTCCTCTCGGCAACGTGGTTTTTTTCCCCTTTCTTAAGGGGTTTGTCTACGCTAAAATCGCATGTGTTCTTTCCATTTCTATATTTCAAGTTGTCTCCACAAACAACAAATAAAACCGGTTTTCAGAATCCGGTGACTGTTGGTACCCCCTACAAAGGAACCACAACAAGGAGTAAGGAACAAAGCAGGGATAAAAATATAATTTGAATATAACTACCCTGCCCATCCTCCTTATCCTCCACCCTATGCTCTTGCGGTTCGGTCCGGGCCGCGAGCTACCTCAGCTCTTACTCTTGATCATCCACCTTCTGGTTGACCGCTCTCTACATCTTTTCAAAGAGGTAGAAGAAGGGGTCGTCCTCTAGAACATGTTCTTCCAAGGATGGAATTACTTGAAAGTTTCCATCCTTCTCTAGAGGCTCGATCGTCTTCCACCTCTCATCCACAGGGGAAAGCCCGAACTGCTTAGTAACATGATCCCGCATGTTATCCAGATACTTAGCAATATACATCCCATATATGTTATACGCCAGAGCGAATAACAAAGGAGACCGAGTGAATCCTAGAACCGCTTCCCGGACCGAACTTTCAGCCGAAGTGCGGGTTCTAGCCAGCTCCTCCTCCAAGCTCATTTTTTCCTCCTGGGCCCGAGGAAGAAGCTCGTTGAGCTTATTACTCTTCTCCTGGGGCCGAGCTTGGACTTGGTTAACTTCATCCTCTTGGGCCCGCAGCTTGGCTTCCAGTTCAGAAATTTGACCCTGAGCCGTTTTCTCTTTCTTGTCCAGTTCAGAGACTTGGTCTGTTAAGAGCGAGAGTTATGTCCCAGCTCTTAACACTTCATTGTCCAATCGGTCCCGGTCCTCTCGTACCGTGACCAATTCACCATATTTGATTTCAACTTGCCTTTTTGCAAGGTCAAGTTGATCTTGGACTTGTTGGGACACAACCTGACCACCCTGGTTCTTTTCCACGGTGATGGCAGTTGCGAAACCTTTCCTCAGCATCTGCATATAACAGTAAGGTCAGAACATAAACCTTCGGGCCTTGATATCAAGGGAACTTACCTTAGTTGCGAGGTCGAGGATACCCTGGATTATTTATTCCTCAGACATGTTCGGCAGAAAGTTGTCTGAGTTTTGTTCCCATACAGGCGGAAGTCTTCAATAAAGAAACTCCTCCAGGAGGCCAACTCTTCCCTTTCTTAAACCTGTCCAGTAGGCCCAAGGCAACCCCCTAGTCGGAGTTGGTCTTAGAGCCTGATGCAGGTTCCTTCAAAACAATCCCCTTGGTAGGAATCAAAGCATTTCCCCTTTCTTCAGCCTTTTAAAAAACTTCATGGCGGCTGCTTCCGTCGCCATCTTCCCTTTGCCCAAGGGGATCAGCGGTAGGGAGACGTTCGCCTTGAGGTTGGGGCCGGGGAGAACTTTCTCCACGGGAACGACTCCCTGCAGCAACAAAGTAATCGTCTCAGCGCTAATAGCGGAGCTATTTCCGATTTGGTAGAGGCTGGATAGACTCAAAGAACGAATCCTAGCCATTATCACCTCCTCTACCACTGCAAATTCCCGAAGCGCGTGCCCTTCACCTGTTGAAGGCTATCCTGTGCAACGCAGGGTAATGTGCCTGCGCTGGTGGTTTGGATCGGGGGGTTCCCTCCAATGGACGACCCCGATGGAACCAACGTACCCCCTGTTGCTGATTCAGCCTTCTCCGCATATTCCGTTGCTTCCTGTCGTCCTTCGGAAGGACGGACCGAAGCAGCAGACAAACGCTTGAATCTTGTGCTTGGCATCGTTTCGGTTGAATCTGCAAGATATATATATAAGGATAAGGAAATGACGGAGTAAAATTATAACTTCATACCCGATCCTTTAGATAGATCTGAACAAGAAAACACCACCTTCGGGGCTGGTGCACCGGTCCTACCCACGATCCTTATTTCTTTCAGTCTCTCCTCCCGAAGCAATTCTGTCCGTCTAAGACATGCTTCAGGGGGAGGAAACATTGCAAGTGTGTTTGCGATATCCGGGCGGGAGGGGTTGAACCTGGTTCAGTCCAACTGACCTATGCGTGGGTGGGTTATCAGTGGCCACACCTTTAACATGTCATACTTAAGGACTGTTATCCACACATAACAAGACTTCCACGCATGAAGGGATTCTTCCTTATCAACTATAGCACAATCCTTGGTGCGCACCGTTATGTAATATAACTTACGACATCCTAACAGACCCTTACCCTTTCGGGACCCGACCAAGAACAAATTGAAAAAATGCTCCAAGGTCGGGACCATGCTCTGTTGGTGGCAATAAAAGATAAACGGCACTATGTACACATAGCTACCCGGAAATAACGCAAAGGTTGGGCAATGGATTTCTTTAAGTACAGCCGCTACGAATGGGTGTAACGGAAAACGTAACCCACACTTCAGAGATGCGTAACTCACAGGGAAAGCGGTTGCCGGAACGTTCATCTCCGTTGGAAGGAAGCAGAGAATATCTTCCCACCCCCTCCATATAGAGTAATGAGCCGGAATCGAAAACCTAGACCTAAATATTTCGATATCCAACTCAGACATGGTTGGGTATCTCATCTTACGAGATGCCATGGCTAATACCTTGATTAAAATCGGTAGGAAAAAGTTTAAGCGTAGGCAGGAACGAAAATGCAGAGAACTTGGTTTAGGCGATTTTTCCTTCGTGAAATGACGATGAGGAGGAACAGTATCCGAAACCCCGATTTAAATAGTAATTTCCCGACTAATTGTAAGCCGCCACGTAGGACTATCATAGGCGGTTGCAGTCTGTACGCACTCATCACGCCTATTGAATAGCAGAATGTGGAAGGGCCCAGGTCTGGATATTAATATTTAAAAGTGATACAAAATTGAACGTTATGGAATTTTGAATTCAAATCCCCATCTTAAGTTGACCAAGTGAAGGATCGGTCCCCTGGACGCTCATTGCAGTCTCGGTTCTATATTCTCCCGAACGTATATAACATTGCGTGGTCGGCCTTGCGTCACCTCAGCGATGTCAACCAAGCTCGAGGGGCTAGTGATGAGAATCCTAGGACTGGGTACCCTGCAATGGGTAAGACCCAATAACGATTAGGCCGACCTATATAATAAAAGCGAACTTGCACGGCTCAAAATCCCCAGCTTTGTACGTTTGAGATGAACTGGCCCAATGTTCCACAATGGGACCGAAGATTGACTTGGCAAAATAGAACGGCGTTTGATAGGTGGCCCCACGGTTCGGTCCAAACGGTTACAGCCCACACATTCCACCCTTCGGGTCTCCACACATTTACCATGCCTCGGGCCAGATCATGCAGGTCACGCTTCGGTCCCGGCCACGTTTTACATCGCGTGACAAGAACCTTCAACAAACTTGTCAAAGGCAGTTACAGGGCATGGATTACACACGCCTTCATCTCTATAAATACAGAGCTCGACGACGGAATTAACATGACCTTTTGGACTCATAAGAACATGTTGTTACTCTGCCGGAGTTCTTATAGCTTTCTTATACCTCGTCATCTTTATAAACCCCTACTGTATTTTTGTATGAACTGCTTGATTAGTAAATCGACTAAGAGCTTTTCCTGCTCTTAGTCAAGTGGTTTTTTCCTCATTTCCTGGGGTTTTCCACTCTAAATTGGCTTGCCGATTTCTTCATTTACTTATTCTAATCGTCTCCCCACCATAAACATATTAAAACCGAGTTCGTATCTTGACGAACCTGACGACTGTTGGTACCCCCTAAAAAGTAACCATACAATATCGATTAAAATGATTATACGGTCGGTAATTGGTTTTATTTATTAATATCGATTTTCATGTCGGTTAACAGATTATATTATTTAATTAATACACACAATAATTTCCCACCCCTATCTCATATGTCACATGTCACATATTTACATTCTCTAAATAAAAGAAATTATTTTTATTTGATATTAGAGTTTGTATAATTCTTTCTATGTTCTATAGTTGCTCAGCTTTTAAATATACTCTAGTAACTTTTTTGTTTTTTGCTATGATTAATTGTATATTTGTTGGCAATTTGTGAGTATTTTATTTATTTAATGTTTTCTTATTTCAGAATCTTTCTAAGCATTATAATATTGAATTATTATATTTAATTTTTTGTTATGATGCATCTTTTTATTCCATTAAACGTATTACATTATATTTAATTTACTAATGGATAATTTAAGAAATTATTTATGTAAATGTTTATATTTGAATATTTTATATGATTATTTTTATATCTAAAATTCTTTTTTATTTACTTTATTATTTTAGATTTAAGGTCTTATATTTAATATTTTGGAATCTTGGTAAATATGATAACAATGAATTAGTTAGTTTTTGTGAATTTGCTCATGACAATTATTGTGGATTATTGATAAAATGATGAATTCAAAAGAATTTTATTGTATTTTATGATTGATTCGCCATTGTTACTAAATCGTTCTCATAAGTCTAGACCGAGTTCCATATTTGATCTAGATTAATATAATCCATTTCTCGAAAGTATAAAATCGTTCTCAAAATTATTAAAATGAAGCTCTCAAAAAAAGATTCACTATGGAACTTTGAGGAAAAAATTTTAAAATTTTTTTGGTTAAACGGTAACCGATTAACCGTTGGTTTTGGTTGGTTATAAATTTATAAAGCAGTTAAACGGTTTGGTTTTGGTTTTCAAATTTTTGATCTACAAAACCGATTAATCGTACAAATTTTGGCTGTTTAACCCCAATTTATCGTCCCATAAGTACTATATATTTTAAGTAGTGTTGTTATTCGATACCAACGAACCGAACTCATTGTGTTCATGTTCGTTCATATTTTTATTCGAACATGTTCATGTTCGTTCATATTATATTCGAATATTGTTCAAATTATTAAGTGAATGTTCATGTTCGTTCGAATAGCTTGTTCGAACATGTTTGTACTATTTGTGTGAAATTCATCTAAAAGGTTCATCATGTTCTAACTAATCCTCATTTTCTGTAGAAATTGGTTATTCATAAAAAAACAATAACTTCATCCAAATGGTTCACTGATGGTGATGAACATTGGTCTGCTCCAATAAAAACCAATAACTTCATTCCCATTTGAAATTTTGAGAGTTTTTTAGAATATCAAATTTCTTCTCTTTTCATCCTTTTGAATCTAATGAAGAATTGAGAAGTGATTACCAACCACCGTTAGAGTCAACGATTGAAAATTAGGGTTTTATAAAGGTTTTTAAACTTAAATACTATAATAATCTATTAAAAAAATTAATTTAAATAATATATTTGTTCATGTACGTTCACATTTGTCCACGAAAATGTTCGTGTTCGTTCAAATTATAAACGAACAAAAAATAATGTTCGAACAATGTTCATATTTTTATTCGAACGAGCGAACACGATCACATACGAACCGAACACATATTGTTCACGAACTTTTTGGATCGTGTAACAGCCCTAATTTTAAGTATTCATCCATACAAACTTTATTGTTTTCTATTCAAACACCATAATCCTCATATTATTAGAAAGTAATCATTAATTTATTAAATTATATTATCTACAAATTGTGATTTATATTATATGGAAGTAATCTTCAATTTCTTATTTTATATTATCAACAATTTATTGAATCACAATTCAGATGACAAACTCTATATAGTCAATGTTAAGGGATGAAATACTATTGGTCGAAATTTTTGATCGGATATCTGGGTAAATGACGATCAATAGTAAAACCGATCTACATTGAAGGAAGCTTACTGTTAATCATGACGACAATGGAGATCGGCGAATAAGGTGCTGATCAACATTGTTAACCACTTAGTCATTTCTTAGAAGATTAAGTAACCTATCGAAAGTAATATGTGGCGTATCTCGGCGTTAATATGGCTTTGGTTGCCAAATGTTATTGTGCATGGTTCGAGGACAAACCATTGATACGATTAGATATTGGATGGTATTGGGGATTAAACACGTGTGTGAACAACCTCGATAGATTAAATAAAACCCTAGAATTAAGCAAAAGAGAAAACAACGACATAATAGATTTAACGTGGAAACTCGAGATGGGAAAACAACGTGACCGGCGGAAATTTGCCACTCTCGTACCGGTCACCACTCTGGTTCGATTCTCGAGATACAAGTCAAATTCATAGTGACTTTTGATGTTAAGGTGATTTTATCTAGAAATCATAAGCTTCTCGTGACATTCGTCTAATTCGTTGTGCGTATTGAGACTTGTAAACTTTTCTAGGGATTTGTGATAAAATGTGAACCCTTCTAACGTTGTATGAGCATGAATTTATAAAAAACGAAGTCTAGTACTCTAATATTTGTGTGACACCCATTTAAACTTATTTGATCCCTAAAAAATTATTTTTACCAGGTATAGCTTTTTGATCACCTTAGGAAGCTTCCCGAACGACCTCTAGTCCCGCAAAATTACAAAATACTCTGGTGCTCCATCTACTAGAAGATCTTGGCAAGCCAATTGTAGCTTTCACGGCACACTTTGATGAGTCTTGAATCCTACAATAGACAAGAATAGTGACGAACTTAAGAGCTTAAGAGCCCTAGCAGTCAAGATACGAATCAGAACATAATTATGCTTAATTTGAGTTTTCCCTCATATCTTGTACAAAGCCAAAATATTTTACAAAAAGTAGAAGTGTTAAAGCTTTTTAACTAGACATGAACAAGGACATTTTTAGTTTTAATGTGTCACTTCCTGGATATTTCTTTGGCAAATCCATGTTTTCTTGGTCATCAAAGCCCGTAGATTCAACATCCCCTGACCATGAAAGCTGGGTGTTCTTTGAAATTGTCAAGTGCTTCGATACCAACGGCTTCTCTGAGCTTGATAAACTGTAATATTCCTAGAACTTTCGTTAGGATATCAACATGTTGGTCCTCGCTTTTGACATGTTCCAATATGATATCTTTATTCCTCATTGTTTCTCTAAGTACATGAAATTTTACCTTGATATGTTTTGTCTTTGCAAAATGAGTTGGATCTCTTGCAATGGAGATTGCAGCCTGATTGTCTAAAATAGAGTGGTGGGCAATGTTTGATTGTATCCAATATCATCAAGCAATTGTGTTAGCCACAAATTTTGGTTTGATGTGTACGATGCTAATATATACCTCGCTTCAGCTATGGATTGAGCCACAACTTCTTGTTTTTGGTACACCATTAGAAATGGTGTCTTCGATGAATTTGCATTCATCATTTTAAAATTTTCTAGCATTTCTAGGCAATATCTTCTTTGAGTGATGAAAAAACCAACTCCTTCTCGTTGAACAATTTCCATTCCAACAAAATAATGCATTTCTCCTATATCTGTCATTTCGAAACTTAGTCATACATTTCTTGAACTCAATAATGTGATGTCCTTGGTTATATGTAATAATTAAATCATCGACATATAGAGACACAATCATAACATCCTTTTCCTTTATCCTTTTAGCAAACAATTAATGATCATCCTTGCACATTTTGAAACCACAATTAAGCAATGTAGCGTTTATTTAGTCATTCCATACTCTAGAGACTTGCTTTAAATCATAAAGGGCTTTGTTTAACCGGTACACATCTTCAAAAACACAATGCAAAAAAGTTATCTTCACGTCCATATGGTAAACTTTCCAGCCTTGGTAAATAGCTAAAGACAACACTAATAGTATAGAGTCAAGTCTAGCTAATGGAGCAAAAACATCACCGTAGTTTATACCTTTAATATTAGTATATCTTTTGGCATGAGTCTAGCCTTGAACTTGTTTATTGTTTCATCTGGATTTCTTTAGGTCTTGAAAATCCACTTTACCCCAACAACATTCTTGTGAGTAGACCTCTCCACTATCTTTCATGTTTATTTTGTTTATAGATGCTATTTCTTCATCCATGATCATCCTCTACTTTTCATGTTGTTTGCCTCTGCAAATGTTTGTGGATAGTTGTGCTAATCCATGTATCTACCATAAAATCATGGATAGACTCAATGTTTTCATATATCAGTTAAACTTCTTAGCCGAACCGGACCTTCAACGCTTTGTTCAACATCTAGCATATATTATGGAAATGATAAATCGCATGAATTTTTGAGTTCAGAGTCCTCATTTTTTTGTTTGAGTATCACCATCAATTCTTCCAAATTTTTCTGTTTCAATAGCACCACCAATTTTTCCAGATTTGTCTTCTTCTTCTTTATGATAATCATTCTTGAGAAATTCATCATGATCTTGAGCTTGAGGTTGAGGTACTTCTGGGACATAATATGTTATATTTTCATCAATATAGGAGTAGTCATACAACTCTGATTTCAGTTCCTCCTTCCCTAGATTCAATGTTACCTAAGATACAACAAGAGGAATAATTAATTTCATGTCGAAGAAAAATCCCACTCTTTTCTTTCTTCTAAAATTACATCCATCTGAATACAAATTTGTTTACTTTCAAGTAACATGATACAATATTCTTTCACATCATTGCAATACCCAAAAAATACTCCAATTTTTGTACTGTATCCATCCAACACTCTTGATGGAAGAGCATCAAGAGGATATACTGTAGTAGAAGCAGTTGTGGCCCGACATTTAGAATGTAGATTTTTTCAGAAATTAAGCACCTTACAATTTCAATGATAGTTCTATTTTTTCTTTCACTCACTTCACCATAAATTAAGAATCCAGAAGAATTTATTATCCAATTTTTCCTCAGAGATGGTTACAAAAAGTTTCTCCATTTGCGTATTCTCTATGTTTTCAATAATAGCAGGTGAATATTGATGCCTTTTCTCTGCGCAGAATCCTTCTATATGTCCGAACTTCTTGCAGGCTTTACACTGAATATCCTGTCGACGCCTGCAAAATTTCTCAAGGTGAGGTTTTCTTACAGTGTGAACATATTGGAATTTTTTTGCATAGAATGGCTAGAGTCTTCATGTAAGGACCCCTCGGAGGTGTGAGAGAGAGGCCACCTTAGGCGAATCCCTACATTGGCTATAGACGGGGAACGATAAGAGATTAATTATAATGATTCGTCTTCCATTGCACGATGCATTTTTCCTAGCAAAGTGGCAAGCGGAACGTTAGAACTGGAAAGTTAAGCATGCTCACCCTGGATCAATTCAGGGATGGGTGACCCACTGGGAAGTGTGGGTGCTAGGGAAAATGTAAAGCTGTGAGGACTAGGTGTGTGTCATTAGGGTGAGTCTAGTCCAAAGCGGACAATATCGTACAAGTGGAATGACAGGTCGTTATAGTTCAGCTTTGACTATTCCAATGAGGAATGTCTTCACCATGCAAACGCAATTTATTGACTATGTGAGAGACACGATCAATATATTCTATTATTTTCTCATGCTCCATCATCTTGAGAGAATCATGCTCGACTTCTACATTGCTTATTGCCACATCTTTCGTACGTTCATCTCCTTCAAACACTTCCTTTAGTTTTATCCAGATCTCCTTGCAGTTTTACAAGTGAGGATCCTGGTCATTACACCATCATCTAGTTCAGCATACAATGAGGAAATCGTTTGTCCATGTCGAGCCATAAGTTCATCATACCGATTCCATACCCCTGATGAATCATTGTTTGCTAGAGTTAAAGGAATTGCTTTTGTTTTCACCACATCCCACAACTTAGATGCCTCTAATGCAAGTTTCATCTTCAAAGACCAAATAGTGGAATCATTCCCACTGAAATTCGGAATACTATAAATGAAAGTCATAATGTTTACCTTCAAATGAATCAAGGTTAATAGACAATGATTCAAAAAATTCTCAGAGGAAGAATTAAGGCTCTGACACCACATGTAATTTCTAAATGTAAAACACCATAAAAGTACACATAAAACTTGAAATGGACAGAACCTTTTATTCAATAAGAGTAATTAACTATCCAATTCGACAAAAATCAAACAAACATTTCAAAAATTTAAAGTAGTAAATTGATCAATATGGTAACTTACATATTAGTTGCTTATTAAAGATGATTTGGAGGCGCAAAGTTGACTTCATTATTTTTTATGATCACACTTTATTTGATTGCATAAACTGCTTGCTATTCGTACAAGTAAATTTTAGATCATCTTCATGTTTCCTTTTTGATGAAATTAGTTACATTTTCAATAGTTTAGTGTTTTTGTTAATGTAGCAATAGATCCTCCATGCTTTAGTTCTAGATTATCCAAATGCCTCCATTGCATATTTCTTTCTTTCTCTATCTTTTCTACTATAACTGTGTAAGTTTTTGAGAGTGTTTCCCGGGCCTCCTTTGGAGAAGCACAATTGATGATTAGGTCGTAAGCGGTGTCCAGAACTGCTATTGGTAGAATTTTTAAGGCTTTCATTTCTTTCTTTTTACGTTCAGCTTCAATGATAGTCAGTAGTTCATTTCAAGTTTCTCTGGTTGCTGTCTGTGCTTCAGTGGTTCCTTAGAATACATCCCACAAATCCAGTGCTTGTAAATTAGTGGTCATATTTTTAGCCCATGCTCAATATTGTCCTTTTCCCTTTAAGGTTGGTGGAGGGATGAAAGCAACCATATAATTTCTAGGACATTTTTAACAGAGGTTAGAATAAAACGTATTTCCTTACTGTTTTGATCTTGGAGTGTGTTTTCTTTGTTTAGGGAATCATCCCACAGCTGCCACCATGATAGAATATCAGTATTTCACGATCTTGAAGCCTTGGTATGTTGAGTTAACTCTTGAATGGCTTTAATTTGAATGAAGTGGCTTAACTTGAATATTTTGCTTACAATATTTGATTTGCTACGTTCTATTTATACAGTGAGATCAAAGCATTATTTAACCATGACTCCTTTCCAATGTGGTAAACTTGAACGTCTTTGTGCCTCTTCCAATGCAGTAATGAAAATTGTCTCTTGGGCCATTATTCTTGATCCATATAATGTGGATTGAGTTGTCTATTCCTCATAGGATGAGATAAGTGTTTCCTTTGGCCCAATTCTCTTATTTGCATGTTCCTCAAGCTTTCTGCACTTTGCTCCAATTTTCTTCTTCTGTTCATATGATTCATACGGCCATGTCTCTTCCAAGATTAGTTCATCATCTTTTTTGGGGGGAAGGAGGTTTAATAGTGTTACATCATCGTATTCTTCTAATCTACAAAATGTTAGGTAACCCTAACTCCTCTTATTCCCCAAAATGTTAGGGTTTTCTTGAATCCACATTTGCTTTCTCAAGATGCAGAATTGTCTGGGGTATAAGAGTTTTTTCTAGGCGTTAGCGACTTGATTTTTGGAAGGTATATACTCTTGGTGGATTAGTTTTTTTTTCAACATAGAACATGAAACTTGATATTGATGTGCTTGCTTCAACCAAAATGTGTTGGATTCCTAGCCACACATATAGCAAATATGTTATCAATTCTCAAGGTGACTTGTTCTTTCACATTGATTTCTAGGTCGGAGAAAATCTTTAACAGCCAGATGGCGTGGTTTGCAGCAACAACTCCGGCCATATACTCAACCTCAGTAGATGATTGAGCTACTACCTCTTGCTTTTGGCTATTCTAAGCAAAAGTAGTGCCTCCAATTATGAACATGTATCCAGTCGTTAATTAGTATTCTAGAGTATCTCCTTCATAGTCAGAGTCAACAAAATAATTTAGGAAGATATCAACACCGTTTTTGTACATCAGTCCCAATTCCAAGGTGCTTTTTACATATTTATGAATTTTGATTGCATGTTTGAAGTGGTTTTGATATGGCTTGGCCATGAAGACAATAAGCTCACAATAAACGTGATGTCATGTTTTGTGGCTGGTAAATACATGAGAGATCCTACAATACTTTTGTAAGCAATAATCTCAGCTAAGTTTTCAGGATCTACCATAATATTCTTGTTGTCTTCGACTATATGTATTGGTTTTGCGTCTGGAGATATTGTTACTGATAAGTGTTTTACTTTGTCTAGTTTATACTTTATGATGAGATCTTTGGAATACTTTGTTTGTGCTAAGAAAATGTAGTCCTCTGTCTGATTTATTTCCATTCCAAGAAAGTATCTCATATCTCCCAAATCAGTTAATTCAAAAGTCTTCATCAACTACCTCTTTTGATGATTCACAAATTCCTTATCATGTCATGTTATCAAAATATCATCCACATAGAGTGAGACAATTGCATACTTGTTGTCTTTTGTATATAAAAAAATAGAGGGTCTGATCATTCTTGCTACATTTGAATACATGTTCCCGAAAGTAAGAGTCAATGTTGCTATACCATTCCATGGGGCTTGTTTTAATCCATATAGGGCTTTGTGCAATAACATCGCTTTGTCTTCATACCCCTCTTGCATGATATCAGGAGGTTGATGAATGTATATTTCTTCTTGAAGATTACCATTTAGAAAAGCTGACTTAACATCAAGATGTTATACTTTCATGATTTTGCATGCTGAAATTGCTAGAATTAGTTTTGTAGTGTCTAGTCTAGCCAACAGAGCAAATGTTTCTATATAGTCTATGCCTTCCTTTTGTGTATATCATTTTGCAACTAACCTTGCCTTGAGCTTATTTATTATGCCATCTGGATTATACGTTGTCTTGAATACCCATTTAACTCCAATTGTTTTCTTGTGTTCAAGTTTGGAGACTAAACTCCAGGTCTGATTTTTTGAATAACTGAAAGCTCATTTTGCATAGCTCGGAACCAGCCTGGATGCTTGAGTGCTTGGTGGATGATGTCGGGCTCTTTAATCATCATGCATCTGCTGAGGATATCACTCAGGGACATGTGTTCTCTTATTGGAGGTTAATCTTCATATGAGTAATGGTATTCAGTTTGTTAGTCTTTATTTTGTTCATCATTATTAGCTGTTTCCGGTGAGCATCTAATATCTTATGTACATTTTTCCTATTGGGGTTCTTTAAGTTATTTGTCTGCTGAATATCTAATATTCTCTATGATTGTTGATCGTTAAAATTCTTCAGGTTGTTTGTCTTTATCTGATGTACGAAGATTCTGAAGTATACTTATAGCTTCAGGTACTCTAATTTTTGCTCTTCTTGCAAATCTTCATGTAGATTGTCAATTTGTAATTCTTTTTCGGGAGATCCTTGTGTAACATTGATTCATTTACTTAAATCAGCAGATTGATAATTTATATCATCATTATTCCAAATAGGAAATAAATGAATGATTCCATGTCTGTTTCTTTCTGTAATACTTGACTGATTTTCTGCAAATTTTTCCCAGTTCCAGCATTTACTTTCATCAAAACTTATATCTTTTCTAAGTGTAATTCTATTTGTTTCAAAATCAATTATTCTGTAGCCTTTTGATGTATTACTATATCCCATAAGTACTCATTCTTGGCTCTTCTGTCCAGTTTATTTCTTCTCTCTTATGTTATATGCATGAAACATGTGTTTCCAAAAATTCTTAAGTGTTCCACATTAGCTATTCTATCGTCCATAACTCAAATGGTGTTTTTTGTGTTTATGTTCCTAGAGTCGGTAATCTGTTGAGCAAGTAGACATTAGTGTTCACAGCTTCACCACAATAAACCACTTGTACTTCTTTCTCATACAATAAGCATCATGCCATATCCATAATAGTTCAGTTTCTTCGTTCACTTATCAATTTTGTTGTGAAGTGTAAGGTACTCTAAACTGATGAATAATTCCTTCTTGATTACAAATGTCAGCAAGTTCCATAGGTGCGTATTCTCGTCCATTGTCCGTCTTTATACACTTTATTCTTTCACCACGTTGATTTTCGATGAGAGCTTTGAAGCTCTTAAAACAGTTTATAACTTCAGACCTGTGTTTGAGGATAGATATCCAACAAAACTTAGTAAAATCATCAACAAAGATAAGGAAATACATGTTTCCAGTTGGTAAGGTATATGCATTAGTCTGCATACATCACTGTGAATTAATTCAAATTTTTTTGAGACTTTCCAGTTGCTTCATCCAAAAGGAAGTCTACAAAGCTTGCCAATTTGACAGGTTTTGCAGAAGGTAATGGCTGTTAGAGATCTCACGTATACCTTCAACAAGATTGTTTTTCTTCAATTTGTACAATGAGTTGAAGTTGTGGTGTTCAAACCTTTGGTGCCATAGCTGAGTATTTATTTTTGTACTGATGCAAATATAGTAATCAGCTATTTCTGGTGTCATTGCTATGAATAGGAAGACTCTATTTTTCATTTGTATGTTGAGTATAGATTTTCCAGTTGTGGTTGTAATTTCACACTTCTAATTTGAGAAGGTAACTTTCAGATTTCGCTGCATAAGTTGTCCAACAATAAGTTGGTTTTGAGATGCTTTTGGTGGATAGTATACTTTAGAAATATTCAACACATTTCCCTCTATTTCAATATTGATATTTCTATTCTTGAACTGTGAGAAAATTTCCATATGCTATCTCGATTCTTTTTTAAAAAATTGGCCTATAGCATTTAAAGAATGAGAAATTATTTGTGATATGATTGCTAGATCCACTATCAAGCAGTCATGTTCCTTATTCATTAAGTCCGTTGTAGAAGCAAAAATAATGTCTTTGCGTAGTGTGTAAATATTATAATATCTTTCTCATTAAATATCAAGGATACACTGCGCATTGTTTGGCCATGGTTCCCAACATTATCTATTGTATCCCTATGATTTTCACCTTGAACTTTCCCCTTCTTGTTTAGATATACTTTTTCAATATGCTATTTTTCTTTACAGGCGTTGCAGATTTTTTCAGAGTGCCAAAAGTAGTCAATAGGAATGTGATTCTTATGCTTGCAGTCATGCACTCAAGATAAGGTCCATATTTTTCAGATTTTCCACTGAATTTTTTTTTTGAAAAAATTGTTTTGAAAGGCCCTTCCTTTCCTTTGACTCACATGTTTTCAATCGTAGTTCAGTGCTGCATAAGTTGTCCAGAAGTTGATCAACAGTGAAGTTTTTCAGCTTTCCTAATGACTCCATCGACATTACCACATTGTTATAACATCTAGGTAATGCTGCTAAAATCTTTTCCTTAATTCTCCTTTCCCGCACTGTTTGACCTAACCTTTTAAAATGCATAAGTATGTCTTTTAGTGTCCCTGTTAATGTAGCAATAGATTCTCCATGCTTCTGTTCCAGTTATCTAAATGCCTCCACTGTAAATTTATTTTTTTCTCTATCTTGTCTGTTGTAACTTTGTAGGTTTTTGAGAGCTTTTCCCATGCCTCCTTTGGTGTAGCACAATCGATGATTAGGTCGAAAGTAATGTCCAGAACTGCTATTAATAGAATATTTAAGGCTTTCATTTCTTTCTTTTTTAGTTAAGCTCCAATGATAGTCAATAGTTCATTTCGAGTTTAACTGGTTGTTGTCTGACTTTTAGTGGTTCCTTTGAATATATCCCACAAATCTAGTGCTTGTAGATGAGTGGTAATCTTTTTAGCCCATGTTGGATACTTTCCTTTTCCACTGAGGGTTGGTGGAGGGATGAAAGGAGCCATATAGTTTCTTGGACAATTTTAATAGAGGTTAGAAAAAACGTATTTCCTTACTACTTTGATCTTGGAGTTTAAGTTCTTTGTTTAGGGAATCATCACATAGTTGTCACCATGATAGAATATGTAGCTCACGATCTTGGAGCCTCGGTATGTTGATATAACACTTGAATAGCTTTACTTTGAATGAAATGGCTTATCTTTGAATATTTTGCTTACAAAGTTTGATTTGATACGTTCTATTTAGAAATAGTAATTACTAGAGTTGTAGTTTTCCAAATTAAGTAGAGCTATATGATAAAATTGTTCATGAAGATCTCCAATTAACTAGTCATCGTACTCTAAGTATTAAGCATATTAATCATATATTTAAAAAACTTGATCAAACATGATAACATGTACACAATTTCTAAATGAGAAAATGACGCCTTTGGTCCTCGTAGTTTCATGTTTTTGCACTTTTGGTGCTCCTACTTTGACAATTGTGGCAAATTAAGTCCTAAACTTTATGTGTGGTAAAATTAGTTCTCATACTTTTTCACATTTGGCAAAATTGGTACTCAATATTGTATGTGTGTGGCAAATTTGGTCCCCCGAAGTTTGTAATTTGTGCTAACATAGTCCTTCAACTTTGGTAATGACAAATTTGGTCCTCCTAACTTTATAACTTTGGCAAATTTGGTCCCTGACGCCGTTAGTAGTCCCCAAATTTTGTAATTTATGGCGATTTTGGTTCTTCATGTTATGTATGATTATTCTAGTCTCCTTATTTGGAATATGTGGCGATTTTGGTCTCTAGAGTAAGGCTTTGCTAATTTAGCCCCCAAATAATCAGTAATTTGAAACTTTAGTTTTTTTAACAATACTTTCATACTGTTGTAGAAATATACGTCGCTTTTGAACGATTTTACTTGTACGAGACAAATATTGGTGGATCCCTAATTTAAAATTGTTGTATTTAAAACATCACAAAATTCCGCATGTGGTGTTAATGAAGTCAAATCATAAAAAAAAAATTAAATTTTGTAATGTTTTAATACAACAATTTTAAATTCGGGACCCACCAATATTTGTCTCGTACAAGTCATACCGTTCCAAAGCAACGTATATTTCCAAAGTTTCAAATTACTAATTATTTGTTTGCTAAATTAGCAAAACCTTACTCTAGAGAACAAAATCATATTCCAAATTTGGTGACTAAATTAGACATACATAACTCGAAGGACCAAAATCGCCATAAATAGTTAGGAGACTACTAATGACGTCAGAGATCAAATTTGCCAAAGTTATAAAATTATGAGGACCAAATTTGCCATTACCAAAGTTGAAGGACAACATTTGCACAAATTACAAACTTCGGGTGACCAAATTTGCCACACACATACAATATTAAGGATCATTTTTGTCAAATGTGGGAATGTATGAGGACTAATTTTGACACACCTAAAGTTTAGGGACCTAATTTGCCACAATTGTCAAAATAGGAGGACCAAAATTGTCAAAACATTAAACTAAGAGGATCAAGTTTGCGCATCACCATTTTTAAACATATTGATTTCAACATTTGTAACCAATTATAGACAAATTCAATATTTTTTGTAATAGCCGAGAAAAAGGTACAATGAAACAAATATTAGGGAACGTAGCGGTAAAAGTCTAGACGAGAGATAATGAGGGATACGGGAACGAAAGAACGTAAAAGGANCTTAAAGAGGCGTAGCTTACTGGAATAGCGGACGCCGGCACATTCATCTCCGCCGGAAGGAAACAGGGAACATCTTCCCGTCCCTTCCAGATAGAGTAATGTGCCGGGATTGAAAACCTAGACCTAAATTCCTCAATGTCTAACTCAGACATAGAGGGATAACGCGTTTTACGAGGAGCCATAAGCAGTTACCTTAGAAAACAAAAGGATTGAGAGGCGATTTGGCGAAACAGCGGTTGAAGGCACAGAGCTTGACTGCAAGTTTTTTCTCACGAGAATGACGATGAGAATAAACAGTGCCCAGAACCCCGATTTAAATATTAATCTCCCGACCAATGGTGTGCTGCCACGTAACACTGTCCACAACTGTGACAGTACGGCTGTACTCATCACGCCTTTTGAACTTTCGAATATGAAGAGGCGCGGGCTAAGATATTAATATGTAAAGAATATCAAGGGTAAAAAGATAATTTAAACCGATGTTAGTAAGTTTTAAGCATAATCTGCCCCTACTCTAAGGCAAAGATCGGTCCCCTGGACTCTCACTATCCATAGGTACGGTCCCCAGTCCCATGAATGTATAAACATCATGTGGTCGGCCTTGTATCACCTCTGCGATTGGCAATCAAGCCCGAGGGGCTAGTGATGAGAACTCTAGGACCGGGTACCCTGCAATGGGTGAGTACCGATAACGGTTGGGCCAATTTAAATAATCAAAACGAATTCTCACAACCCAATTACACCTTTAGGAAGAGTGGCCCGATGTTCAACACGGAGGACCGAAGATAACCTTAGTAAAAATAAGTGTTATCTGCCAGCTGGCTCCGTGGTTCGATCCGAACGGTTACAAAACGGTTACAGGCTCACGCGTTCCACGCTTCGGGCCCTGTCACGTTTATCATGCTTCGGGCCCGATCACACAGACCACGCATCGGTCCCATCCTCGTTTTACATCCTGCGATAACAACCTCCAACAAACTTGTCAGAGGCGGTTACAGGACGTGGATTACACTCGCCGGCAACTCTATAAATACAGGGCAAGACGAAGGAAAAGACAGGACCCTTTGGATGCAGAAGAACGAATTCTTCTTGCTTTCTTTATCTCGTCATTTTCGTTAACCTGTTTGTATAAACTTTGATTCATTTCTCTAGTGAACAGGCTAAGAGCATAATCAGCTCTTAGTCGAGTGGTTTTCACCCCAATTCACGGGGTTTCCACTATAAATTGTCGTGCATTTACTTTGATTTTTTAGCTTTCGATCGTCTTCATATTTTAAAGAAATCAGAACCAAGTTCGTTATTTGAACGAACCGGACGACTGTTGGTACCCCCTAAAAAGGGACCATAACAGTATGAAAAAAGATATATATTTTGTTAACTAGATACATGGAAGATGTTGTCAAATATATCTTAACATAATATTGTAGAGTATTTTGTAGAATATTTCGTAGATTAGATCCTCATTTGAACTCTATAAATAGTGAGCCTAATGAACACAATTGGATCAATCAAAACAATAATGTAGCATATTCTTCCATATTATTCTTGTGATAGTGAGTTTACGACCGAGGTTTTACGGCCACGTGGTTTTCCCAATTTTGGGTTTCCATGCTAAATTTTGTGTCTTCTACTTTTCTTCATTTACGTTTTGTTCTCATTGCATTAATCCGATCCGATACTAGATAACGGAAATTTTATATTCTTCGAATGAGGGAATTTTCCCAACAATTGGTGCTGGCTGTGGGGTCCTGTGGTGACGGATCATTGTGATGGGGGAATACCGAACGATCTAGAGGATGTTTGGCGACGTATATAGATTTTGGAAGATATAGATTGAAGGAACTCGGCGCGGCTCTGAAAAGGATAAACTGAAAGAGATGACGGATGCCGAGGGGTCGAGAATCTATGAAATGGCTCTCGGGTTTGTGGTGGAAACTTTAACGAGAAACATTGCCTTTACTGTTTTCGATAAAACCAATACATACGGGATGATGAAGGTGATTGAGGATATGTGCTCAAAGCCTACATCAAAAAATTTAGTGTACCTTGCAAAGAAAATGTACACATTGAAGATGGCCAAAGGTGATTAAGTTTGCAAACACTTGAACGGGTTCAATAATCTTGCCGGGCAACTTGCATTGATGGAGCACAAAATCAAGGATGACCAACTAGCAGTCTTTTTACTTGGAATATTGTCGGAGAGTTGGGGGACAACAGTTGACGTGATCATTAGCCAACCAGGTAAGTTAAAGTTTAACGACGTGCGGGATCGTTTGATCATTGAAGAAGTGCGAAGATCCAGTCGAAAATGCAGCGACCCTGCTGCCTTGGCAACAGATTTAGAATGGTATAATAACCGATGGAGTAAGGGAGGACGTGATGGCGATGACGATCGGAATGATCGATCATAGGGAAAGACTCGGGTGAAGTTTAAGTCGCGTGGCGAACCGTAGTGTTGGAATTGCAGAAAGAGGGGGCACTTGAAGCGAGAGTGCAAGAAGAAAAGAAGGGATGTATCTGCGTCGGTTTCCGAGACGGACGATGCACTAGTTGTATGCATTGAGAGTCCGATAGAGTCATAAGTATTTGACTCGGGAGCATCGTTTCACATTTCTTTCGATAAAAGTATATTCGTTAATTTTGTGGGCAGAAATCATGGAAAAGTCTACTGGGCGGACGGGAAAGCGCTGAAAATTACCGGTCTAGGAGACATACCAATCACTTCGAACGGTCACAATTGGTTGTTAGAGAACGTAATGTATATTCCTGGTCTTAAGAAGAATTTGATTTCCATTGGACAGCTTGACGCAAAGGGGTATCAAACGACTTTTGGAGACGGATGTTGCAAAGTGTCGAAGTGATCGAGTATCATGGCTAGGGGAGTTAGTTTTGGAAGCATGTATGTGGGGGTTGGTACCATGATAGACCGACTGGGTATCGCAAAACGCAAGACTAAAGGAGGACACATTCGAAATCGACACAAGGGTGAAGATGCGGTAAAACCGGCATTGTCGAGTGGAGTGGAACACAAGTTAAGGTGGATCGGTCGGAGAGGCCTTTGGGAAAATCAGCTGATGAGGAGATCGGTGATAGCAAGGTTACTCGGTTGGAAACGGATCCGAGTATGGTCTATCAGACTATATGGGAGCTGTTAGCTTCTGCTGCTAGGCAATGGAGGGCGAAGAATGTTTCCGAGGAGTGAGAGTTTGCCATGAAGGACGAGTTAGTTTCCTTGGAAGCCAAGACTTCGGTTTTGGAGAAGTTAACAGATTTTGTCACTTCGGTTAAGTTAGGGATGGGATATGCCCTAACTTGGTTAACAATGTGATTTGGCGAACGAGGGCTATCGAGGTGGGCACTAACCTCAAAAGTCGGAGGCGAGAGTTGTTTAACTCTCAAATGGCATCATGTCGATGCATAAGTGTCAGAAAGACTACCTAAGAGGAATGAAGGATCACCCAACTCCAAGTGGGAGATTATTAGGAATGGAAGTCGGGTGATAGTTGAAGGGCTTGATCGGTGTTGATGACCGACCGGGGAAACCTAACATGAAGCGGTGATGTTGATCTGCTTGATTGGTTCTGTCGATCAAGGATACCGATCGGATGATTGAGATTAGTCTATTTGATAGCGTTCGGATTAGACTATGGTCGAGATTCAAGAGTATTAATGGAAGATATCTTTCCTTAATGACTCGTGAAATATATGGAAGATTATATTGATGAATATCTTATTAATTGCATATATATTGAAGAATATATGAAGATATATTATTTCCGTGATATATATTGAATAAGATATGCAAATATATATTGTTAACTATATATATAGAAGATGTGGTAAAATATATGGAAATAGAATATTGTAGATTATTTCGTAGATTAGATCGTAGTTTGAACTCTATAAATAGTGAGTCTCATGGACACAATTCTATCAAATAAAAACAATAGCATAGCTGTTATGGTCCCTTTTTAGGAGGCACGAACAGTCACACGATTCGTCAGCCAACGAACTCGGTTTTGATTTGTTTTTTATGGAGAAAACGATTAAAACTAGAAACGATAAAGAGACACATCGATTTATAGTGGAAACCCCAGGAATTTGGGAGAAAACCACTTGACTAAGAGCGAATTATGCTCATAGTCTGTTCACTAATCAAACAATTCATACAGAATACATCAGAGATTTAATGAAAATGATAAGGAATAAGAAAGTAGTAAGAACTCCGGCAGAGTAACGGCTTGTTCTTACGCGTCCAAAAATGTCCTGTTATTTCCGTCGTCACGCTCTGTATTTATAGAGCTAGTGGCGTGTGTAAATCACGTTCTGTAACCGCCTCTGACAGGTTTGTTAGAGGTTGTTGTCGCACGATGTAAAACGAGGCTGGGACCGAGGCGTGGTCTGCGTGAACGGGCCCGAGGCGTGGTAAACGTGTGAAGGCCCGAAGCGTGGAGAGTGCGGGTTTGTAACCGTTTGGACCGAACCACGGAGCCAGTTACCAGAAAACGCTTTATTTCGCCAAGGTTATCTTCGGTCCTCTCACGGAACATCGGACCGCTTTTCGTTAAGTGTATAAATGGGTTGCATAAGTTCGCTTCCACCATTCGGATCGCCCCAATCGTTATTGGGCCTCATCTGTTGCAGGGTGCCCGGTCCTAGAGTTCTCATCACTAGCCCCTCGGGCTTGATTGCCATCGTAGAGGTGATACAAGGCCGATCACATGATGTTTACACATTCGTGAGAACATGGGACCGTACCTGCAGGTAGTGAGCGTCCTGGGGCCCGATCTTTCCCTTAAGTGTATGAGTTAATTAGTATTTAAAACTCAATAACATATATTTGTGTTATCTTTGTTATTTTTTAAATATTAATATCCAGATTTGCGCCTCTTCATATTCGATGATTCAACAGGCGTGATGAGTATGCTGGTACTGCCATTCTCTAGGGCAATATTACGTGGCAGCTCACCATTGGTTGGGAAATTAATAATTAAATCGGGGTTTGGGGTACTGTTTCTTCTCATCGTCATTTCGCGAAGGAAGAACTGCCAAATCAAGCTCTCTGCGCCCTCAATATGTTTCATGTTCAACCCATTTCGTTTCGATTTTTGTTAAGGTATATTCAATGGCTCCTCATAAAACGAGATACCCATCCATGTCTGAGTTGGACATTGAGGAGTTTAGGTCTAGGTTTTCGATTCTGGCGCATTATTCCATCTGGAAGGGATGGGAAGATATTCCATGTTTCCTTCCGGCGGAAATGAATGTGCCGGCATCCGCTATTCTGGTCAGTTACGCTTATTTGAAGTGCGAGCTTCGTTTCCCGCTGCATCATTTTGTAGCAGCCGTTCTTAAAGAAATTCACTGCCCTACTTTGCATTGTTTGCGGGTAGTTATGTATATATAGTGGCGTTCATATTTTATTGCCACCAACAGAATAGGGCCCCGAACTTAAAACATTATTTCAACCTGTTCTTGGTGGGGTCCCGAAGGGGTAAGGGTGTATTAGGATGCCGCAAGTTATACTATATAGCGGTGCGCACTAAAGAGTGCGTTATAGTGGTTAAAGAAGAGTCTCTCCATGTGTGGGAGTCTTGTTATGTGTAGATAACAGTCCTAAAAGAGGACCTGTTGAAAGTATGGCCACACATAACTCACCCACGCATAGGTCAGTTGGACCGAACTAGGTTCAACCCCTCTCATCCGGACACCGCAAATATACTTGCGATGTTCCCCCCTCCCGAAGCACGCATTAAGTGAACGGAGGTGCTTCGGGAGAAAAGACTGATATAAATAGGTGTCGCGGGTAGGACCGGAGCCCCAGCCCGGAAGGGGATGTTTTCTAGCTCAGATCCATCAGAATGATCGGGTATGAAGTAATGTTTTTATTTTATCCTTTCCTGATCCTTATGTATTTGTTTTGCAGACTCAACTGAGACGATACCTAGCTCACGTTTCAAACGTATGGCGGCTGCTTCGGTCCATCCTTCTGAAGGACAACGCGAAGCATCGGGCAGTGCTGATGGAAGTGAATCAGCAACGGGGGGTACGCTGGTCCCTCTGAAGGACAACGCGAAGCATCGGGGAGTGCTGATGGGAGTGAATCAGCAACGGGGGGTATGCTGATCCCATCGGGGTCCGGGAACCCCCCGATCCAAACTACTAGCGCGGGCACATTGGCCCTGCGCTGCACAGGGCAGCCTTCGACTGGGGAAGGGTCTGCGTTTAGGGTATTTGGAGTGGTAGAGGAGGTGATAACGGCTCGGATTCGTTCTTTGAGCTTATCCGACCTCTATCAGATCGGAAACAACTCCTTTATCAATGCTAATACTATTGCTTTATTGCTGCAGGGAGCCGTTCCCGTGGAGAAGGTTCTCCCCGATCCTCACCTTAAGCCGATCCCCTTGGGAAAAGGGCGACCGAGGCCGGACCCGAAGGATCCCAAAAGGCTGAAGAAAGGGGAGAGCGCTTCGGTCCCTACCAAGGGGATTGTTTTGAAGGAGCCTGCATCGGGCCCTAAGACTAACTCCGACTGGGGAGTTGCTTTGGGCCTGCTAGACAGGTTTAGTAAGGGGAGGAAACTAACCTCCTGGAGAAGTGCTTTCCTGAGGGACTTCCGCCTTTACGGAGAGCAAAACCCAGACAACGTCCAAGCGGACATGTCTCGGGAAGACATCATGGAGCGCTTCCTCGACCTCACCACAAAGGTATTTTTTGATATATGAAAGACCGGAGCTTCACTTTTTTGACCTTGTTATCTTATACAGATGCTGAGGAAAGCCTTCACCACTACCATCACCGTGGAGAAGAACCAGGGTGGCAATGTTGTGTCCCAAAAAGTCCAAGATCAACTTGACCTTGCGAAAAGGCAAGTTGAAATCAAACATGGTGAGTTGGTTACGCTACAGGAGGACCGGGACAGACTGGATAGTGAACTGCTAAGAGTTGGGACGGAGGCCTCACTCTTAGCAGATAAAGTCTCTAAGCTGGAGAAGATAGTAAAAACAGCTCAGGAGCGAATTTCTGACCTGGAGGCCAAGCTGCGGGCCAAGGAGGATGAGGTCAACCAAGCCCAACGTCGGGCCCAGGAGAAGAGAAACAAATTGAACGAGCTTCTCCTTCGGGCCCAAGAAGAGAAGGCAAACTTGGAGGAGGAGTTGACAAGAACCCGCACTTCGGCCGAAGGTTCCGTCCGGGAAGTAGTCCTAGGCTTCGCTCAGTCCCCCCTGTTATTTGCTTTGGTGGATAACATACACGGGGTGTATACTGCTAAATACCTGGATAACATGCGAGAGCAGGTTATAAAGCAGTTCGGGCTTTCCCCTTCGGACGAGCGATGGAAAGCGGTCTAGCCACTTGAGAGAGATAGCAACTTTCAGGTTATTCCAACTTTGGAAGAACCTGTTCTGGAAGAAGACCATTTCTTCTATCTCTTTGAAGAGATGGAGAGAGCGGTCAACCAAAAGCTGGCCGACCAGGAGAAAGAATTGAAGCAGCTCGCAGCCCGGATCGAACCGCAGGAGCAGGGAATTGAAGACAAGGAAGATGGGCAGGACATTTAAAATTTCAGTTATATTTTGTACCTGCTTTGCTCCTTGTTTTCAATATACAACTCTTTCCTCTCAACTTTTGTCTCTTTAATTGCCATAACAAAGTGTTATAACTAACTTTAAAGTGAATTAATATGTTTCAAATTAATGAGAGTGTTTTAACCACCAAGTATAAGATTGGGGATGCTTATAGGGTGTTAACCCATCGGTCCCAGATATTATGTTTGGCTTACTCATGTCAATTCTGATTGGATCGGTCGTTTTACATTGTATGCGGATCACTCTTATTCCGTCCTTGGAATCAATACTTGATTGAAGAGGCGCGGTCTAGGNGAGCCGTTCCCGTGGAGAAGGTTCTCCCCGATCCTCACCTTAAGGCGAACGTCTCCCTGCCGCCGATCCCCTTGGGAAAAGGGAAGAGGGCGACCGAGGCCGAAGCCCCGAAGGATCCCAAAAGGCTGAAGAAAGAGGAGAGCGCTTCGGTCCCTACCAAGGAGATCGTTTTGAAGGAGCCTGCATCGGGCCCCAAGACTAACTCCGACTGGGGAGTTGCTTTGGGCCTGCTAGACAGGTTCAGTAAGGGGAGGAAACTAACCTCCTGGAGAAGTGCTTTCCTGAAGGACTTCCGCCTTACGGAGAGCAAAACCCAGAAAACGTCCAAGCGGACATGTCTGGGGAAGACATCATGGAGGGCTTCCTCGACCTCACCACAAAGGTAATTTTTTATATATGAAGGACCGAAGCTTCACTTTTTTGACCTTGTTATCTTATGCAGATGCTGAGGAAGGCCTTCACAACTGCCATCACCGTGGAGAAGAACCAGGGTGGCAGTGTTGTGTCCCAAAAAGTCCAAGATCAATTTGACCTTGCGAAAAGGCAAGTTGAAATCAAACACGGTGAGTTGGTCACGGTATGGGAGGACCGGGATCGACTGGATAGTGAGCTGCTAAGAGCTGGGACAGAGGTCTCACTCTTAGCAAATAAAGTCTCTGAGCTGGAGAAGATAGGACAAACAGCTCAGGGGCGAATTTCTGACTTGGAGGCCAAGCTGCGGGCCAAGGAGGAGGAGGTCAACCAAGTCCAAGGTCACGCCTAGGAGAAGAGAAACAAGTTGAACGAGCATCGCCTTCGAGCCCAAGAAGAGAAGGCAAACTTGGAGGAGGAGTTGACAAGAACCCGTACTTCGGCCGAAGGTTCGGTCCGGGAAGCAGTCCAAGGCTTCGCTCGGTCCCCCCTGTTATTCGCTTTGGTGGATAACATACACGTGGTGTATACTGCTAAATACCTGGATAACATGCGAGAGACGGTTATAAAGCAGTTCTGGCTTTCCCCTTCGGACGAGCGATGGAAAGCGGTCGAGTCACTTGAGAGAGATGACAACTTTCAGGTTATTCCATCTTTGGAAGAACCTGTTCTGGAAGAAGACCCTTTCTTATATCTCTTTGAAGAGATGGAGAGAGCGGTCAACCAAAAGGTGGCCGACCAGGAGGAAGAATTGAAGCAGCTCGTGGCCCGGACCGAACCGTAGGAGCAGGGAATTGAAGACAAGGAAGATGGGCAGGACAATTAGAATTTCAGTTATATTTTGTACCTGCTTTGCTCCTTGTTTTCAATATACAACTCTTTCCACTCAACTTTTGTCTCTTTAATTGCCAGAACAAAGTGTTATAACTAACTTTAAAGTGAATTAATATGTTTCAAATTAACGAGAGTGTTTTAACCACCAAGTATAAGATCGGGGATGCTTATAGGGTGTTAACCCATCGGTCCCAGATATTATGTTTGGCTTACTCATGTCAATTATGATTGGATCGGTCGTTTTACATTGTATGCGGATCACTCTTATTCCGTCCTTGGAATCAATACTTGATTGAAGAGGCGCGGTCTAGGTTCAATATGAGTTATTATAAGCTTTGGCCGAACCTTGGTTCTACTGAAGTCCCGTAGGTCATATTGGCTAAGCTTATGCTCATAACATGTCCCATACTAGGACCGAATTCGTGTTTCGATATGTTGACCCTTCCCAATCCTCTTTTCACGGCAGATTTCGTAAGTACAAGGGCCATTTCTCAAGAATGAATGCCGTTGAAGGGAGTGTTTTAGTTCGTAATGAGTTCTGGGAGAATCGCAACTTATGCATGGGACTAGGCAAGTGCAGGAGCATCTGACTCGTTAGAGCGGTCACTACAACTTGGGAGCCTTGCGGATAAAAAGCTTCGGTCACCACTCTAGATTCGTCCTAAGTCACCCAACTTCAAGATCGGTCCATCACTCAATTAGAAATATTTTTTTTGTACTTACTTGTTATCGGCTTACGCTTAAAGGAATATACGTTTATTAAGTCAAACAGGTTAATCGAAAGTTCACAAGAAATATCGCCTTAAGTTCATGACATTCCAAGTTCGGGGGTCCTCTATACCATCCAATGTCTCAAGTATATACGCACCTGATTCCAATTTCTTTGATATTCGATACGGTCCTTCCCAATTTCTGTCTAGCTTTCCAACGTTCCTCTGCACTTTAATGCTTCTTAGGACGAGATCACCTTCAAAGAATTCTCTTGGGAGGACTCGCTTGTTATGGCCCGTTCCATAGTTCGCTGATAAGCACGCATCCACGCAAAAATTGCATCTCTCTTTTCTTCGATCATCTCGAGGTCCAATAATCTCCTTTCACCATTCATATGCTCATCATTTTGAGATATCCGAGGTGATCGGATGGCAACCTCCACCGGGCTAACAGCTTCGGTCCCATACACCAATGAGAAAGGTGATTCCTGGGTTGTCAAGCGAGGTGTAGTTCGGTATGCCCATAAGACATCATAGATGTGTTCAGGCCATTTCCCTTCGAAATCTTCTAACTTGGTCTTCAATCCTTTCAGGATAACCTTGTTAGATACATCCGTAAGTCCATTAGTTTGGGGGTGGGCTACTGATGAGAAATGTTGGATGATGCCCAACTTGGTACATAGATCCCGTATGCTCTTTCCACGGAACTGAGTCTCATTATCTGATATGAGCGCTCGCGGAACCCCGAAGCGGCTCACGATATTTCTCCATAAGAAGTGCTTGACCACCTTCTCTGAGATGATGGCTACTGCTTCTGCTTCAATCCATTTCAAGTAATACTCCACCGCTACGATACAAATTTTTCTTTGCCCTATTGACCGAGGGAAAGGTCCGAGGATATCAATCCCCCATCTGTCAAACGGACAAGGCAATGGGGTAACCGATAAGGGAGCCCAAGGCAATTGCTGGATCGGAGCATGGTACTGACATATGGCGCAACGTTTAGTGTATTTCTTGGCATCTGCAAGCAACGTTGGCCAAAAATATCCATCTTTAACGATGCGGTGGTATAAAGATCGAGCCGCTGAATGAATGTCGCATATCCCTTCATGAGCATAAATCATGACGGCTTCAACCTCAATAAGGGATAAGCAGCGCAGAAGCGGGCCCTCATAACTCTTTTTAAACAAGCGTCCGTCAACCAAGATAAATCTCTTAACCCGAACTTCTATTTTTCTAGCTTCAGACTTGTCTTCAGGGAGATAGCCGTTTGAAAGGTATTTAATAAAGGGGTCAATCTAATTGGGTTCCCCCGGAGATTCAGTAGCGTTAATATTCAAGCCATAGAGTTCATGGCATAGAGCCTCAATCTCTTCAATAGACTGTTCGGTCACTGATATCTCGACCGAAGGTCGGTCCTGAATGTGGACCGAAATAGTGTTTGGCTCTATGTCAGGTATTCCCGCGGCCAATCTGCGAGTGCGTCGACAACCTTATTTTGCTCTCGTGGCACGTGGTCAAGAGAAAACTCACTGAATTTTTTGGATAATTCCAGAACTTTGGCACAATATAACCGCATCATCGGGTCATGAGTTTCAAATCTCCCTGCGAACTGTTTCTCAACTAACTTCGAGTCTGAGAACATTCGCACTCTGCTAACTCCCATTTTTCGAGCCAAGGTCATTCCCGATAATACAGCCTCATATTCTACCACATTATTTGTTCTAGCAAAGGATAATTTGACTACGGAATGAATAAGATCACCTTGTACCGTTGTTAGGGTAATGCCCGCTCCTCTTCCTCCGAAGGTCGACCCATCTACGTGTATCGTCCATCGATCATCCTCTTGGTTAAGATATATGGCCGATCGGGTCATTTCAACCACAAAGTCGGCTAGGACCTGAGCTTTGATCGCCCTTCGGGGCAAGAATTCCAGATACATAGCGATGAGTTTGATAGCCCATTTTGCCAATCTCTCATTCAAATCCTTCTGTTTCAGGACCACATTCAGAGGTTGATCCGTATAGACATAGACCGTTCAGCCTTCAAAATAATGTTTCAGCTTGGATACAACTTTTCTCAAAGCTAGCATGAATTTCTCCAAGGTGGAATATCGGGTTTCAGCAGATACCAGAGAATGGCTGACATAATAAACAGGTATATGAATATCCTCTCGAATGGTCACCAGAGTTGCGCTGATGGCAACTTCTGATACAGCAAGATACAAGCCCAAAGGTTCATCACAAGTTGGACTTACCATTACCGGGGGAGTGCTTAAATAAGTCTTCAGCTCGGAGAAGGCCCGATCGCATTCTTCGGTCCAATCTAGATGGCTTGCTTTTCTTAGCACTATGAAAAAGGTAGAGCCATGTCTGTGGATTTTGAAATAAGCTGCTTAGTGCGGCGAGTCGGCCAGTAAGTCTCTGAAATTCTCTCTTGTTTCTTGGACGTTGCATATCAATGATAGCCTGCACCTTTTCATGGTTAACCTCTATGACTTTCTCTGAAACGTAATATCCTAGAAATTTTCCACTTCGGATCCCGAAGCAACATTTGTTTGGATTAAGTTTAAGCTTATATTTTCGGCATACTTCGAAACAACGAGACAAATAAGAAAGGTGGTCTTCATCATTCATAGATTTAACAATCATATCGTCAACATAAACTTCCATCATATGTCCGATCAATTCTCTAAAGATTATGTTGACCAACCTTTGATATGTTGCTCCAGCAGTTTTGAGACCGAATGGCAGAACCACATAACAATAAACGCCATCTTCGGTCATGAATGATGACTTCTTCTGATCTTCATTAGCTAGGAAGATCTGATGGTACCCAAATTAAGCATCCATTGTACTCAGCATGGTGCTACCAGACACAGCGTCTACCAGTTGGTCGATATGCGGCAAGGGGAAAGGGTCCGACTCATAGCTTTTGTTAACATCGGTAAAGTCGATGCACATTGCCATTTCCCATCCGGTTTGGAGACCACTACTGGGTTTGCAACCCATTCAGTATAGTGGATTTCTCTGTTGAATCTCGACCGCATCAATTTATTCACCTCAGCCCGGATAATCTCGATTTTTTCGGGAGAATAGCGTCTCCTTTTCTACCTAAGATGCTTCGTTCCAGGCTCGGTGTTGATCCGATGTTCACTATCGGATTGGTCAATCCCCGGAACATCGTCTAGGCTCCATGCGAATATATCCACGTGGCTTCTTAGCACGTGGCTTATCGGTGCTAGATGTGCCCCGATGCGAGTTGTTTTGGTTGAGTACTCCTCAACCAGGTTAATCAACTTGAACCCTACGGGTTCCATTGCTTGCCTCGGGTGTGGCGATTCTTCCAGCAGATCGACCCGGGCCCTTTGATATGTGCCAATATTCGGCACTACCTCATGTAGCATTGCCTAGCTACTTTCTGATCCCCCTTGACAGAAATAACTCCATGAATGGAAGGGAATTGGAGCATCATATGATAGGTAGATGGGACCGCTTCAAACTTACTAAGGCCGGTCCATCAGATAATGGCGTTGTAAGCCAAGTCGACTTCAACGACAATGAATTCCAGATCCTCCGATCGGTCCTTGGATGGTTCTCCAAGGGTGATTGGGAGTAAAATCTTCCCGCATGGAATGACGCTCCTCTGGTCGAACGACCAAAGAGATATATTAGCGATTGGGAGGTCATGAGCAGCAGCTCCCAACATTTTGGCGACCTCGCGCTTCATTAGATTGCACGAAGCCCCGGTGTCCACTAGGATCCTGTGGACACGACGATTCCCGATGACTCCAGTGATGGTAAGGGGATCATCGCATGGATCGATGATCCCTTCCCGATCGGCCATGGTAGAAGTGATATCCTCCCGGAAGGGAAGGGACCGTTCCGCCGGATCATATTTAACCAGCGCAACAGATTCGGAGCTCTCAGCGGAGTCTCCGCGCACGGTTCTTTTTCGGTCCCGGACCGATTCATTTCTTCTCAGACCACCGGAGATAACATAAATATCTCCATATACTTCTCTGGGTGCCCCCTCATTTTGAGGAGGTTGGGCACCAGTTTCCGCAGGTGGATGAGCGGCATGCTCCTGTCTTCCACCCTCGTTCTGAAGGGCTCTACCGCCATGGCCCCGCCATCTTCTTCTTCGGCCCTGACCACGGTTCTCTCGACCATGTTGACCTCTTTCTTGTTCTGGCGGAGGAGACCGTCGGTCCTCTATCCGATCATTATAATTTCGGGGTTGTCCCCGATTGTCCCTTCCCCGCGGCCTGTGACGATCGTCACATTGGTGGCCCTTTCGGGGGGATTCCGCTCGCTTGCCCTTCTAACCAATCCGGTCGGGCTTTTCTTTATTCATTGCCGCTACCGTCTCTTTCAACAGCATGCACTTCAGGTCGGGAGATCGCGATTATGATGTAGTTGGCAATACACCCGATTGCCCTCCTGCTTCGGGGGGACATCTTTCTCGCCCACAACCGTTGCTTCTCGCGACTGCTTCTTAGGGTAGGAAACCCTATGATCACCTGCGGGCTCAGAATTTCCGCTAGGTTTCCGATAGCCTAGCCCCAGCGCTTCATCCACCTTAATATACTTATTGATTTTCTGAAGAAGTTTTCCCAAGGTGGACGGTGGGCTCTTTACCAAACTGGCCGAAAGGCCGCACGGTCCCAAGACCTGCTGTAGAATATCAATCTTATCCTGGAGCTCAAGCTTGATGCCCCAGGCGGTCCTATTGAATTTCTTCTTGAAGGACCGAAGACTCATTTTTGCCGGGATATATTTCAACTGATATAGTTCCTGCCTGCTTCGGGGCGGTCCTACATTTGGAGCAAATTGCTCTGAGAAAGCCAAAATAAATCCGCCATACGACTGTATTGATCTTGCCGGCAAATTTTTGAACCACGTTCGGGCATCGCCTTGTAATCCTGCCACGAAGATGCGGTACTTAAGTGAATCTGAGGCTCGAACCGTTCCCATGCGTAATTCAAAATCGGCAACGTGATCGATCGGATCACCGTCACCACGAAATTTCGGCAACCCCTCGGGGTTGCGATAATGCCGATCTGGGACTGCTGCCCAGATCTCTTCATAAAAGGGGAGAATCAAATCTCCCAAGGCGGCTGATACGCCTTCAGATTGTTGGGACGATGTCTGGACCACATGCAGATTATGCCACCAGTCATCATCCTTACTTCGCCTGATTGGGACCTCCATGGCCCTGTTGAATAAACCAGGATTACGTCCCAGATTAGGTTCGCAATCCTTCAACGCACGCATTCTCTCCAACTCCCTGGTGAGCTTGTCAATTCGCCGCTGCATCTGCTCCTGATCATTTTCAGGAGCGGGAGTTAGATCCTTGGCCGGGGGGGATGAGTAGACTGATATCTGGGCCTCCTCGTTGTTACACCACGCCTGATGATTTCTTCATCATCAGTGATGCGCTCTTCAGGATCACTCTATCCGCAGCTTTTGGGAACAGGGCTCGAAACAGCCGGTGGTTCTGTTCCACTTCTCTCCGACGTAATCTCCAGTACCACCTTCCTCACGACAGCTTCCAGATCCTGCAAAGTGAATGTTGGAACCACGTCACTGTCATTTGTCGAAGTTCCAGTCGCCATGCCTTTGATTGTCCTATCCCTGGTAGAAAACTCAAATGGGATTAGAGAATCGTCCCCACGGACGGCGCCAAACTGTTATGATCCCTTTTTGGGGGCACCAACAGTCACCCGATTCGTCAGCCAACGAACTCGGTTTTGATTTGTTTTTGATGGAGAATACAATTAAAACTAGAAACGATAAAGAGACACATCGATAAATAGTGGAAACCCCAGGAATTGGGGAGAAAACCACTTGACTAAGAGCGAATTATGCTCATAGCCTGTTCACTAATCAAACAATTCATACAGAATACAACAAAGGCTTAATGAAAATGACAAGAAATAAGAATGCAGTAAGAACTCCAGCAGGGTAACGGCCTGTTCTTACGCGTTCAAAAAGGTCCTGCTATTTCCGTCGTCGCGCTCTGTATTTATAGATCTAGTGGCGTGTGTAAATCACGCTCTGTAACCGCTTCTGACACGTTTGTTAGAGGTTGTTGTCGCGCGATGTAGAACGAGGCGTGGTCTGCGTGAACGGGCCCGAGGCGTGGAAAACGTGTGAAGGCCCGAAGCGTGGAAAGTGCGTGTTTGTAACCATTTGGACCGAACCACGGAGCCAGTTACCAGAAAACGCTTTATTTCACCAAGGTTATCTTCGGTCCTCTCACGGAACATCGGGCCGCATTTCGTTAAGTGTATAAATGGGCTGCACAAGTTCACTTCCACCATTCGGATCGGCCCAATCGTTATTGGGCCTCATCCGTTGCAGGGTGCCCGGTCCTAGAGTTCTCATCAGTAGCTGATCTCATCTAAAAATGTTTTAGAGTGTTATTCTTAGATCAATCAATTTTTTAATTATTCGGAATTTAATTGTTGTGGGGACACAAGCGATATTCGAGGTTGTCCCACAATGTGTGGGCTTACGTCCTCTGGAGAGCGAAGCTCTACCTTGGTTTTCACTATAATAATCAAGAAGTACAATTACAATGAAGAAATATGAGTAATCCTGGAGAAAACGGCACGCAAAACGATCAAATACACTTGGTTGTGCAGTTACTATCAAAATCTCGCGACTCAGTGCATAATCTCGTGACTACAGGGATGCAGAGCACAATCTCGCGACTCAGTTCACAATATCACGATTATAGGGATGCAGAGCACAATCTCGCAACTACAGGAATTCATAGCACAATCTCGCTAGTGGCAGAATACAGAAAAGTAAACACTTGGCTTGGAAAGTGTGATAACATTCTGAACCATTTTTCAGTGCCTTGTGACTTATATTTATAGATAAATCCAGCCCAATTAGTAAACTTCAGCCCACGAGCCCAATTTCATTTAATCTAGCCCAAAGTACTTAAATAATATCCAATTATATTGGAATAAATGCCATACCGTCCCAGAGTTTCGGAAATGCATCTCGGTCGAGAATTAATCTGAAATGTCGATGAGAAAATACCGGAAAAACTTCGCATACGAATTCCTTGTCTCCAGATATTGAATATGAAGCCAAAAATATCGCCACAACTTTCAGGCGCACTCCTCGGGTGTCAAATTATGAAAATACCCTTGGCCCTGTTTAGGGTCGAATCTGTCTGAAACTGACAGAAATGCCAATATAGTGGTCATATGTTTACCCGGGGGGTCCAAATGACGAGAATACTCCTGAAAATATACCGTGACACAAATATATGAGAATACCGAAAATGCCACATAGACATGTCGGACGAGCACACGGTGTATAGTAATAGCGAAGATACCCCCAAGTAATATCAATAGTCCCCTGGTTTTCAGATTCTGAGTCGTAAACCACACCATGTTAGCTCGTCCCGAAAGTTGAATATTGTTCGGAAAATTATTTGAGAAAACCATGAGTAGGGTTGGAATCGTATCGTTGACGCGATTGTTTTGACACTAAGAATGTTAGATTCTGAGATCGGGCTAAAATATTGGGATTTTTGACTAGGGAATCCGCCCCTATAAATACTCTGTTATGTCCTCATAACAGTCTCACTTGCGCGAACTCCACACGTCTCGCAACATTTTGCCAAAATATCGCGTATACACCCTTGAACATTTACTTGCGACATTGTGTCATAATCTCGCGAATACGTTCAAAACCTCGCGACTGTATCACTTGAATAGCAACTGAACTAACTTTGCTTGCAAAACGTCACGGCTACTTGCACAATCTTACGACTGCTTTCAAAACGTCGCGACTTCTTTGATCGAACAGTAACTCTAGTGACTTTTGGTACGAAAACTCGCTAGACACTTAATAAAATTGTGAAAAAATAATTTTGAACATAATTTTGAACTTAATTTACCAATGGCTTCCGATTCCGCCCGAACTTCGAATCCCGATACCTCATCGTCTCATTCCTTGGACTCCTCATCTATCTCAGGGAGTTCGAATTCCAACATGTCCCCTTTCCGCATTGCACCTCGAACTTCAATCCACATTTTTTTGAGCGAATTGCCCAGCTTGAAAACTCTCTCGGCCCTCAGAATCCCGCGATCAAATCACTTAGAACTTTTGACCAACCTTATTGCTTGCACGCTCGGAAGTGGAAATCTGTCGTGGAGGAATACCACCTCCCTTCTGACTGTGTTCTATACCAGCCCGGACCTACTGACTGGATTTTGACTCCACCGATAGCCACCCACACTATTTGCTTGGAATACCTAGAGTATGGGCTCCGCTTTCCTCTTCACCATTTCCTTGTAAAAATGCTTACTCATTTACGAACTCACATTTTCCAGCTTAATCCAAATTCAATCTCTTTCGTGACCGCCTTTATAATTTTCATGGAAACGAGGCGTATTCCTTTGACCATCGATCGTTTCTTCCAAATTTTCCAAATTAGTACCACCAGCCCTTACGGTGCCCATGGTTGTATTTTCTTTCGCCTGAGGTACCAGAATAGTCCCTTCCCGTTTTGCACTCCCCAGTCGAATCATGAATGGAAAAAACATTTCTTTTTTGTAACCGGTGTGGGGACCACAAGAATGTTTCCATTCAGCCTTCCTTGGTGGTTCTCTGTCGAAGGAGAACCATTTTTCCCTTAAACCTACTATTCCATTCCTCGGGCAACCACTCCGAGACCTTTAAAGAAGGCACTTCTCGATTTTGCCAGATCGGATGATGCAAACTGGATTGCGAAGTCCTTATTTTATGCCCCGATCTTGGTTGCTTTTGGTTTTCTTCCAGCCCCTACGCATTTTAGTACGAAACTATTATGTACCTGGCCCACGCATTCATACTTGAACCATCTCAATAACATTTCTTCAATAGAAATAATCCGTTTAAATTCAACGCGTACTCGTTTTTTAATCTTTACACAGTATAGCTTACGCAACTTGTTTGTTTTGGAGACAAAATAATGGCTCCAGCTGAAGACCACTCGAAGTTGGGCGACAGGTTGAGATCGTTCCGTGCTCTAGTTGCGGAGAAGGATGAGTTAATATTTGAGATGGCGCCTGGAGCTGGCCCTAAGTACACAAGAGACGGAGCCACCAACTGATGAAGTCAGGCACGTTACTCTCCCACAGCTTGCTACAATAATGGAAAATCTCGAGCAGGTAGAAACTGCGCCGGCTACAGAGGTCCCCAGGAGTCCTGAAGATTTGATTCCTATGTCCCGGCGATTGGAGCTTACTGCCGGAGAATTTACCCCTGACGAGGGGATGTATGATTTCGCCGAGACACTATTCAACGTGATCGGGGACGACGAAGAGGGAGAAATCAGCGGGGGTCAACCGATAGGTCCTGTGGTAGAGGAGATGATACATGAGTCCCATCCGGTGGGGGAAACAATCCAGGAGACTCGTCCGGATAAGGGAAAAAGGCCGGTAGAGGGCCCCACCATTTCGGAATTAACGGAGTCCATCATTAAGAGGAGTTGGCTGACTGCTGAATTTCTCGATGCCTTCCGAATAAGGGATATTCCTAGACTCACCGTGAAGGAATTGCTCGATATGGGGTGCCAGGCCGGTTTTGTCCTAATGAGAGACGGAGTGGCCCACCGGATCCCGAAGGATGACAGAGTATCCAACAGATCGGCCTTGACGTATTTTGATCGAAATCCAGAGATGCCACCGCTGAGCCGAGACGACCACACAGTGTTTACTTATTTCAGTTGGGCGATGGGCCACATTGTAACGATACGTCATGCAAGGGGACAGGTTCGTCTTTGAAATGTATGTATACTCATAACTCTTTGTTATGGTCCCTTTTTAGGGGGTACCAACAATCATCCGGTTCATTCAACGAATGAACTCGGTTCTGATTTCTTTAAAATGTGGAAGACGATCAAAAGCTAAAAACCAAAATAAATGCACGGCAGTATATAGTGGAAACCCCAAGAATTGGGGTGAAAACCACTGGACTAAGAGCTGATTATGCTCTTAGCCTGCTCACTAATGAAATAAATCAAAGTTCATACAAGACAGGCTAATGAAAATGACGAGACAAAGAAAGCGGTAAGAATCCGGCAGAGTAACAGCCTGTTCTTCAGCGTCCAAAGGGTCCTGTTATTTCCTTCGTTTTGCCCTGTATTTATAGAGTCGCCGGCGAGTGTAATCCACGTTCTGTAACCGCCTCTGACAAGTTTGTTAGAGGTTGTTATCGCAGGATGTAAAACGAGGCTGGGACCGAGGCGTTGTCTGCGTGATCGGGCCCGAAGCATGATAAACGTGATAGGGCCCGAAGCGTGGAACGCGTGAGCTTGTAACCGTTCGGACCGAACCCCGGAGCCAGCTGGCAGATAACGCTTTTATTTACTAAGGTTATCTTCGGTCCTCTGTGTTGAACATCGGGCCGCTCTTCCTAAAGGTGTAAGTGGGCTATAAGAGTTCGTTTTGATTATTTAAGTCGGCCCAACTGTTATCGGGCCTCACCAATTACAGGGTACCCGGTCCTAGAGTTCTCATCACTCTTGATTTTCTTTCAGATAGAGCGGGCACTCGTGGAACTGAGTACTGCGGGTGTAGTAGGGGAATACTGTATGCTCACGCATTCGGAGCTTGACTGTCCAGATATAATCGGGGTGCAGACAAAGAAAGTCGCAGAGAAATTAATTCAGAATCAGCGAGAAAATCATGCCCATGACATGGCCGCACTCCGAGAAGAACATAGCAAGGCGATCGAAGCTTTAATGCGAGCTCATCGCAGCGAATTAACGAAGTGTGAAGCTTATCACGTCGGGAAGAGGCATGCTCTTGAGTAGTCCATAGATACCCTCAAGGCAAATGAAAAATACGCTCAGGACAAACTGAAGGAGACCAAGGCTGAGACCGAGGACAAGCTGAAGAAGGCCAAGGATGCCAACGCAACTGATAAGAAAGTTCTCGGATAGGCCACGGAGGAGATTAAAAAATTGAAATCGAAAAATGAATTCCTCAATCTACATTAGATCGTCTCCGGGCTCGAGCTGCTATGTTGCCGTCTCAGGTAAATGATTGCTTATGAAAATTAGTGTGGGAGTTTATTGTAGACTCCCCGACCTTCCGGAATTTGGCGGCACTAGCGAATGCGAAAGCTTGTGTCATGTATTTCTTTAGAGGGAGTGTCCAAACTCAAAGAATCATGACATATCCTTAGCGCTTGAGGAGAAATGAAGACTCGATCCTAGTCTCTCCTGGAAATTCGAGCATATGCTTGCAGAGGATAAATTAGACTACTCGCGGGATCCGTTCGGGGCGCTCCAGTTCAATCTGGAGGAGGACTTGCACCAGCAGCTGTATTCGGAGGAGATCGAAACTGAAGACGGCCCACCACCGGATGCATTTCGAAGATTGACCTCATTATTCCCGGAACCGGTTGATCCCCTCGTGGGGGATCTTATTAAAGATGAGGAGGTGATGGGTCAACGCAACCCTCCAATATATACTCCCGCTATTATGATAGAAGCTCTGGAACGCCATGTGACTGAAATGGCGGGCTTTGTCCTGAGGAAATTGACCACTGCGGAGATTAAAGAAAAAGGACTAATCCCCCTTCTCCGACAATCAAGCTGGTAAGGAAACGTCCCAGCGGACCTGGTGAAGGTTCGGGTTCCAAGAAGCTGAAGAAATAAACTTCCAAATATTATAGTTTCTTCACTTTTGTAGTCTCTCCCCATTTTGTATTCCCCAATGTGTATAAGAAATTACTTTCTTTTCTTTTTAACTTCTCGTCACACTTTGACAAAAATACGACTTTGAATAATCCAATTTGAGGAATTAGCCTCCGAAATAATAATAAATTTTCACATAACTTCCGTTTCTTTTCAACTTCTAATCACAATCTTTAAGAAAAATATAACTCCAAATAATCCAAGTACGCGCAAGAGTCTCCATTAATCATAATCTTTTTGTGAATATAAACCATAAGGCGATCGTTCGGCCATCTGAATTGTTTCTTCAAACAGAAATCATAAATGCACTCATGTGTAGCAGAATTTGACCCTTGGCCATTTCAATAAGAGTTGGAAATATATGATCCTTTAAAATAATGGATTTCATCGAAAATGCCTATTAAATGAGTAGTAAATTGAACTAGAGATTATCTTACTTTCCTTCCGGCATAAGCTTGCATCCGGAGTCAACACACTTTGTCCCGCCGGTATAAACTTGCACCCAGGGTCATCACGGTGCCAACTTGCTCCGCGGCATCACATTATCCCGCTGGTATAAACTTGCACCCGGGGTCATCACGGTGCCTACTTGCACCGCGCCATCACATTATCTCAAGGGTATAAACTTGCACCCGGGTCATCACGGTGCGAATTTGCATCACGGCATCACATTGTCCCACTGGTATAAACTTGCACCCGGGGTCATCATGGTGCCAATTTGCACTGCGGCATCACATTGTCCAGCCGGTATAAACTTGCACTGGGGGTCATCACGGTGCCAACTTGCACCGCAACATCACATTGTCCCACCGGTATAAACTTGCACCCGGGGTCACTGCGGAAATGGACCAACCTCCAACGAGGGTGCGACCCTCGTCGGCGTGTCAGGGAGGAGTCGGGTATATACTTGCACCCCGTTTTGCCACGGAAACATGCTCGGTACTAAGCCGACTATCTTATAATAAATCGGGCCCCTTGACATATTCCAACAGTATATATGTACAGACGAATCTGCCGCGGACAGGAAGACTCATCATGTTCAAAGTATTTTGAAACAGTATCTAATTTGATGAGTTTGAAAATGATTGACTATAAGACAGGCGGTACATTGCATTTCTAATCTAACCTATCATTTTATTCCATCCTCCATCATACTAAAACACAATGGACCAACTCCTATCTTACCAGTCCCCTAGTCGATTGAATTCATGTCGTCAAACAAGATACTCAAAAAATTAGAATATGACCATAAAAAGAGGGAAAATTTTATTTTATAAAGATCGATGAGTCACCTCTATACATAATACTTGCGCAAATTGGAAATATGCCAAGTCCGTGGCAGCTCCTCTCCGCTCATATTCGCAATCTTATACGTTCCTTCTCTCACCACCGCTGTCACTCTATATGGGCCTTCCCATTTTCGATCTAGCTTACCAACGTGCTTCGAGACTTCCACTTTCTTTAGAATTAAGTCCCCAACTTTTAACAACATAGGGCAGACGTCTTTATCATGCTTTTTAGCCATCCGCTTTTTACAAACCTGCATTCGTATGGCAGCTCTGTCCCAGTGATCGTCGACACAATGAAGATCCAACTTTCGTATATCCTCATTCAATATTTCATCGTAAGCAATGACTCTCTCGGATAAAATAGTCACTTCTATTGTAGAAACTGTCTCAGAACCATATACCAAAGAAAATGGGCTAAATCATATGGTAGACCTTGGTGACGTCCGATATGCCCACATTACATTATGTGGCTCATCTATCCATGAGGCTTTAGATTCATCTATCCTTTATTTAAGTTGTTGCAAGATAATACGATTAATAACCTCCATAAACCCGTTAGTCTCTGGATGTACCACTGATGTAAACCGTTGTTGAATTCCATAACACTTGCAACATTCATTCACACGTTTCCCTGCGAATTGCATTCCGTTATCTGATACCATAATCCTAGGGATTCCGAATCGACATATAATATATCTACAAATGAAACTTATAACTTCCTGTTCCCGGACTCGGGCCACAGTTTCAACTTCTATCCACTTAGAGAAATGTTCCACTGCCACAATACATAACTTCTTTTGGCTAGGTGCGATCGGAAAAGGACTTAAAATATCGATGCCCCAAGTGTCAAAAGGACATGTTGTTGGCAAAGGTTTCATATCCGCTCTCGGCACATGATGTACGTTCGAGTGGAACTGGCAAGCGGAACAAGTTCGGAAAAAATTCACACAATCTTTGACTATCGTTGGCCAAAAATACCCGGTCCTCTTAACCTTCATTGCCATAGATCGACCTACCAAGTGGTCACCACAGTCCCCAGCGTGAACTTCTTCCGTAACGGCTTTTGCTTGTATTGGGGACAAGCATCGTAGATATGGTCCTCCAAAATTTTTCTTATATATTTTTTCATCTACAAAGATGAAACCTGTAGCTCTTTGCATAGTCCTTCGGGCCTCGCCTTCATCGGCGGACAATTCTTTCTTAACCAAATAATCGATGATTACGTCCTTCCAAGATGATTCATCAGTTACTGCATCTAATAAAACTAGGTATCGTTTGAAAACTCCAAACTTGCAACTTCAGACGTCTGTCTCTCTGTTAGACTGATAGATGGCTTATAATGGATCATAGTCACTATTTTTTACTCATATGAGAGTTCTAAAATCGTTGTTGACTGTGCAAGGCCGTCAGCGCGTGTGTTTTCCTCTCTCGGGATATATGTGAGAACGAATGTCTTAAGGCTTTTCACCACCTCTTTCAACTTGTCTAAGTACAACCACATATGCTCACCTTTGGTGACACAAGTATCTGCGAACTAGTTCACTACTAACTGTGAATCGGAGTGAGCATGCAAGCGAACCATTCCAATCTCGACTGCTAAGTTGATACCGAATGTCAAAACTTCGTATTCGACAACGTTGTTAGTTGCAGAGAAGCGCAGTTTTACAACATACTCATGTTGCCCACTGGACTTTCTTTCTTTAAAGTAAATGCCGATGCCAGCTCGCCCATCAGAAACTGATCCATCGACAAATACATCTCAGTATTCCTCATTACCCAACTCTTCTGAACGCGTCATTTCGACTATAAAGTCCACTAAAACTTGGGCCTTTAATGCTCGTCTTGAGATATATTCAATCTGATACTGCCCCAACTCAATATTCCATTTGGCTAGCCTGCCAGAGGCATCGATTTTTCATAGTACGCTCCTGATAGGTTGATCTGTCAACACTGCAATATGGTGACCCTGGAAGTAATGCCTTAGTTTTCGGGAGGCGACTATTAGGGCTAATACGAATTTCTCTAAATCTGTATAGCGGGATTCCACTCATTGCAATTTTCTGCTGACATAATACACTGGTCTATGCTCTTTGTCGCTAATCCTGACTAATGCGGCACTCACCGCCTCTTTAGATACTGCTAAATACAATCCCAACGGTTCTCCGAGGGACGGGGGAGACATAAACGGTGGTTTACTCAGATAATATTTTAGACTCTTAAAAGCCATACTGCATTCATCATCCCAATACAAGAGATTTGTCTTACGCAATACTCGGAAAAACGGTAAGCTTCTTTCTGAAGATTGCGAAATAAAACGATTCAACGACGCTAATCACCCTGTTAATCTTTGTACCTCTCTAACAGTTGTCGGATGAGTCATTTGTTGGATAGTTGTTATCTTATCAGGATTCATCTTGATTCCCCTTTCGGATACCATAAAACCAAGGTATTTCCCTCATTTTACACAAAATGCGCACTTAAGTGGATTCAATTTCATTCGATATTTTCTCAATATACTAAAACACTCATTCAGGTATTGGATGTGGTTATTCCCGTGTCGGCTTTTTATCAATATGTCATCAATATAAACTTCCAAACATTTACCAATCATATCCTTGAATATCAAATTCATCAGACGTTGATAGGTGGCCCCAGAATATCAAAATTTCCAATCCAATCCACGTATCTAACAGGCTCTATGAATCCTGCTTGCAACAAACTTTCCACTTCCTCATCAATCACTCTCTCTTTCTCAGGGGAAAACTTCCTCTTTTTTTGATGAACTCGTCGCACATACGGGTTAACATTGAGTCTATGAGAACAAACTTGGGGATCTATCCCCACATAATCCTGATAAGACCAAGCAAAAACATCTATATTATTTCGTATAAAAGAAATTACCTCCTTTTCGAACTCTGGCGTCATCTCCGACCCGATTACAACTGTTTTTTATGAGTTATCGGAGAATAAATGTACTGTCTTGATGCCAAAAGGTTCCATCTTCATTTCGTTTTCATTATACTTCCTATTATATGATGTGTCGCCCGAATCAACAATTTCCTCGGATAAGAATTCCATCATAAAAATAGGTTTCTTCACTTTCGATCCATCCATACCACTCATGCACATTATGTTATAACAAGAACGGGTCAGCTCCTAATCTCCTTTCATTTTCTTCATCATTAAATGGGGTTGAGATACCACTGCTCCAAACATGTTCAAAGAACTTCTCCCAAGGATCGCATTATAAGGAAGAATATGGAGATCCACTACCACAAATTCCACCAACAAAGTCCTCGATATCTCTGGGTCTCCCAAAGTGACCGGTGGAAAAACAGATCATTCAGCAACAACAACACTATTGTTAAAACCGACTCACCGGCTGGAGTTTAGTGGTTCCCTTCAAAGACATTTGCTCAAAGGCTGCAAGAATCAAAATGTAAGTAGCAGCTCCGGTGTCGACTAGCACTCGAGAAACAGGATGATTTGCGATAACAGAAGATATGACAAGAGCATCGTCCTGCGGTGAGAAAACTCCGGATAAATCCTCATGTCCAAAAGATATAGCAATTCTTTCCAAGTCAGATAACTGTACCAAGTTAACTTCCATGAAACGATCTTTTTGTTCCAACTCCCGATAGGATTGCTTACAGCACGACTCGAATCTCTGACGCTCCTACCTCGTGCGATAGTCATAATATTAGGGTTCATATTACCCCACCTTGGCTGAGCTTCTTGAATATTCAAAATTGGTTGACCCTGATTCGGGCCAGCAGGAGGAGGAGGAGGTGGTTGTTGATTTCTTTGGGTAGGTGGATAGCATTCATGTCGATATCCTTGTTGATTCATGTGCTGCTGATTCCTACCGTGCCCACGGGTATTATTTTCTCTTCTTTCGTCTCTGCGGTTCTGCCGACCGCCGTTAAAAAATCCTCTTTGGCCACCCCTCTGATGCTGGCCACGTTGTCCTCCATATCCAAGACCTTTCGTGTTAGGTCGTGGTGGGTCAGCCTTAGGGGGTTTCGCTGCCATCCCCAACCGTGCACTTATATCAACCTTTCCCGGGTCAGCTTCCGGTAGCGCTTCCACAGTGCTAATCAACTCATCTAGCTGACCCAATTCTAATAACCTCTCAACTTCATACATCGATTCCCGACAATCGTTAATCGCATCTCCAAAACTTCGATGAAAACGACAAAATACCTGGGATTCATAAGTCCCCGGTGTTGGTTCTTGCAATGGAGGGGGATAGCGAAGAGATCCACCCTTCTTCTGTTCGATAATGGCAAAAATCTGTTCATAATTGAACGTTGGGAACGCTCTTATTTTAGGTCTTGAGTGCGAAACGTTCTTGTCCAGCTCTCGGCTTGCAACAATATTGTGGGAACCATAAGTTCGCATTTCGATCACTCAGTGATCCTGCAAGCCTTCATCCTCCCGGATGTACTGCGTACATCTCAAAGTCAATTCTTACATATTTTCAGGGGGATCTCTATTCAAAGAATTACATAACGGATGTCCAACTAGAATAAGATGGAGCACCCCAACCTTCTCACTAACAGTAATCCGAGGTATCTTCCTACACTCGTCCTCAAAACGGGTAATAAAATCAACATTCTTTTCTGAAGAATCATACAACAACGCGGTCAAAGACGTGATAGATTTCACTGGCGCGTTCAAAGAGGAGAAAGCTAAGTAAAATTGATCATTAAAGTCCTGAAACGAAACAATAGAGCGCCTTGGTAAACGATTAAACCATCGGAGTGCCGATTCTTAAGAGAAGCTGCGAAAACAAATCACATTGCAACATCACTAAAATTCATCAAACTGACATGAATCTCTAAGTTCGACGTATGGGCATGTGGGTTAGTTGACCCACGGTATTGGGGGAGATCCTTCGGCATCTCAATAAACTCAGAACGACTCACACTAATAATCCCCGTGAAAAATGGTGACAAGGTGTTTGAAGTATTCCACGGACTTTGCAAAACTTCCATAGATGGTAAAGCTTTTCCTCGATTTACATAAGGCTCACCATCCCGTTCATGTTCAAAATATTCTCCCACGTAAGCAGAAGTTTGGTGAGTATCTCGGGTATGCTCACCATATACTCGTCTCCTTTCCTGGCCAAGAGTCAGATTGGCCTCTAGCTGGCTCATTCTAGCATCATTCTGCTCAATCTTACCGTTTATCTCCTTAAATTTCAACTTTATCAAATCTCCAATCCTTTGTAGAGTATCACTTTGCCCTCCAGTTGCCGCAGTATTTATTGGCGGCTCCGGTACGTGATCAGTATCCTCCACCGCCACCTCATCATCAACTGGTTCTTGGGTAACATTGTTCCTCCAGGTTCTCCTATGAGCTTCAACTTCCTCCAATTGAGCGATTAAAGTACGTCTTCGCTCTTCCAAATCTTCATCGGTTTCGGTTTGATCCACGAATTTAGAGTGCACGGGTGGCGAACGACGGACATTATTACGGACTGCAACTCGGCCAATTCTCCCAAATTCATAACATCTTGATAAACACCGAGGTGGGGGAGGATAAAATATAGGTGCCCTCCCGGATGAAAGCCCGCTTCGGGAGGGTCGAAATGTAACATCTTGTACAGGGGGCTCCACCGGAATTGACGGTTGAGTCCCCGGTAATGCAGTACCCTCATCGTTCGCCTGAGGGTTAGGTTCTACCTCTATGTCTTCATCAAAAACGTCGTCATCAGAATTCCGAGTAGACATGATAATATAAATCCAAACTCAACAATAAAGCTCTCAATAGGATAAAATCTCGGTACCCACTTACGACGCCAAACTGATCTCGTCTGAAAATGTTTTAGAGTGTTTATTCTTAGATCAGTCAATTTTTTAATTATTCGGAATTTAATTGTTGTGGGGACACGAGCGATATACGAGGTTGAGCCCACAATGTGTGGGCTTCCGTCATCCGGAGAGCGAAGCTCTACCTTGGTTTTCACTATAATAATCAAGAAGTACAATTCCAATGAAGAAATATGAGTAATCCTGGCGAAATCGACACGCAAAACGATCAAATACACTTGGATGTGTAGTTACTGTTAAAATCTTGTGACTCAGTGCATAATCTCGCGACTACAGAGATGCAAAGCACAATCTCGCGACTCAGTGCACAATCTCGCGATTACAGGGATGCACAATCTCGAGAGTGGCAGAATGCAGAAAAGTAAACACTTTGATTTGGAAAGCGTGATAACAGTCTGAACCATTTTTGAGTGCCTTTGACTTATATTTATAGAGAAATTCAGCCCAATTAGTAAATTTCAGCCCAGGAGCTCAATTTCATTTAATCTAGCTCAAAGTACTTAAATAATATCTAATTAAATTAGAATAAATGTCATAACGTCCCGGAGTTTCGGAAATGCATCTCGGTAGAGAATTAATCGGAAATGTCGATTAGAAAATACCGGAAAAACCTTGCATACTTATTCCTTGCCTCCAGATATTGAATATGCAGCCAAAAATATCGCCACAACTTACCGGCGTACTCCTCGGGTGCCAATTTACGAAAATTACGAAATACCCATATCTTTTAACGGAGAAAGTAAAGAGGGATATTGATGCGCTCCATGGGAAGAGAGGACTCCAGACAGTAATGGGTTATCAAAATCTGAATCACATAAAGTAATCACCACAAGATCAAACAGTTAATCAACACACAGTTTAAAAAAATGATTATAATAATCCGAAACTTTAGAGAAACTACGAAAATTTTGAGTTTAATATATTAATGGCGAGTTTCGAGAACGAAACTCATTTTAAGTTGGTTGGAATGTCAGAACCTGAAATTTAATAGAATTAGATAACTAATAAATATTATTGAGTATATAATATGATGATACCAAAATTGAATATATATTTTAGTTTCAAGGTAATAGGAAGTGAATAATTTTATTTAATAACGAATAGATTATAGATAAATATAGGATGTAAATAAATGATAAACGGTGTAAGATAAAATATTGTATAGTTATAATAAATATATATTACGATAAATAAATATAGAATAAGTTGATTATATTGTGAAATAAAAGATGGTATAATATTATAATTGTTATGGTCCCTTTTTAGGGGGTACCAACAGTCGTCCGGTTCGTTCAAATAACGAACTCGGTTCTGATTTCTTTAAAATATGAAGACGATCGAAAGCTAGAAAATCAAAGTAAATACACGACAATTTATAGTTGAAACCCCGTGAATTGGGGTGAAAACCACTCGACTAAGAGCTGATTATGCTCTTAGCCTGCTCACTAAAGAAATGAATCAAAGTTCATACAAACAGGTTAAATGAAAATGACGAGGTAAAGAAAGCAAGAAGAATTCGGCAGCGTAACAGCCTGTTCTTCTGCATCCAAAGGGTCCTGTCTTTTCCTTCGTCTTGCCCTGTATTTATAGAGCTGCCGGCGAGTGTAATCCATGTCCTGTAACCTCCTCTGACAAGTTTGTTAGAGGTTGTTATCGCAGGATGTAAAACGAGGCTGGGACCGATGCGTGGTCTGCGTGATCGGGCCCGAAGCATGATAAACGTGACAGGGCCCGAAGCGTGGAACGCGTGAGCCTGTAACCGTTTTGTAACCGTTCGGACCGAACCACGGAGCCAGCTGGCAGATAACGCTTATTTTTACTAAGGTTATCTTCGGTCCTCCNTTAAAAGGCTTAAAAATCAATTCCTTCTTCAATACAGTGAGCTTTTTAACAGCTTCTGCTGTTCTGTAAATAATATCCCAACAAATATGCTCTTTACTGAGGATATTAGCTTTCCCCATCCAATCAAGACTTGAAAATTTTAGTGAAAATGAGCTCAACTTCTCATAATTGACCTCAATATCACATAAATCACTTGGAAAAACCAACAATATACAATCTGGATGCTCGAACTCAATCTCAGGCATTTTTCCCTTCATTGGTTTACTGGGAATACTGAATTCTTTGTAAGTATGGAGTCCCATCAATTTCTGCAACTCTTCATAACCCAAACCATCTAAAATTCTTACATCCCAACCAAGCCCAGCAGCAGCCATGGTGACAGCCGCTATAGCATGTCCAACGTCATGATTACAATACCTGAAAGCTCTTTCACCATATTTCCAAGCCTCACGCCAAAAAATAGATGACAATCCAATTAAAAAAGAACCCTCAGGAACACATTCCGAAAAGAAACCTGATGGAATTCGAGCTCTGAGCTCGAGGCCATGCTCTTTTGGGGCGTAATGCGCGACGAACGAGTCTTCCGATAGTGACTCTATGGGTGGAGAAATTAAGTATGCTTCGGTAGGATGCAAATTCCCACTACTTGGGTTAACACGCAGAGACCATGTTGACAAACCAGCTGTCTTCCACGCTGATAACGCCATTGAGTTGTAGAAAAGTTCCGAGATGGTGGATTTAGAGATGGGTTTCGGAATCGGGAGCGATTTGAAAATCGAGGAGTAAGAAGGGGTAGCAAATTGGTCATCGGCTTGTGGATGGAGGAGGGGGAGGAGTGGCGAGGCTAGATAGCGGCGGAATGGGTTCGGCTGGTTAGACCAGTCAAGGCCGCGAGGGCCGCGGGCGTAATTGGCGAACGAGTGTTTAGTCTGATCGTGGTATTTCACGACTTGGTCTATAAGCTCTTGGTTTTCCTCTGTAACCGCTTCATGCGACGAAGTTGTCATTTTTACAAAAGGAATACGTCTCACAGCCGTAGCCTTTGGTGAGGAAGGAAGCCTAGAACTAAGGCGCCGGTGATCGGAGCAACGGTAAGGTCGGTGGAAGGAGAATGGGAGTTTATGATGCAGAAAAGACATTTTTAGACCCTTAACAAAATAGCTCAATTACAATTTTTGGTTTGTCGAAGAACCTAATTTTATCAATAATTGGTAGAATAATATATACTAACAATTTCATTAGTAAAATAACCTATATTTTTAGGGAAAATGAATAAGTTGTATAATATTTAATTAAAAATATATATAAATAATTGAAATACAATATGAAAAAATACATCTTCTATCTATATATAAATATTGTTTAAACTCTAATTATCTGAAAGTTTTTTAGGGGATTTAATTCAATATTGGTCCTTCAAATTACACAAATTATCGTTATTCATCATTCAATTTAGAATATTGCATTATACAAATAATTGAAATACAATGTGAAAAAATACATTTTCTATCTATATATAAAGTTGTTTAAACCATAATTATCTGCATGTTATTTAGGGGATTTAATTCAGTATTGGTTCTTCAAATTATACAAATTATTGTTATTCATTCTTCAATTTTGAATAATACATTATACATATCTCAATTAAAATTTTTAGTCAATTTTAAGATAAAATTACAAAAATACCCCTAAAACTTTTTTAAAACTTAGGGCAGTACCCATCAAATTTATTGCTTGCCCAACATTCTCTGGTGTTGAGAAAAGAAGGAAAAAAGTCTCGCGCTCGGCCGGTGGGTTTTATGTTAGAGTTTCTACGTACAAAATTAACTTCTTCACTCTAATTGGTTTAGATAATTTTTTACCCATGGTTATATATGTACGTATTGTTTACCCACCCTTTTGTTTGTGTAGGTTTGCAATGGTTAAATCTAAGATTGTTGTGGATACACCCGGTGACAAATATGAAGAATACATTAATGAAAACTTGACTGATAATGACTACGAAATCTCAGAAGATGAGATTGAGGATGTTGTAAGAGCATGTGCTGACCAAATTTTTGAGGTTGAAAATGTAATGGCAATTACATTTGATCAAGAAAATTTCGATGAGAGCTTAATGACTCAATTTGAGATGCACGATGATGAAGATGATTGTGAGGGAAGTGAAGAAGAATTGAGGAGCTCTTATGTCTCAGACGAAGAGGACCTCGGAAAGGATGGGGGATTGTTCAATCTTAAACTCTCATGGAGAGATGTTAAGATGAAGCCTGAGTTGCGTTTTAAAGATAAAAATGAAGCAAAAAATGCTACTATTAGGTTTTGCAACCACCGAAGGCAGTTGATTGTATTTGTGAAAAACGATAAAATAAGACTTCGAGCAAAGTGCAAGCAGGAAAGATGTTCATGGTTTGTTAGTGTTGTGCGAAGGGCTTCTGATGGTGTCTGATTCATCTCTACTATGAATGGAGAGCACATCAATTGCCCACGCACACAGTTCAACCCCCTGGTTAACTCTTCATCGTTAGGGGTTGAATTTGTGAAAAAAATCAAATCAAATCCGAAATTGAAAGTATTCACATTCAAAAAAGGGATGTTGGAGTCGTTGGGGGATTGCATTTCTATACAACAAGTGTGCCGTGCTCGGAGAAAGGCACTCAACATCTTGACCAGCTCACATGATGAACAATACAAGTACTTGTGGAGGTAGTATCTTTGTATTTAAATTTTTTGACACATCAATGATTTTGCATGGTTACTCTAAATTCATGTGTAAAATTATAGGTATTGCCTACAATTACGAGAGAGCAACTTGGGATCCACAATAATTTTGAAGTTACAAGATGATGGACCTGTAAAGCGATTTTTTCGTATTTATATATGTCTAGCAGCATGCAAGATGGGGTGGAAAGAATGATGCATACCAATATTTGATGTGGATCTTGCATTTTTGAAAGGGAAGTACGAGGGACAAATCATGTTTCGATTGGGATGGACTCAAACAACAACATTTTTCCCATTGCATATGCCGTCGTGGAATGAGAGAACCAAGATACATGGGGATGGCTCTTAACTCTTTTAAAAGATCTTAATCTAGATGGTGAGTGCAAATCTCATTTCGTATGCATATCTAACAGACAAAAAGGCTTAGTCCCAGTGTTAGGGGACATCTTGCCTGACATCCATGTGTGTTAATTATCACATATTATGTAAAACACAATTTAACATTACAAATTGGTATGTAGGTTCGTTATTGTTGTTGATACATCTACGGTAACATGAAGGAGGTCGGGCATAAATCTCACGATGTGAAGACGATGTTTTGGAGAGCGGCGAATTGCACTCGCGAAGAGAACTTTGAGCTTGTAATAGAAGAAATGCATAAGATAAACCCAAAAGCATATGAGTATCTCCGGAAAATTAATCCAATGCAATGGAGTAGATCATTTTTCTCGGAAAGTTCACGATGCGACATTCTGTTCAACAACATATGTGAGTCATTCAACCATATGATTGCCGATTGTCGTGACATGCCTATCCTATTCATGCTGGAGTATTTGAGAACACTACTTACTGTCCGTATTCAACTTAATCCGGAAAAAGCTTAAAAGTAGACCGATCATTTGTGTCCTCGGATACGACGACTACTTGTGAAGTTAAACGATGAAGGAAATAAGGGTAGGTGCATTGCTTATGATAGATATCGGTTCACACATGCATGTGGTGAGGACACACATGTTGTTGACATCCAAAAGCGGGAGTGTAGTTGCTGACGTTGGTAACTTACAGAATTGTCTTGCAAGCACACTTGCACGGCAATAAATGAAGCTGAAATGTCTTTGGAAGACTATGTAGACCATTGGTGTACTGTTCTCACATACAAGACCTGCTACGTTCAAGTTCATTTTAACACAATTTTGTAATTATTTATGCAAATACATCTTTTTTTCCAAAAGCATATGATCTTCCAATCTCATTGCCTCCTAGAGAGAAGAAAAGAATGAAGGGTCGACCGAGAACACTACGGAGAAGAGAACATGACGAACCGTCGAAGAGATTCTCAAATATGTGGCACGGCAAAAAAAGAGTGTTCCACTGCCAAGTTTGCAATGGAACTAGTCATAACAAGCATGGTTTTCCGATGACACATAGAAGTAATAGTGATACTTCAAATGTATGTCACAAATGTTTTCAATACTTGTGAATGTATTGAAGCTAACTTGTGTCATACAACGAATTGCAGAACACGAAACCTTGATTAGGTTAACGTAGCGAAGGTTGGATGGTGATTTGTTTTGGAAAAAAACTGTTTTGGTACTCGCTTTCCGATTTTGTGGTTTTGATGTAGAATTTCGTATTCTCGTATGACTTAGTGCAATCAAATTGAAATATGCTACTCTTTCAATTTTTAGATTATCAAATTGTACCAATGTGAGGTCCATGTAAATTTTGCATCAAACGAATTTGATGGTTATTGTTACATTTTAAATTGTTTAAAATTGTTAATTTGATTTTCAACAATTTTGTTGAATTTCGTACTAAAAATCATAAACATGTTTGTTAAATAGATAACAACATAGAAAGTTGACGTTTATTTATTAAAAGGTATTGATATGTAAGGATTACTAATGATTATTAAATGTTCATATAAAATCAGATTCATAATATTTTTAAACAATAGCCCAAACCTTATGGTTGGGTAGATTATTGGGTAGCTGCCCATTAGTTTAAAAAAGTTTTAGGGGTTTTTTTGTAATTTTATACTAAAATTGACAAAATTTGTTAATTAAATGATGTATAATGTATTATTCAAAATTGAATAATGAAAAACGATAATTTGTGTAATTTGAGAGACCAATACGTAATTTGTGTAATTTGAGAGATCAATACTCAATTAATTTATGTAATTTGTTAATTGGTTTCTTACCGAAAATTTTGGAATTCATCAACTTCTTGATAGGGCTGCTGTAACTTGTAAGTTTATTTCATGACATTGTTTTGAAATGTTCGATCTTCAATTGAATCTTGAAATTTGTGATAAAAAATCAAATGAAAATACATAAAAACTTCATCACAACAAGCAATGCAACAACAGTGAAGCATACCTCATAGTCCAGACACTAACTTTGCTTGTTTACCACTCGTTTCTGCAGTCTTCTTCTGTAAATCGAAGAAATCATCAATTGGGATTCCTTTAAGGTTTGTGTTTTGTAATTTGGGGTTTCACCCACAACATTCTTTCGTTATATCCGATAGTGCTTCTATCCCACCAAGATACGTGGGTTGTTGTTGTCTTTCCTTCCACAACTCCAACTCCACCGGTCTCATCTAAAGTCCGCACCACGTCACAGTTTACTCATGGTTTTCTTGTTTTGGTAGTCTCTTGAAACCCTTGGAGATGCAGCCTAGAAGCTGAAGGAAATTATCGGTAGCTTTCTTCAATTCTTCCTATTTCTCTTTCGTATATTCATCATCTTTAAAGAAAACTGTCATGGTGTCGTTTAGCTCTCAATTTTGCGGCCTTATGTTTTACTATGAATTGGTCTGTGGGAATCTCAATATGCGAATCATACACTCAGTATTGTTTAAAAACCTACAAGACATGTAATTTTCACATTGTTTCTGATTACAGGGATTAAAAATGTTATACTAAAACATGCATAATTGGTCGAAAGTGAAGTCAGAGTCTATTGATGACTTTAAGCAACGAATTTGTATTGATCCGAATAATTGAGGCTTCTGGAAGAAGCTGGACAAGACTGAGAAAGCTTATGATGGCTTTGGTATGGGAGGTAACATATCATCTATATGGGATGGTCTGTATAGAAGTTAGGATTCACTAATAGATCAGAAATTAAAGAAAGCGGCAACCTACTTCGAGTTGATCCAGATGAAGTTGCCAAAGAAGATTATAGTTTCAGGCCAAATGCTAACTTCCCTAGGAATATGGCATATGATACCAATGTGTAAGCCGTGTGACGTATCTTTTCTTTGAATGCGTAACCTTAAACATAATGTTATTCATTTCGTGTGGCTATGTTGAAACTTTACAGGATCTTTATCTGAGGAAGCCAGAGAAGAGGGGAGCTTGAAACAACCACTAAGGAAGTATTGTTGAAAGCAGATTTCAGGGTGAGGATATTTAGATTCCGACCGTTGCTTCATCCGTGTAATTTCGAGCAATTGAAGTTATGAAAAGACACTATATTTTTTGAGCATTCAAACGATATGACCCCTTTCGTTCTTGTTTTCGACAATGATATCGAATTTCTTTGCAGAATGTGAAGTTTCTTGCAAACTTTATAACTTAGGCTGTGCAGGTGTCATTGAAAAAAGAAACAAGGTGAAAAACAATTTGGTTCAACTCTCTCTTGCAATAATTTATGTTAATAAATTATGATATGTTGCAGAGTAGAATTAGTGCAAAAGCCCAGAGAAAAATTGCTCGTTAGATAAAGACAACAAGGGCATATGGCTTGATGCCATTCACTACCATGGGAACAAAACAATTTGTATACGAAAGAACAAAGGAAAATGAGAGCCGTGATTTTGAATTTGATGCTTATGATCTTCACGAAGATGCCCGTGGCCCTTCATCTTGTCCAAGGCTTGGAATTGTTGGTAATGACAAATTTCTTTTACAATCAAATGAGGTTATACTTATATACTATGTATGGAAACCGTTGGCCGGCATCTCAGCCGTTTATCCAACGGTTCCGATCAAACCGACCCACCTGACCGGTTCAATTTACAAAACCTCCCATAGCAATTAATGATGGAGGTCGCGAGCCCACTTTTCCGGAGGCAAAAGAGGAGGAAATATCTAGTTTTCGATATCAAAATACACCGTCTATTTCTGGGTTCTCGTTTTTTCTCTAATATATTTTATGGGTTTTCCATTTTAGGTGTTTCTTTTGATTATTGAGGTTTACACGGTTGAATAATCTTGTTTAGATTGAAGGAAATTGGATCACATATAAAGGGTAAAGAGATTTATCTTTCTTTGCTTTTGGTGCATATAGATAGTAGATGGTGGGCATAAAATGTGAGGTTTACGCGGTTGAAATATCTTGCTTTGCTTTTGATTCTCTAAGTATCTTAAAATGTCTTTCCAACACTCATTTCCAATTGTCATCCCCATCCTTAGTATGAAGAAATCCAAAAACTAGGGTGTAGATCTGAGTTTTCTAGAACAAAGATCAATCAATCTCTGTATTCCATCACCGTTGGAAAACAAATATTGCATCAATAATGATTTAAAGTGTAGAAACGAACATGAGTGGGTTGTGGTGCACAAATTGATTTTGGATGAAATTTTACGTTTGCACGAACCGTATGGCTACCGGTTTCCAGCCTGACCGGACGGCTAACCGACGGTTCATATACACAACTTATATATGACAAATTGTTTTTTGTGGAGTGCTCGCTGCTTTATATTTAAAGCTTTTTGTTATACTGGTACTGTGTTTAGTAGAGTTTTATTTCATGTGCATTTTTCACTTGAATGATCTTTGATATATAATTACCCCAATTGAACCAATGTCAGTTCGACGTGAGGGAAAATATTACAATATTTCTTGTGGAAATATAATTGTTCTAGTTTATAAGGAACGTGCTATCGTAATTAATTGGTTGGCTAACATTGTCGTATAGATTTCTCCGTTATTATGATTGATAGTCATTAGAATTGTGTCTATAAAATATATAGAATAAATCTAATCAACTAAATGATCAAGATTGATTGGAATGTATCAATTACATACCTCTAATTTTAATATGTTAAGTGAATTAAATATTGTGTTTATTTTCATATTAGTTTTCTTTTTCTCATTGAAACTATACAAAACATATATAATGTTTTTATTATATATCTATATGCAACTACGGATGTTTTTGAATTTAGATGGGAGATTCTCGGTGATTAATTGTGAATAGTGATCCGTGAAAAATTATATTCACTTAAGGTCGTATTATAACATTATAACATATTGTGATGCAAACAATCCAATCCGCACGTCCAAAAGACGTGCTCCTTTTACTAGTATATATTAATACTAATGTTTTCATCCAAAATTGCATTCTATTTCAGGTCACTATAAGACTATCTCCAGTGGTGGACACCTAATCTGACGGGGCATCAACTTCTTCAAAAAAAATTAATTAATTTTTTTTAAAAAGACATATCACTATATCCATATGAGGATGTTGCTCCTTTGAGGAGAGATAGTTTTCAACTTTCTCTCATCAAATATTAGTTCAATTATTTTTTTTTATGTATTTTTAAATTTTTACAACTATCTCTCATCCAAGATTAGGTAAATTATTATTTTTATATGCATCTATAAAATAATGTAAATAATTTAAAAATTAAAATTAAAATTATAAGTATATGGAAATTGTTATAGGGATTAAAGAAAAGTTGTTATTTTTAAATATTTATATAAGTATGAAAGAAAGAAAAAGATGATGTGTACGAAAAGAAAACTGATGTGTAGAGAGATAATTAAATTTCTGGACGTCCATCGTTGTAAATAGCCTAAGTGTTACTACTAATATAGTATATATATATAAGGGAATATTTATAAACCAATTTTTAATAACGGAAATTCTTGACTCTATACTAAAAATAATTTTCGATAAAACAACTGAAATTTTGTCACAATTTCGGACCTCAAAACGCAAATTTATGTTTAAGCATTATTTTTATATCAATAATTATATCACCGGTATATTGATCGCAAATTTGAGGGGTTTTCTAGTTTGGCCGGGTTATCACGAATGCTCAACCCAACGTGATTAATAAAATATCAATTATGTCGTCTCTTCCCAAATTATTTTATACTTTCAAATTTAATATTGTCCTCATACTTGACTTTTATGAAATTGATTCTTAATGTTGATTCTTATTAATAATTGTTTTCATAAACTCACAATTGATTTTTTCTGAATTCTCGCTATTTGTCTTTATTTTTAAATGTAGTAATTTTAACAAAAAACTAAATATCAGTTTGTTAAAAAATCATAAATTACTATTTTATTAACAAAAACTATAAATGAATTAACCCAATTTGATTGGTAGTCAAATTATATTAATAAAAATATATATTATTTTTAATCATTTCAAATGTGGATCTCGGGCAAAAGCAAAGGTAATGTTAATTTTGATTTATTCATGTTTGTTTATATTATAATTCGAATAAATAACTTTTTCGAATATTGTTCATATTTCTAAAACTTTGTTTTTATTGTTCATTCGACTTTTCATTTAAGCTCATTTTATTGTTCAAATAATCTTCATATTATAATTTGAACAAACAAATACGAACACAATTAAACAGAACAATATACTTTCACAAAATGTTCGCAAACGACAAATGTGAAGACTATTTCAAATGGTTGACAAACAATATCATTATACAACACTAATCATATTTTATTACTTTATTTAAACATTAATGATAATGACAACATGCATAGTACAGGTCCCCAATCTCAATTATTCCATAAGAATAAAAACAAATTGAATTTCATAAAAATAAAACAAATGATGCTCATTTGTAAAGTCAAATCAATTTCATGGTGAGTATATTCAGATGTAAACTATAAAAGAAAAGAGATGCACGTAAAATACTTGAACAAATCAATTACTGCTATCGAAAACAAATTGTTTATATTTTTTTCCATGCGTGACAAATTGGTATTGACTATAACAGAAGTGGATTACCAACCGATCAATTTTTAGATTCGAATCAATTTTATAGAGTGTGTTAAGATACAACGCATAAGATGAAAAAATCACACCTTTGAAACTTGAAGAAGTCATTTACTAAAATCCACTATACCCGTCTTATAAACCAATCTAAATTACATCAAAATTTCAATGTTAGACAATTTTCATATTTCAATAGCTCTGATTTCAAAAAGGATTATACCTCGTCTTATTGAAGTTACCCACCCCATCACGATCACGCAGAGTCCTTCAAAAAAGTCAGCACAAGTTAGCCAATGGGATTACAAGATTGATAGAATCAAGCCATTTGGATACTGCTTATGTAAGAGAGAAGAAAGGCATATCACCAAGTCTACCAGCATTAAATGAAGCCACTGGTCCATCTAAGAAGCAGCAAGATTCCCCATAGTCTTTAAATAATAAAAAGAATGTCAATCTTGATGTTGGTTGCCTGCATAAGAAAGATCACAGTGTCCCAATTCTAAATCATCAAGATTTTGGTATATGTAATGGGTAAGATTGATAAGTATTCATACAGTCGAATGAGACCACATTCTTGTGCTATTTTCATTACCTTTTGGTCGTTTTTGCTACTTGTAATGATCTTTCTTTTCTTATATGGGTTGTCATCTTCACCTTCAAATATACCTACAGATTTCTCTGGTAATTTCCTTAGAAAAACCTCCATTGATGTTGTCAATGGTGAAAAAATGATAAGGGCCTTAACTGAAGTCAAATCAAGGAATGGAGTTTGTGTACTGGTCACAGGAGCTGCAGGCTTTGTTGGTAGCCATGTTGCAATTAGCCTGAAAAAACGAGGAGACGGGGTATTAGGGATTGATAATTTCAATAATTACTATGATCCCTCGCTGAAAAGAGCAAGGCAAGCTCTTTTAGAGGGCTATGGAGTTTATATTGTGCAGGGAGATATCAATGATAAAGCTCTGTTAGAGAAGCTATTTGAGATTGTACCTTTCACTCATGTAATGCATCTTGCAGCTCAAGCTGGAGTTCGATACGCGAAGAAGAATCCAGCCTCCTATATGCGTAACAACATCGCTGGTTTCATCAACCTTCTTGAAGTGTGCAAGAATGCAAATCCTCAGCCTGCTGTGATCTGGGCTTCAAGTAGTTCGGTATATGGATTGAACAAAAAGGTGCCATTTTCTGAGAGTGATAGAACGGATGAACCAGCAAGTCTCTATGCTGCTAGCAAGAAAGCTGGAGAAGAGATTGCACATACTTATAACCATATTTATGGCCTTTCACTTACTGCATTGCGTTTTTTCACTGTGTATGGACCTTGGGGAAGACCCGACATGGCGTATTTCTTTTTCACTCGTGACATCCTGAAAGGAAAAAAGATTCAAATCTACGAAGGAGCTAATCATGGAACCGTAGCACGAGATTTTACTTACATTGATGATATAGTGAAGGGTTGTTTGGCAGCCTTGGATACTGCTGAGAAGAGTACTGGCAGTGGAGGGAATAAGACTAAACAAGCTCAACTACGTGTTTATAACCTCGGAAATACATTACCGGTCTCAATTTTCGATCTAGTTACTATTCTGGAGAAGTTGCTTAAAGTAAAAGCGATGAGGGAAGTCAGAGAGTTACCTAAGAATGGAGATGTGCAGTTCACTCATGCCAATATAAGCCTGGCTCAACGAGAGCTTGGATATAAACCGACAACTGATCTGCAAACTGGGTTGAGTAGTTTTGTCTCTTGGTTCCTCAAATACTATGATGCTGATAAATAAAACTTATTCATTGTAATCATGTTGCTGTTTCACTAGCTTTTGCAGCATCCAAAACAAAGTGGTTGTCATAAAAAAACAAGAAGAAACAAACTATGAACTCAACTGGAATTGTGTTCAGTATTCAAGAAAGCTTCAAGTCAGAGACTCTTCGGTTTTATCACTATGAATCTTCTCAGATAACAAACTAACTATGACGTCACTGCAAGAAGTATGCAGATCTTGCTTTACAGAACTGGTTCGCCAAGAGAACCTGCACCAGCAGTAGGTCCAAGAAATGTAGAAAAGAGTTAAAAAATCCATTAGAAAGCAGAAAACCGCAACTCTGAGAGACCGATACCATCCAAGACACATTTTCTTCCCAGCATAATCTTCCACATTGATACAGTTTCCCACGAAAAATACCATCTCCTCCAGCAAGCCCTCCCATGCAGAAACGAATTATAGCTTACACAGATTCGTCATCATACTTCAATGTTGAAGTTTTCACTTTTCACAGAAAAAGCCCTAATTGACGCTGATCGACCACGCGCATACAAATTGGGTACAAATCTAATCGACGTGGGCCTTTTGGCTGAGGACGTCGAAGCTCAGAGTACCTATATGGGCCTTAAATTGCTCATCAATTGAAACTAGGCCCGCTAAGGACTCGCAAAAACAAAATTCCACTAGCCCGACCGTTTGGTTATTTTAGGGTTTCCATTGCGTGGTGAAGATTGACTCGAGGAGGCCGTCGCCGTCACTAACCCAGCCGTAGCAGTACCACTAGGAGTCGGGAGGGCTTCAATAACCATCTGTAAACATGGGGCGTATGCACAGCAGAGGGTAAGCTACTTTTCTCCGAGTGTGCGTGATTTTTTCATATTGAGAGCGTCCGTTTGTGGCATTGCAGAAAGGGTATTTCAGCGTCAGCACTTCCATACAAGAGGACTCCTCCTAGCTGGCTGAAGATCTCGTCCCAGGATGTCAGTCATTGTGATTAATTATTACATGCTCCAAGATTGGTCGTTTTTGAAAAAAATCTTCCTGCATAAAATTATTACATGAATTTGATATGTATTTCGCTTATCTCTTGATATATATGCTTGTATAGTTGATTGTAGATGAGATCAATGCTGCTTGATTTATGTCTGAAAATTAAGAATCCTGTTAAATAATATGATAATATATAGCGAATAAATCATTCCAGCTGCATTTTTGTTCGCTTGTTTATTGCAATGATTTCGCCTTTTTGTGCATTGGCCATGTATACAATTAGATCTAAGTCCAACCACTTTCAGGTGGATGAAACGATTTATAAGTTTGCAAAGAAGGGTTTGACTTCTTATTTGCAAACTATATTAGTCATTTTGCAATTGGCTTTAATTTTTTGTTTTGTTTTATTTTTTCCTGCATAAAATTGGCGCTTTGTTATGTGCTTATGAATTTATATGTTTTGGCGTATCTCTTAATATGCTTGTGTTATTTGATTGTGAATGAGATCGATGTGACATGATTTATGCCTGAAAACTGAGAATTTTGTTAAAGAATATGATAGCATTGATCAACAAAACATCCCAACCCCATTTTTCTTCATTTGTTTACTGCAACGATATTTTCATTTTTGTACAAATACCTATAAACAATTTGATATGGGATTGTTATTCTCTTGGTCCAACATATTTCAGGTTGATGAAACAATTTGCAAGTTTGCAAAGAAAGGTTTGACTCCTTCCCAAATTGGTGTTGTTCTTCGTGATTCTCATGGTATCGCTCAAGTTAGGAGTGTTACCGGCAGCAAGATTCTAAGGATTCTCAAGGCTCATGGTATGCTTTACACCTGCATTTTATATGCAATACCTTAGTCATATATTATTTCTATGGTGTTGGTTCCAGGACTTGCTCCCGAGATTCCAGAAGACTTGTATCACCTTATAAAAAAAGCTGTTGCTATCAGAAAGCATCTGGAAAGAAACAGGAAAGACAAGGACTCCAAGTTTAGACTCATTTTAGTCGAAAGCCGAATTCACAGGCTTGCTCGCTACTACAAGAAAACCAAGAAGCTTCCCCCTGTCTGGAAATAGTAAGTTTCACTTATAAATATAATCATGAACATGTTCTCTGTGTTAACTCCCCGGATTTACTTGCGATGCAGTGAATCCACCACTGCAAGCACACTTGTCGCTTGATTATCGCATTCATCGAAGGACAAGAAAGTGAGTCTATGCTTCTTTTGAATTAGTACTTGATTCCAGTTGTGTTTGGAGACATTTATGTTCCTTGTTGCTTCATCCATGAAAACTTTGAGCACTGAATTCCCTTTTGTGGTATGTTTTCTCCTAAAGTTATTACATTTCTTCTCATGTATTTTTGCAGTCATGTTTCTACTATGAAGTATTGATGATTCATAATCTAAAATTACTCATGTTGCTTATTGTAACACCATTAGTTTTACGTCGTAAAACTAAGGTTTTAATTTCTTATAAATTTTGATTTCGAGTTGGGACGAAAATGAAGTTTATGGGAAACTTTGTGCATATTATCTAAAATTCAAATTGATGAGTTTGATTTTTAATGTAATAAGTAGTTTTGCTATTTTTTTTGTTTATTGAAAAATATTAAAACATTTTAAATATAATTTTGATTATTTAAAATTAATATTTATTATAAAATGTGGGGGACTACATTTATTCATAAATCTGATTCTCAATTTTTTTAATTTTGATGAATTTAGTTTTTAATATTTTCTAAGCTAAATTAGTCTTTATATTTTGATCTTTTTTTGTAAAACTAATCTTTATATTTTGTTAGTTTTGGTAAAAATAGTCATTAATATGTATGCAAAAGTTGTAGATGAATTTTGCATACATAGATCGAATTTATCAAATTTGTGAAATCTTATTCATCGTTTTTGCTATTAAAGTATGAGAATTATAGACGTCAAATTAAAGTTTATAAATCAAGTTTGTCAAATTCATGAAATTTTAGGTTATGTTTTTGTACCTTCTATTTCTATTTTTTTATTTTAGAAAATAGAAATTAAGAAAATTGCAGAATATATCATATTTTTTAAATTGAGAATATACTTCTCAGTTTGAAATGACTAAAATGTCCTTATTTATCTTTTTATACATTTTTTATATTTGAAGTTTGAATGCAGACTATATGCATGGTATGAGAGATTCATCATAAATCCTAATGTTTTCATACCGGATGATATACTGTCAAATATTGGGTTTCATCGGTATTTCTTTTGGTACCGTCGGGTACCAGATATTAGGATCGATTTTCAGTTTTTTCAGGTTTGATCCTAAAAACTAATTAAATATTATTTTTTTAAAAAATAAAATATGGTACCGATTGGTATATAGCATGTATATCGATCATACCGCTCCGAACCAGTATGAAACATTGATAAATGCAACATTTGCTTCATATATGCAACACTTCATTTTTGTCTAAGTGGAAAATATCGCGAAGCAATTGTTTAGATGTAAGTTTATGGAAACATAATGATTTGCATTGTACTAACAAAGTAACATTGTGTTTCTTAATTTTGTAGTTGATTAAATATGTTCATTCAAATGAATTGGTCTGAAAACATTGATGAACAAACATTATATAACTTCATTGGTCCAAATGGCATCCTAAATCACAATAATTTTAATAGACATAATATATGTGCTTTGAAACTATCTCAGATTCCACTCTTATGTACAATTTGGTTAGTGTTTGGCTATCCAACTTATGCATTGATATTGTATTTTTAATATAAGTCAATAGTTTCCTTATATTTTCATTATTTAATATTTCACATTTGGTCAACTTTATCGTTTGGCATTTTACGTGGCTTATTCTAATTCATTCGTGTTGTGAATATAATGAATTTGTTTAGTACAACTTTTTAACATTATTCAGTATTCAAAATCAATATGATATACTTATCTTTTAATATAAATTCTTATATATTAACTTAAAAATCCATCAGACTTTACTATATAAATTCGAAGTTTTCTGCTTATTCTCGTTTCCATTTGAATTATGATACATAACATGACCGAGACCGGAAAGTGCAGAATTTGTGTCACCGGTGGAACGGGATACATCGCTTCGTGGACAGTGAAGTGTCTTCTTGAACATGGCTATTATGTTAATGCTACACTAAGATATGATCCAGGTTCAGTTATCACTTTCTAATCCATAACATAGTTCCACTTGGATTTCGATAAAAAATGGAATGATTTATAAGAGATAATATGTATTATAGTAATTAACTTGTTCAAATCATTTACGATCTGATTTTTTTCCTTTATATGTATCATAATTTTGGTCAAGACGGTATAATTCCGAATGATCTCTTTTAGGAATGAAAAGGGATGTTAGTTACTTGGAAAACCTCCCCGGAGCTTCAAACCGGCTCCGGCTCTTCCACGCCGATCTCGACGAACCGGAAAGTTTCGTACCAGCCATTGAAGGATGCACCGGAGTATTTCACATGGCTCATCCTTTAGACTTTGCTCAGAAAGAATCTGAGCAAGTTAAAATAGATAGAGTTACTACTGGACTAAAAGGGATCTTAAAAGCTTGTGCAAATTCGAAAACAGTGAAGAGAGTTGTGCTTACATCAAGTGCTGCAGCATTTGCTTTCCCTAGTAACGATAATTCTTTACGAGGCATCATAGACGAGAATTCTTGGACCGATACGGAGCTTATACGAGGCATGAACATCGAAACGGGACCCTATATTGTTACGAAGACGATCATAGAGAAGCTTGCGTTCGATTTGGCTAAGGAACTTGATTTGGATCTTGTTTCAATTGGTCCTACTTGGGTTACTGGCCCTTTCATCTGTCCTTATATCCCAGATTCAGTTCGAGTATCGTTAGCTCTTATTAACGGTATTACTCGAATTTGTTCAATTTTTTAGGGTTATCTATCAAGTGTGATTATAATGTGTTGGTTGAAGGTGATGAAAAGCTGTACATGTATCTCAAGAAAACAAGCTTTGTTCATGTGGAAGATGTTGCTAGAGCACACATTCATTTGTTCGAGCATCATGAGGCGAATAATCGGTACCTTTGTATCGGGACTGAAGTGACGATTGATGAGCTTCGTGGGCTTTTTGCAACAAGATACCCTCAGTACAAACTTCCTGAACCTGAGTAAACTCAACTTCCTTACAACATTCATAACACCGAAGAAACTCAATATTTGTATCCGTATTCATATAATCGAAGTGGACCAAAATAATAGTAAAAGCGAATAACTTGTGATATTAGGTCTCTTTTTGTTGACATATTTTGGTGTTATATGTTGATGCAGGTCGTGTAAAGACGTATTTCCAGCTAAAACATCTGTGGTATCATCGGAAAAGCTGCTCAAAACTGGATTTATTTACCATTACGGGCTAGAGGAAATGATCTATGGAGCCATTGAAAGTTGCAAGGAAAAAGGCCTTCTTTCTATACACTAACACTTCTACTTGTACTATATTGTTGTGATACTTGTTTTTCGTCTATGGGTATGCATAAGTCGTCTTTGTAATTTATTCGAATAAGAAGAAAGGGTTCTTTGTAATTTATAGAACAAATCAAGATCTCTTTAGTCATATAATTAACACAAATGACAGAAGCCTTATGAATTGAACCACACGTACAGTCTCCAGATCCATTAACTTTAAATTCAATGTAAACATAAATTTATAATGAAATTTATATTAATTTTAATTATCAACAAATCATTTGTTTTCTATTAATAAAAGTAGAAGAAATTGAGAATGAATGATCTATAATACATAAATCTACATCCAATCCAAATAAATTAAGACTGGATACCTTGTCCAAAATTTAGGTGTTTTGCTAATTAGTGATTAGGCAATGGAAGCAAGATTATTTTGGTAAATAAGGGCATGAGGGTATTTTCGTCATTGAACGTCTTATGCCGTTTGACATTTTCATAGTTACAGCCGAACATCTCGTCTTGATGTATCCAACGGCTCCTTTCGCAGATGCTCTCTCCGCTTTTCTCAGTAGATCTGCCGACGGTGTCACCAGCGGAGTCTCATCTACAAATCGTTGCGCAGGAATTTACGAAGGAGTCTTGATCTTGAATTGTTCATTTTAATTGAAATTTCTCTCAAATTTCTGATCATCACCGATTTAGGGGAATGGCTTCTTCGGAAGCCAATTCCCGCTTGAATCAAGTGCTGATTCCTGCTCTTGAAAAGATTATAAAGAATGCGTCTTGGCGAAAACATTCAAAGCTAGCTGCCGAGTGCAAATCCCTTATCGAACACCTGACGACACCCGACCAGAACCCTATCCTTGCATCGCCGCCTGCTTCTCCATCCGGTAAATCTGAGCCTGATACGTCATCTGTGGAGGGGGTTCTTCTTGATCTTCCTCTATTTGATTCTGAAGTTATTTTAAGCCCTCTGATCAACGCGCTATCTTCTAATAACGTGAAAGTCTCTGAACCAGCGCTCGATGCAGTCCAGAAATTGATTGCACATGGATATTTGCATGGTGATGCTGACCCAAGTAGGGGTCCGGGTGCTAAATTGCTCTCTAAATTGATTGAATCTGCTTGCAGATGCCAGGATTTGGGGGATGATAATGTGGAGTTGATGGTTATCAAAACCCTTCTTTCGGCAGTTACGTCGATCTCCTTAAGAATACATGGTGATTGTCTTCTGAATGTTGTGAGGACTTGCTATGATATTTACTTGAATAGTAAGAATGTGGTGAATCAGACTACTGCTAAAGCATCCTTGGTTCAGATGCTAGTAATTGTGTTCCGAAGAATGGAGGCTGATAGTTCGACTGTGCCAGTGCAGGCAATAGTAGTGGCTGAGCTGATGGAACCAGTAGAGAAGGCGGACGTGGATGGTTCAATGACAGTGTTTGTTCAGGGTTTTATTACTAAAATAATGCAGGACATTGACGGAGTTTTTAGCCCTGGAACCCCTGGTGGGGTTAATGCCTCAGGTGTTAGAGCTCACGATGGAGCCTTCGAGACTAAGACCTCTACAGTTGAGGGGACAAATCCAGCGGATTTGTTGGACTCTACAGACAAGGATATGTTGGATGCAAAGTATTGGGAGATCAGCATGTATAAGACAGCCTTAGAGGGAAGAAAAGGAGAGTTGGCTGATGCTGAAGGGGAGAGGGATGATGATTTGGAGGTTCAAATAGGGAACTTGTTGAAACGGGATGCTTTTCTTGTCTTCCGTGCATTGTGTAAGCTTTCTATGAAAAGTCCACCTAAGGATGTCTCTGCGGATCCTCAAGCTATGAAGGGTAAAATATTGGCTTTAGAGCTACTTAAGATTTTGCTGGAGAACGCTGGGGCAATATTTAGGACAAGTGACAGGTAGTCAAATGGGTCTCTTGTTTGATTCTGGATTTTTGTCGAATTTCTTCACTGAAATTGAACTTCCCTTGACTTGGGATTTGTCTTGGGTGAATTAGGTTTCTTATTGTTTTCACCGTGATATGCTGCTTGTTAATATTTCCCTCCTAATTCTGTGTCCTGGGACACTCCAATGTAGTTCCCAGTATACCTAAGTTCTTACAGTTGTTATTTTACATGGTTCTACCATTTTTTTCACTACTTTGTCTTTTTTCAGCTCGACATGGTACAAAAACGTCATTTTTGTATTTACTCCCTCTCTATCCTCCATCTTTATCATAATGCCTCATCAATCATCATGGCTTGTATTTCGTGTTCCACAGGTTTTTAGATGCGATAAAACAGTATTTGTGTCTTTCACTGCTGAAGAATAGTGGTTCGACTCTTATGATTGTTTTCCAGCTTTCTTGCTCAATATTCATGAGTTTGGTCTCTCGATTTAGAGCTGGATTAAAGGCAGAAATCGGTGTGTTTTTCCCCATGGTTGTCCTCAGAGTTCTTGAAAATGTGGCACAGCCAAATTTTCAACAAAAGATGACTGTGCTTCGATTTTTGGAGAAGCTTTTTGCTGATTCACAAATCTTGGTTGACATATTCCTCAACTATGACTGTGATGTAAATGCTTCCAATATGTTTGAGAGGTATACCTTTTTCTGTTGATCAATTTCCTTTTTTTGCTGGGATCTTGATAATGCACCTTTTTGGAGGCTTTTATCTGCTGTGGAGGAATATTTTAGCTACTTTTGTATGTTGCAATGTCCCAGGATGGTGAATGGCCTTCTGAAAACTGCACAAGGGGTTCCACCAGGTGTTACAACTACAATCCTGCCTCCCCAGGATGCTACTATGAAGCTAGAAGCTACGAGATGTTTGATTACTGTTTTGAAGTCCATGGGTGACTGGATAAACAAGCAGTTACCAATTCTAGATTCTCATTCTGTTACGAAATTGGATGCTTCTGAAAACAGTTCTGATCCTGGAAGTCCCTTTCTCTCAAATGGGAATGCAGATGAAACCGCAGAAGGATCAGATACCCACTCTGAATCTTCTAGTGAAGTTTCTGATATTTCAACACTTGAGCAGCGTCGTGCCTACAAGCTTGAACTCCAGGTGCACTCTTGTTCGAACTGCTTTTATAATGTTCAGTGGTTCTTATTTCTTCACTATTGATCCTGTAGGAAGGCATTTCTCTTTTTAATCGAAAACCAAAGAAAGGCATTGAATTTCTAATAAATGCAAATAAGGTGGGAAGCTCTCCAGAAGAAATAACAGATTTTCTTAAAAATGCAACTGGACTCAGTAGGACTCTCATTGGTGACTATCTGGGTGAAAGGGATGATTTTTCTCTAAAAGTAATGCATGCTTATGTGGATTCTTTTGATTTCCAAGGAAAGAAGTTAGATGAGGCAATCAGGGTTTTCCTGCAAGGCTTTAGGTTGCCCGGTGAGGCGCAGAAAATTGATCGTATTATGGAGAAATTTGCGGAGAGGTACTGTAAATGTAACCCGAAGGCTTTTATGAGTGCTGACACTGCTTATGTTCTTTCTTATTCGGTTATCATGTTAAACACCGATGCTCATAATCCTATGGTGAAGAACAAGGTAAGTTTGTGAATTTTTAATAAGGTATTTTTTTGGAAGTTACAGCTGAAATTAATTACTTATTTTTTGTTTCTTACATTTGTATTTACTATCCAGATGTCAGCTGATGATTTTATTAGGAACAATCGTGGAATTGATGATGGAAAAGATCTTCCAGATGAGTACTTAAGATCACTTTATGAACGAATATCAAAAACTGAGATTAAGATGAAAGAAGATAATCTTTCCATTCAACAGAAACAGTCTGTAAATTCAAACAGAGGCTTAGGTTTAGACAGCATACTTAATATTGTTATAAGGAAGAGGGGTGAAGACAGTTTGGAGACTAATGATGCTCTCATGAGACACATGCAGGAGCAATTCAAGGAAAAAGCTCGCAAGTCAGAGTAAGATTTACAATGAAGTTTCCATGTTCAGCTAATGCCTTGATCTTATGCATGGTGATGATCATTTTTCTTAATATTCACAAAATTTAATGTAGCATTTTTCTTAATATTCACAAGAGATCTCAGCTTTCTCGTTGTTTTTAAATTGTATACCAATAGGATGACGGTGAAACGTATGCATTGTTTATGATAGTTCACATCAATTTGGATAAATGTAGGTCAATTTTCTACCCAGCAACAGACATGGTAATCCTCCGATTCATGATTGAGGTGTGCTGGGCCCCGATGCTGGCTGCTTTCAGTGTGCCTCTTGACCAAAGTGATGATGCTGTTGTGATAACCTTATGTTTGGAAGGCTTCCGTTGGGCTATCCGTGTTACCGCAGCAATGTCTATGAAAACTCACAGGGATGCTTTTGTTACATCTTTAGCCAAGTTTACATCACTTCATTCACCTGCTGATATCAAGCAGAAAAATATTGATGCTATCAAGGTATATTTTAGGTTTATGCTCTTGTTATGCTAGTGATTTTTATAAAATCTCTTATTCAAAATTATTTTCTATAACTCCAACTGTCTGTGTGCTTGTTCCAATTGAACTCTCAGCTTCTCTTGTGACGCGCTTGCTTGTTTCTACAGGTCATAATTACTATTGCAGATGAGGATGGAAATTATTTGCAAGATGCTTGGGAACATATTTTAACATGTGTCTCTCGCTTTGAACACTTGCATCTCTTGGGTGAAGGTGCTCCTCCAGATGCTGCCTTCTTTGCAGTTCCTCAAAATGACATTGATAAGTCTAAACAAACCAGGCAAAATATTCTTCCTGTTCTAAGAAAGAAAGGTCTTGGAAAAATTCAGAATGCATCTCCAGGTGCAAGGAGGGGTTCATATGATAGTGCTGGTATTGGTGGTAATGCTGCTGCTGGACTTACACCTGAACAGATGAACAACTTAGTTTCCAACTTGAACATTTTGGAACAAGTTGGTGATGTAGACCGCATATTTATACGGAGCCAAAAGCTAAATAGTGAAGCTATAGTTGATTTTGTCAAGGCTCTTTGCAAGGTATCTATGGAAGAACTGAGATCTGCATCTGATCCACGGGTTTTCAGCCTAACAAAGATAGTTGAGATTGCGTATGTTACTTATATGATGCCTTTTTTTCTTTAACAGCAGAAAATTCTCTCTTATAAACTATTCTTCCTTTCAGCGTACACATTTAAAGTCCGTATTTATTTCTTTCTGAAACAGGCATTACAATATGAACCGCATTAGGCTCGTCTGGTCAAAAATTTGGAGAGAACTATCTGAATTTTTTGTGACCATCGGCTGTTCAGGAAGCCTGTCTATTGCAATATTTGCAATGGACTCTCTACGACAGTTATCAATGAAATTTTTGGAGAGGGAAGAGTTGGCTAATTACAATTTCCAGAACGATTTTATGAAGCCTTTTGTAATTGTGATGCGCAGGAGCAGTGCGGTTGAAATCAGGGAATTGATTATTAGATGTGTTTCTCAGATGGTGTTATCTCGTGTGAATAATGTGAAGTCTGGATGGAAGAGCATGTTCATGGTATTCTAACCCTTTTCATATATTTACATGCTTCATTTAATTGATCTTCCCTCATTATTTAGTGTTTTTTACATGTATTTGATCATTTTATTCAAATACAGGTATTTACAACAGCTGCTTATTATGACCACAAGAATATTGTCCTTTTAGCCTTTGAAATAATGGAGAAGATAGTGCGTGATTATTTCCCGTACATCACTGAAACTGAGACCACGGCATTTACCGATTGTGTGAATTGTCTTGTTGCATTCACTAATACAAGATTCAACAAAGAAATCAGTCTTGATGCTATTGGCTTCCTTCGTTTATGTGCCTTAAAACTTGCCGAAGGCGACATAGGCAATGAAATTTCTTTGAAGGTGTCTCCATCTTCTCCTCATAAGGGAAAAGAAAAAGGGATCGAAAATGGTGAATTGACTGAAAAGATGGATCATCTCTATTTATGGTTCCCTCTCTTGGCAGGTTACTGTCGAAAAATAATCATATTTTCGGCATTTTTCATGTTCGGTTTTCTTGTCTGTGTTTTCTTAATCATACAAAGTTCTCGTATAACTCCGAATGAATTTGTTTTGTCTCTTTCTTATTAGGCCTATCTGAATTGAGTTTCGACCCACGCTCTGAAATTCGGAAGATTGCTCTACAAGTTCTTTTTGATACTCTACGTAACTATGGCCAACACTTCTCTTTAGCTCTATGGGAAAAGGTGTTTGAATCTGTTCTTTTCCGAATCTTCGATGATGCTCGACGAGCTATTGATCCAGCTAGTGACTCCCCTGGACGCATACCGAATACCGACATTGAGGATCTCGATCAAGATTCTTGGCTCTACGAAACCTGCACCTTGGCTCTGCAGCTTGTCGTGGATCTTTTCGTCAACTTCTACGATACCGTCAATCCTCTTTTGAAGAAAGTTTTGATGTTATTAGTTAGCTTTATCAAACGCCCTCATCAAAGCCTTGCCGGTATTGGTATCGCAGCTTTCGTTCGATTAATGAGTAGTGCTGGAGAAATGTTCTCTGAAGATAAGTGGTTCGATGTAGTTTCGTCACTTAAAGAAGCAGCTACTGAAACTCTTCCCGATTTCTCCTTCCTTCTCGACGAAAATAGTCGAATCTTTGCACGCGATGATCTAACCGAAGACAATCATGATGATTCGGATAGTAACATGAGTGTTCATCGACTATATTCCGCTATTTCCGATGTCAAATGCCGAGCTGCTGTTCAACTTTTGCTAATACAGGTGTGGTGTGTTTCACTCTTTTGAATGGTTGTGATTTTTAGTCTTTTTTGATTTATTACGTTTTCCCGGGTTCTGATATCGGGTATTATGGCAGGCTGTGATGGAGATTTACACCATGTATAAAAATCAGCTATCGGTTAACAACATTATTATCATGTTCGATGCAGTTCATGCCGTAGCTTTTCATGTTCACAAAATAAACACCGATTCTGCGATACGTGCAAAATTGCAAGAACTCGGATCAATGACACAAATGCAGGATCCTCCGTTACTCCGTCTCGAGAATGATTCTTATCAACTTTGCCTCACATTTCTACAAAATATTGTTCTTGATAGATCACCTTCAAGTTATTTTGATTCGAAGGTTGAAGAAGTTCTAGTTAGCTTATGCCAAGAAGTGTTACGATTCTACATCGAGGCTGCATCGGTTGGACAGTTACCGGAGCCAAATCTCGACGAAAAACTACATTGGAAGATTCCTTTGGGTTCTGGTAAACGGAGAGAATTGGCGACAAGAGCGCCTCTTATCGTTACTACTCTTCAAGGTGTATGTTGTTTAGGTGATTCTTCGTTTGAAAAGAATCTTCCGGATTTTCTTCCACTGTTTTCGAGCTTGATAAGATGTGAGCATGGATCGATGGAGGTACAGCAAGCTCTTAGCGAAATGCTCGGTTCTTCGGTTGGTCCGATCTTGCTACGTTATTGTTGATCATCTTTTGATGTACGTTGTTTGGAAGCATATTTATTTGTGTTGAATTTTATAGTGGATGAAAGTCATTCAGTCAGTTAATATTTGTTACTACTACAGTTAGCATCCCAAACACCTCATCCTATCTCACCAAATCTAATATATATTATAAATTTACAATACTATTAACGTATGAACCAAATTCGTTTCAGACCACCTGCTTCAAGTCTGGTGCTGTTCAAATTTGCGTTTAAAAAAGGCGAAGGACTCTTTATATATCTCTCTCTATTTGGATTGCTTATAATCATCGCAATCCTCTGTATCAGAACTAGAAGAATCTACTTCCTCT